>CM033475.1:113023178-113510678 GCA_019447015.1 Hymenochirus boettgeri | reverse complement strand
GTTCATTTTACCCCAAACAGCTTTTGTAATAATGTTTAATGCAAAACAAAACTAACAAAAAGTCTTCTAATATTCACAGCTTAGCAAAGCCCATTCAGTAAATTTTTGCAAAGACATAAGTGTTGTCGCCCTGTCATATGGGCTTCACCTCTGACTAATAATGGATCAATTAGGTATCAGGTGTGTATAAAAAGAACCCCAGTACACATCAACTGCAAATAGACCTCTGCAAACATGCCTAAAATTTACCCTGAGACTAAAGTGTTGATTATAAAGAGGTTGAAGACCAAATCCACTGCTGATGTGGCGCACACCTTCAATGTCTCTCAGCGTCATGTTCAGAGGATAAAGAAAAGATTTGAAAAGACTGGAGAAGTTTTTGACAAGCCCAGGCCAGGCAGACCCCACAAGACAACAGCTCGAGAGGACCAAACAGCAACTGCATCAACGTATGGCCCAGCACAGAAGAGCCAATTCCTCGGGTCAGGACTCAGCCGTGTACCTGCATCTTAAGGATAAAGGACATACCTTTGAAGATTGTATTGTTAACATATTGGCGAAGGAACGTGACTGGTTCAAGAGAGGTGTTAAGGAGGCCATTTATGTGAAAATAAAGAAACCAAGCCTAAATAGAGGTGGGGGGTTCGACACCAACTGTCTGCCATGTACAATGCTGTTTTAACACCTTACTCTGGGCGTTCCTATAACACCTCTTAGCCACTATACAATCACACCCTTAACACCTGGCTGTGATATGCTAATTGGGATTTTCCAGGGTACATAATTGCCACAGATTCTTGTACAAGTCATTCTGAATTGAGAAAGCCAGTCGGATGACTAGCGAAACGTCTTCAAGAACTACATTTCAAGTCCAGTTGATCTAATTGAATACAACAGATATACCATGACCTGGATGAATGAGAACCTTCACAAGCATGCTCGAGAGGACTGTTTGTTGGCTCGAAAATCCAAGGCAAGCCCATTTTCCACTGCAGCAGAGCTCCAGGAGACCTGGTCACCTAAAATCCCTGTGTCAACCAGAACAGCTTGTCGGATTCTGTCTCAAAATGGCCTCCATGGTCGAATCAGTGCCCATAAGCCAGCACTTAACAAAAGACAATTGAAAAACCGTGTGGCGTTTGCCAAGTTCCACAGCCTGCTAAAAGGATGCACGCTGGAAAAGTGGCAAAAGGTGGATTTTTCAGATGAATCTTCTGTTGAATTACACCACAGTCGCCGGAAATATTGCAGGAGACCTACTGGAACCTGCATGGAGAGATTTACCCAGAAAACAGTGAAGTTTGGTGGAGGCAAAATCATCGTCTGATAAATCTTTTTTCAGTGAAACTTTTTTTTTTATAATCAATAGTTTTTATTGTAAGTATTCAAAATAAATCTGTTACATTTCTTTGTATTTCTTTACATTTTTCTTACTTACATTTCTTTTACATTTTGTAGAGTATAGTAAAAATAACATATAAAATATAAACTTAACAAATTTTAACAAGGTTAATATTGACAGTCTGTTTTCCTTATACATAAATATTCTTACATTGAGTTAATATCGGTATACCACCATTCCCAATATTCTACAAACAATGTACCAGTAAATGTAATATTATTTGGGAGGGCTTTAGCTTTTCATATGAGCTATTTCTAACACCAATTGATAAATTAAAAATCAGGTCAATAGCAGCTAGCAGGAGTTACTGAAAAATACACAGGCGACAAGACTTTTGTCAGAAACTGTACTAGCTTCTTATTCAAAACTGCAGAAATGGCTTTTGCTCACTTTGATGCCCGTATGCATTCCCAGAATCAGTTTGTTTCAGGCTCAAATGCATTACATGCCAGGAGTCTGTATCTGTGTATATGAGGTGTTGTTTCAGTGAAACAAAGTGATTTAACCCTTTGAAAACACCAGTTTTTTTATTCAAAACTGCAGAAATGGCTATTTTGCCCACTTTGATGCCCTTATACATGCCCAGAATCAGTTTGTTTCAGGCTGGAGTCAAATGCATTATATGCCAGGGGTCTGTGTCTGTGTATATGAGGTTTTTCAGTGATGAAAACAAAGTGATTTAATCCTTTCAAAACACCAGTTTCCTATTCAAAACTGCAGAAATGGCTTTTGCCCACTTTGATGCCCGTATGCATGCCCAGAATCAGTTTGTTTCAGACTGGTGTCAAATGCATTATATGCCAGGGGTCTGTGTCTGTGTATATGAGGTGTTGTTTCAGTGAAACAAAGTGATTTAACCCTTTGAAAACACCAGTTTCTTATTCAAAACTGTATAAATTGCTATTTTGCCCACTTTGATGCCCTTATACATGCCCAGAATCAGTTTGTTTCAGGCTGGAATCAAAAGTATTATATGCCAGGGCTCTGTGTATGTGTATATGAGGTGTTGTTTCGGTGAAACAAAGTTATTTAACCCTTTCAAAACACCAGTTTCTTATTCAAAACTGCAGAAATGGCTTTTGCCCACTTTGATGCCCGTATGCATGACCAGAATCAGTTTGTTTCAGGCTGGAGTGAAATGCATTAAATGCCAGGGGTCTGTATCTGTGTATATGAGGTGTTGTTTCAGTGAAACAAACTGATTTCATTCTTTCAAAACACCACTTTCTTATTCATTTTCTAAATAAGAAACCAACTTCAGCTTGTGAATAGGAAACCAAATGAATAAGAAACCAACTTCAGTCTCAGAGCTCACTGATATAAACACAGATTGACAGCTATTACCCTCCCATCCCCCAGACAGCACATAGAACAAGTTTTTGTCTCTCAGATTCTACTGACCTCCCACACTGTAAATCTAATGCTTTTAGTTCAAGTGACTTTAAGGGCATGTTCACCCCCAAAACTATAATCCCCCCCCCAATACTGGCCCATTGTGTAGTAGTTTAATCTTACCTCACATCCCAGCTCCATCTGGTTCTCCTGTAGTCCCCCCCCCAAAGTCCCAAAAACTGCCCACCAGGAGGATAGCAGAGTCCATAAAGGACTCTCTACCTCTATCTGGGCTCAGGGAGAAGTTTGGCATGCGTACTGCAGCCTTCTCCCCTCCCTCCCCTCCCGATTAGGATTCCTCCCCTAGTGTAAATCCCTTTACATATTATATTCCCCCTGTGCCCCCAGCCCCAACCGCTCGTTTATTTTATTAGAAAGTGCCCCAAACTTTACTTACCTCCCCTTTTTCCTCCGCCGCAATGAACTCCCGGCAGCCGCGTCCGTGATTGGCTGCCGCTCAGCCAATCACAGACGCGACTGCCGGTCCCGCCCCTCTGCTTGCATTTTCTCGCAAGCAGAGGGCCTGGCAGCTCGGCAGAGGAAAGAGGGAAAGTAAGTAAAGTTTAGGGCATTTTCTAATAAAATAAATAGAGCGGTTGGGGCTGGGGAGACAGGGGGAATGATATATAAAAAAAATTATTTCAAGGGTCGACAAATGACTTTAGGTAAATTGACAGGAATTGCTTTCCTGAGGATTTTTGCAATTTACTTTCATTATTTATTTTTTAGTTTTGAAGATATTTACATTTTTATGTGTCATATGGGAGCAGCATCACCAGATCCCTGATGCTATGCACTTCCTGCTTCCTGTTCTATAACCATGTGATAATCCATCTTCCCTGTGTCTCCTCCTCCTTGTGGGCCCCCGTGAGTGGGCCAGGTGGCCCATGAGTGTGAGGGGCCATGAGTGTGAGGGGCCACAAAGCCCATGAGTGGGAGGGGCCACAGAAGGCAAGGGAAGGGGCCACGTGGCCTACAAGTGGGAGGGACCACATGACCCATGTGTGGGCAGGGCCACAGAGCACATGAGTGGGAGGGGCCACAGGAGGCTGCAAGGAAAGGGGCCAGGTTGGGTCTACAAGGGGAGGGGACTCAGGGCCCGTGAGTGGGAAGTGCAAGCAAGTGGTAGGGAATTTTAAAAAAGCAGTGCTGTGGGCTGTGCTGTTCTCCCCACCCCCCTCCTACCCATCAGTGATGCACTGAGCATGTGCCAACTGCAGATTAGAGAAGGAAGTAGTATTTTCTACCTCCCACCCCTAACTTTCTGATCACTGATATCTTCATATTTTGGGCTGTGCAGCACATAGAGAGCTAGTTGATGGCTCGTTTTAAAGGTAGGAACCTGGCCTAAAATGTAAATTGTTTGGAGACCACAGTTCCCCTTTAAGTCAGCTCGGCATGGCTCTCTGACTCCTCCAGTCTCTTTCACATTCTCTTCAGTAGAGACTGTGAGGAGAAGGCATGCCCGTTACAACTCCTTCACATTAGCTAAGTTCTTACAGAGCCGGGCTCAGGCTCAGTAAGGGCTAGGCCACACTGCTGCGTTTTTTTTGCGTTTGCGCTTGCGATTGCGTTTTTAAAAATAATTGAAAACGCAAAAAAACGCGCGTTTTTCGGTGCGATTGCGTTCTGCATTTTTAATCGCAATCGCATGCGATTTCCTATACTTATTGAAGAAATCGCAAGCGCAAACGCAACAAAATCGCACATGAAATCGCATGCGATTGCGATTGCATTTGCGTTTCAGTGTGGCCTAGCCCTAAAGTTTAAAAACAACAACAATAACAAAAAATGGAACTTACGATTTATGAAAAAACGTTATTCATACCCTGACAGGAGAATAGTGGGGGTGCCGGGACACTGGGAAAAGACTGGTAAAATGGGACAATCCGTCCGAAACCAGGACAGTTGCTATGCAGTCAGATCTAACTGCAGTGACCCAGTAAAAAATAACATCAGATTGGTTGCTGAAAATTAATAGCACAGTAAAATTTTTGCGCCTCTTACTGCATCAGCCCCATATAAATGTGCTGTATTATTTTCTTGGCATTTCCTCAGATCCAGACTCTTAACTGCAATTTGTGATTCTATAGTGCCATCATACTCGTTACTGTATGGATACAGTTTTCTTCTCCCATGGTTAGCGCATAGTCATCCTGGATACTTGTGAAGTTATCGAGACCATACACATTCTCCTTCCCCTAGGGTTAGTACACTGCAGGCCTGGCAATCTCTTGCAGCCATTGGAGGATTAGCACCTGCTGACTGCGAAACCAGAAAGAGAGGAATGAAATTAGTGTGTGTACTGTCTGTTGTGAACTGTTGACCAGCTCCTGTTTTGGTGAGATTCATTGAAGACATTTTTTTAAGTGGCAACATAGAAATATAACCACAGATACGGTAAACGAAAGTTTTTACTTTACACATACGAATTTGCTTTTACATGCATGTCTGCTGAACTGTTCATTTTAGTGACTGGATGAGATGGATTGTGTAATACTGTCATATCCCTGATGATCTATCTTTCATCCACAGTGTTATACCTCTGTTTATACCTAATGATATTTTTTACAAGTGATTTAACTTTTTTCTAGTTGCTTGTATATATGATGTATGTGTTATTTATGCATAATTGTTAATATGTACTAAACCAATCAGTTTAGCTGACCAATCAGTTTAGTTTGTATATATATTTGATAAATATGGGTTGTATGTATGTTTTTAACCCAATTTTTTTCAAAAAAAAAAAAAAAAAAAAAAAAAATATATATATCCTCCTCACTCTTTAATTAGGAATGTCTGTGTATACTCCTTCAGGATGTCTTTACCCTGATAATGATAAATTCATTGTCGGTGCCCAAGTCCTTAAACGGACAAAGAAAATGGCCGAAAATATCCAAATTGTGGTCCATTTTGTCCATCCTAGTGTGAACGAGGCCTAATACTATGTTTACTACACACCATCTGGTTACCTCAAAGTGGTACATACGTGGAGCACGCCATTATGCTAATTTACAACTACATTTAGCGGAAATGCTACTGATCGGTCAAACATCTATGTTTACCTCAAAGTGGGCATGGCCAAAAAAAATCTGTACACTCATGTGCTCACTCGCACTTCTTGGATTTGTCCTCCTATTTTCTTTTTTTTTTGTTCATTAAATTTTTATTGATTTTTCATAAAATTTCATCTAATTAACTTTTATTGCTTTTTATACCTGAATTCCGTCGCTTCTCTTTGGGTGGAAGCTGGACATGAGGTTGGTCTGCGTTTCAATGATTATCTCTGGATCCATTTCAGTATCCAGCTGTCCCACGTTTTTTCCATGTTTTTATTGAGTTTTGTAGTGTATGGGCCATATACTCATTATCATGAACCCACCAAATATTCTTTATAAGAGAATCCCTTGTTGGGCTTGGTTGTTTCCAGTTGGCCGCTAATAATGCTCTAGCTGCCAAGCAAATATACATGATAAGTGATAGAGCATACTTATATTCCCTTAGTAGGGAGGTTAAATAGCACTGTGTAAGGCGATAAATAGAAAGGTTTGTGGGAAATTTTTGTGATTAATAATTCACAATTTTTCCACTTTTTTGTACTTCCGGGCAAGTCCATCAACAATGGAGTTGATCTGCTGGGAGAACCACAACCTCTGAAGCAGTGCCGAGAAATGAGGATTTATCTTGTTTAAATAGGAAGGCGTTATATCCAGTCGAAAATAATTTTGTAAGATTTTTCTTTGTTGATTATGTTAGCTGAACATCTAGCGGATTGGGAGTAGATTTGTAACCATTGGGAGTCAGATAGAATTGTGTGTTAATCTGGTTTCCCACTTTATGACTGGGGGATCTTAATCTCTTGGTTAGAGTGCCAGATCAGGGAATACATAACTGTAATCTGGCCTTTTTTAAACAAATTCTTTCGAAATTAGACTGGTTAGGATGTGGGTTATCTTTCGTTATCCTGTTGTAGAAATTATATATTTGTATAAATTGGTACCATTTGGAGGTATCAGCTTGAATTTGGCTTGTAATTGTTACATGTTAGGATGTTTTTGTTAGTCACAGACTCTGATAATCTGAATATACCTTTTTGAGTCCAGTAATCTGCAAAATACCTGGACATACCTGGTGGAAAACCTGAGTTAAAAAGAGTGGGACTGAGTGTGTGTAATTTGGATCAGCTTATATTTGGAGTTTTTGCTATCCCAGAAATTTAAGTTTGAGACTATGTTAGGGATTAGTCGTGTGATAGAATTTGTCTTCTATTGATGGAACCCATAGAATTGAATATACATTTAAAGGGGTAAGTAGTTCATTTTCTATGTCCACCCAACCTGTTTTACCTATGCCCTTTACCCACTGAATTGTCTGAGCGAGTCTTGCTGCTTCGTAATATTTAATTAATATTGGAAGACCAAATCCCCCAGAGGATTTGTGCCTTGCTAGATATCCCTTTTTATATGTGGCCTTTTGTTATGCCAGATAAATTTGTTGATTGCCTGTTGGAGTCTCTCCAGCTTCTGTTTATTCAGAACCACGGAAGTGCCCTGAATAGATATAAGATTTTGGGTAGAATGGACATTTTTACAGCGTTTATCCGTCCTAAGAGAGAAATTGGATAGTCATTCCATTTAGACAAAAAAAAAATTGCTACTCTAGATACCTGAAAGATATGAGACCACCTGTAATGAAAATATTGTGATATAGAGTTTTTTAGTTGAGTTGGGATATGTAAAGGGAATGTCAAGTCTTGGATTGATTTATTTAAAACCAGAAATTGTACTAAAGTTTTCTAAAATTTTATGTAGGGAGGGTAAAGTTTGTGTCAGTGTCAAAAGGGTATCATCTGCGAAAAGGGAGATTTTTGATTCTATATTGCCCACTGTTATTCCGTGTATACTGGGGGAACAGCATATTGTTTCTGCTAAGGGCTCCATCATATGGCGAAGAGCAGTGGGGACAGTGGACAACCTTGTCCATTCTTGCCATTCTTTATGCGAAGAGCAGTGGGGACAATGGACAACCTTGTCCATTCTTTATGGGGAAGGGGGCAGAGGGGTAGCAGATATTGCTACAGGGTTGGAATATAAACTCATAATTGCATGCAAATATATAGCTGGGAAACCAAATTTTATTAGAACCTGTTCTAGATAAATCCAATCTACCCTGTCAAATGCTTTCTCAATATCCGGGAAAGTGTAATTGTCGGGTTGGTCCTTTGATGTGCTATTTGCAATAATGTGAGAATTTTTCTAATATTGTCAGTTGTTTGCCTACCTTCTATGAAGCCTGTTTGGTCTGTGTTGATCAATGTACGTAGTAAATCTTTTATTCTGTTGGCTAGTAGTTTCGAATGTATCTTTATGTCACAGTTAATTAATGTCTGTAATTAGTCATTTGAGTTGAGTCCCTGTCTGGTTTGGGTATTACTATTATTTTCGCTTCTAGTATGTCTGAGTTAAAAGTGTCTGTTTAGTTCAAAATGTTATTTGGCAAATTCAGAAAGTGAGTGTAATAAAAGGCCGGGAGGCCGGGTACTTACAAGTACGCTTTAGGAGGAGGCGTATAGTCCGGGAATTGCAGGACACAGAGGCTGCTGAGAAATGTAGGCTGGATGCTGGAACAAGGTGCTGCTGGGAACTGTAGGCTGGATGCTGGAACAAGGTGCTGCTGGGAACTGTAGGCTGGATGCCGGAACAAGGAGCTGCTGGGAACTGTAGGCTGGATGCTGGAACAAGGTGCTGCTGGGAACTGTAGGCTGGATGCTGGAACAAGGTGCTGCTGGGAACTGTAGGCTGATGCCGAACAAGGAGCTGCTGGGAACTGAGGTGGATCTGGCAAGGTAAGTAACTGGAGATTGGATGCAGGCAAGGTAAGTAACTGGGACTGGATCAGCAAGGTAAGTAACTGAGACTGGATGCAGGCAAGGTAAGTATCTGGAGACTGGATGCAGGCTAGGTAAGTGACTGGAGACTGGATGCAGGCTAGGTAAGTGACTGGAGACTGGATGCAGGCTAGGTAAGTAAGTGGAGCGGATAAGGTATGTGAGGATCCAAGGCAGGTGAGTACAGGATCCAAGGCAGGTGAGTACAGGAGCCAGGAGATAGCAAACGCTACAATCGGGCACCGGGTCCAGGAGGACACCGGCTTTGAATTTTCGCGCCGCCCGGCGTGTCAGTGTCGTGACGTCATGACGTCGACGCCACCCCCGGAAGTGCAGAGCGGTGTGGGACCGGGAGTGGCAGGTAAGTTCGTGACAGTGAGGTGATAAAATTTTCTCAAAAGTTTTTATAATACACGCATGGTAAAGCAGTCAGGACCTGGGGATTTTCTGCCTTTACTCTCTCTAATAACTGTGTGTAGTTCTGCCTGTGTTAAAGGCAACTGTAATTTATCTGCTTTGTTGTCGTTAGGGATGGTAAGATTGAGTTTTTGTAGGAAATCTGTTAAAAGCGTGGCCGTAGTCTAGGGATTTATTTGTTGTTTCCTTCATACAGTTTTGTATAGAAATGGGCAAACCATAGTTTTTTTATTTAGATTTATTTGTGTGAGCTTTTGATTTAATTTGTTAGCCAGCATAGTATCTGGCTTGTTATATTTGCTGTAGAATTTTGGCCCCACTAGTCTCAGTGCTTCTCGGCTTTGTTCATTAACAGTCCACCTAACTCTCTCTTTTAATTTTGTTGAGTTGCTCGAGTGTGTCTTCAGAATGCAATTTTTTATGTTTTTGTTCTAAAGCTGGGTACACACATTAACGATTAAGCCCCGATACCGTCGGATCCGACGGTATCGGGGCTTAATCGTTACGTGTGTACGTTCGTTCCCGAACGAGCGCGCGGCCCGCCAAACGATCGGGTCGGCCGAACGCTCGTTCGGGAAAGGCCGAAAATTTCCATCGGCCGCGCTAGACTCCCTATAGAGGAGTCTAGCGCGGCCGATGGAAACACACAGTCCCGAGCGTTCTCACATAGGAGAACGCTCGGGACTGTGTGTATGCAGATCTTGAAAGATGGCAGACAGGATCTTGCAGATCCTGTCTGTCATCTTTCAGAAATCTGTACAGTGTGTACCTAGCTTAAGTGATATATTTCAGATAGCAATACATGGATTCTTTTGTTTCTGAGTTTTTTGATTCTAGATGCTAATTGGAGGAGTCTGCCCACTGTGTGGAAGTTTCTGGAGGATTGTGTTGATCTCAAAATAATTTGTTAGTTCTTTTGCTAATTCGTTGGTATACTGTTCATTTGTCAAGATAGATTCATTTAATCTCCATTGAGGTGGTGGTCTCGATTGTATTATATCTGTTTATGTAATTGATATATACACGTGGTCTGACCATGAGATCTCGATATTAGCTTTCTGTTATTTGGGGAAGTATAGAGGGGGAGGTAAATAAAAAGTCAATTCTAGTGTATAGCTTATGAGGGGCTGAATAAAATGTATAATCTTTATCGTCTGTGTGTTAGAGGCGCCAGGCATCCACATATTGCAAAAATTTGATAAATTTGAGAAATTATTTTGGGCTGCAGGAATTGATGTTTTTTATTTGTTTTGATCTGTCATTGAGAGATTTATTACAGCATTAATCTCCCCCCATAATCAAAGGACCCCAGGCATGTTGAGTTATTTTGTTCTGTACTTCCTGGTAGAAAATCTTTGGTATTGATTTGGGGCATAGACATTAATTTAGAGTGATTCGAGTAGAGTGTAGATTATTAAAGGTATCTACATTTCTATCTCTTATATTGATTCCTCTATAAAAACTAACTTTTATTAATAGAATAGATACTCCCTTTTCTTAACAGATGCCGAGGCATAATAATGCTGGTTCCATTTATACTCCAATACTGGGTTCCCTGCCTTCTTGAAATGCGTTTCTTGCAGCATTAAGATATCGCCTTGGTCTTGTTGTTATATTGTATAGCTATTTTCCTTTTACATGGGAGTTTAGGCCTCTCACATTGTGTGAAATAATTTGTAATTGTCATTCATGTTATGGCTAGCGTTTTGAGTGCTTACCCTGGGATTAGAAAGTAAGGGATTCAGACAACTGTGTCACGAACTTACCTGCCGCTCCGTCCCGCGCCGCTCTGGACTTCCGGGTGGGCGGCGTCGCGGACGTCATGACGTCACGCCGCGCGAGAATTTGAAAAGCCGGCGTCCTCCTGGACCCGGCGCCCGATAGTAGCATTCTGCTACCACCCTGGCTCCTGTACTTACCTGCCTTGGATCCCGCTCCTCATACTTAACCTTGCCTGTATCAAGTACTTACCTAGCCTTATCCAGTACTTACCTGCCTTGGATCCTGCTCTCTTACTTACCTGCCTGTATCAAGTACTTACCTTGCCTGTTTCCAGTGACTACCTTGCCTGCATCCAGTCTCCAGTTACTGACCATTGTTCCAGCATCCAGCCTACAGTACCAGCAGCACCATTGGTCCAGCATCCAGCCTACAGTACCCAGCAGCAACCATTGTTCCAGCATCAGCCTACAGTACCCAGCAGCACCATTGGTCCGCATCCACCGTACCCAGCAGCAACATTGTTCCAGCATACAGCCTACAGTACCAGCAGCACCATTGGTCCAGCATACAGCCTACAGTACCCAGCAGCACCATTGGTCCAGCATCAACCTACAGTTCCCAGCCGCACTTGTTCGGCACCCAGCCTACATTTCCCAGCAGCCTCGTATCTGCACCTTCCGGACTATCAGCCTCCTCCTAAAGCGTACTGTGAGTACCCGGCCGTCCGGCCTTTTGTTACAAACTGTTGTTTGTCCAGCTTCTTTCAGAGAGAGCAAATGAAAGTTTGTATATTCTTCTGTAGATGTTCACAACACAGATAATTCAGGAACATTTTTCACATCAGTATCCTTACTTATGAGCAGTTTTAAACATATTAACCAAAAATAAATTAACAGTAACTTTATACATGTAAGCTAAAGAGAATTTTATCAAATTTGACTTTAGTGTTTCCACATATCTTTGAAAACTAAGGGTAAGGTATAACCTTACAATAAGTTATACGTAAGCAGATTAAGCCGTTTCTGGGGGGGTTGTATCTTAACCACTTGATGGATGTCCGTGTGCCGCCCTTCATATCCAAGCTCAGACAACTCTGCCTATTTATCTTGAAAAATATATGGGTTAATCATGGTGGGTGAATATTTGTTTATTGGAACTGCCTTTTGAATCCTAAGGTTTCTTTTGGCTTTTTGTATTTGTTGATAGTAAAGTTGAGAGGGTAAAGTTTAGTAATCCTGAGAGAGGAAAGGAAAAGAAAAATACTGTAGGTTTGACTTATGCTGATCGATAGGCCTGTTTATTTTCTAATTGTAAGGCTGTTAAGTTTCCAGTTTAACCTCTGGGGACTGTTAATGTCATGGATTTATGCTCCACTTAGATTCAAGAGGAGCAAAGGTTAGAGGTCACATTATGGCCTAGAATTTTGGAAATACATTTCCTACGTGGGTTTTATAATATCTTTATGTAAGATTATGAGCCTTGCATTATATAATTGGTTTATTTGGACATTTTTACAGATGGATCCCCTGAGGGAATTTTTTTATAGGTTGGAGGCCCTTTGGATTTATATTTATATCTGAAAACTTAGATTGCAACTTGCAAAATAAACCACCTTATACATTTTGAGTTTAATTAATATGTTTATCTGGTGTAAAGGTTGAGGCATCACATTAGATGAAGCCGCCCTCACTTTTAACTACAAACATCCCATATTCTATTTGAAGGGTGTCCCCTTCAATATATTGAAAAATAGCTATTGAGGAATAGGAAAAGAAAGAAGATAGTAGAGTACATAACAGCAGTTAACCTTAATAGTGTTTCAAGGATATTATACATTTGGATACCGTATATACTCGAGTATAAACCGTCCCGTATAAAACCGAAGTCCTAGTTTTAGGTTAAAAAAGAAGGAAACCCCATGACCCGAGTATAACCGAGGGGGGGTAGTATGTTGCCACTAAAATGTTTGGAAACTACAAATCCCAGCAATAAAGCATGCTGGGGTGTAGTTTCAAACATCTTAAGTGTCAAATACTTCAAATAGGGGTAAATCCTCCTTTATTTGTGCATACAGTATGCACAAATAAAGAAGGTTTCACTCTTATTTGAAAGTCTTTGCCAATCCCTGTGAAGTTTAAGAGTAGCAAATTGACAATTGATGGAAGCAAATTAATATCTATCTCCGTTATGCTCAAGAATACAGAACTTGGCAGTGTAGACACGGTTAGGTAAATATACAGACAGGAAACAAGGGGTTGAAACACTTACCTCCCTGGCTGAAGAAACCAAAAACTGCATTGCGTGTGTACTACTCCAATCCCCATAATATTTATGACAGCATGTCCTGCCTCTGGATTTGGGAGGCTAAAGATTGCACCAGGAATGCAAGGAGGTGCCACTTTCACAATTCCCTGTGAAATTAAAAGTTCTCCCTACCTTGTCCGCCGGCCCCGCGCAATCCGCATCCTCGCTCCACAGCCTCTGCGCATCCGGAGATGTCACTACCTGGCGCCTCTCACTTTGCGGCGCCGGGCAGGTGACATCATCCGGATGCGCAGAATAGTGGAGTGAGGATGCGGATCGCGCGGCCGGCGACAAGGTAGGAGATAGGTGACTCGAGTTAACCGAGGGAAGATTTGTCAGGCTTTTTAAAGCCTGAAACCTCTGTTTATACTCGAGTATATACGGTAGTCCAGGCCTACCATGCCAACTATTGGAGAAAAAGGAGATAGAAAAGTGTATACACAAAATGGTTAATCAACACTGTTACCCCAATGTTTTAACTTGTTCTTAGCTGGGGGATAGGAAGTCTGGGAGGGGGGGATGTGGCACAAGTCCACGCTTCCTCTGTCCTTTGCAGAGTCTCTCCTGACCAACCACACTTTTGCCTCTAATATTGAACTTGTCGACAAGACTATAGTGGACATCAGGAATTTACTCGCAAACACTTTTATTATTATTTAGTTTACCACCTTTTTTTCCTCCCCCTTATTTATTATATGCCATTATTTTCTATTAATCTAGATGTTAGTTTTGTCCCATAAGTGAAAACAGACGGTAAAGGTCCCTACAGTGAGAACAGACGTAAGGTCCCTACGTAGAACAGACGGTAAAGGTCCCATACGTGAGCACAGAACGGTAAAGTCCCATACAGTGAGAACAGACGGTAAAGTCCCATACAGTGGAACAGACAGTAAAGGTACCCCTACAGTGAGAAACAGACGGTAAGGGTCCCGTACGGTGAGAACAGACGGTAAAGGTCCCGTACAGTTTGAGAACAGACGGTAAAGGTCCCGTACGGTGAGACAGACGGTAAGGTCCGTACGGTGAGAACACGCGGTACAAGTCCCGTACGGTTGAGAACAGACGGTAAAGGTCCCGTTTTCGGTAGAACAAACGGTAAAGGTCCCGTACGGTGGAACAGACGTAAAGGTCCCTTACGTTAACAGACGGTAAAGGTCCCGTACGGTGAGAACAGACGGTAAAGGTCCCGTACGGTGAGAACAGACGGTAAAGGTCCCGTACGGTGAGAACAGACGGTAAAGGTCCCGTACGGTGAGAACAGACGGTAAAGGTCCCGTACGGTGAGACAGACGGTAAAGGTCCCGTACGGTTGAGAACAGACGGTTAAAGGTCCGATGCAGTGAGAACAGATGGTAAAGGTCCCACAGTTCTCTCCCACTCTCCTGCAGTCTCTATCCTCAATCTCTCTCAACTTCTTCACTCCTGTGTCTCTGTTCTCTCACAGTTCTGTCTCTCTCTGCTGTCTCTAACCTCTCTCTCTCTGATTCTCTGTCTCTCCCGCGTCTTCTATCCTTTATCTCTGATTTCCTCTTTTGCAGTCCTCTTTTTTATCTTTTATTTGTCACATTCTCTCTTTTCCACAGTCTCTATCCTCTTTCTCTATAGTTTCTCTCCTGCAGTCTCTATCTCTATATTTCACATTCTCTCCCTCCATATCTCATCCAAACACTCCCCCCTCTGGTAGATACAAGTTTGCTCACAGTGTACTGGTACAAACTATGGTTCAACTCACAGAGAACGCATGTAAATGTTTTTTAGAGCTTTTCTATGTCCCTCCTTGTGTAAAATGATCATAGGATCAGGACTGTTCTCATACGGATACCAGGGCAACCCATCACCAATCAAAGCATAGAAAATTATTGCAATTTGAAAGTAAAGGTCAATTAAACTAGGTATATAGATAGATAGACAGACATATAATAGATAGACAGACATATAGATATATACATAGAGATAGACAGATTGATAGAAAACAGATAAGCAGACAGATAGATAGACAGACGCGTATAGATAGATAGATAGTAGTAGACAGACAGATATAGATAGATAGACAGACAGAACAGACAGATATAGATAGATAGATACAGACCGACAGACAGGCAGATGAGAGGCTGGGGAACACACCAGCCAATATTTTGACTGGAAATGGTCCATTTTGGTCCATCCTAGTGTGAACGAGGCCTAATACTATGTTTACTACACACCATCTGGTTACCTCAAAGTGGTACATACGTGGAGCACGCCAATTATGCTAATTTTACAACTACATTTAGCGGAAATGCTACTGATCTGGTCAAACATCTATGTTTACCTCAAAGTGGGCATGGCCAAAAAAAATCTGTACACTCATGTGCTCACTCGCACTTCTTGGATTTGTCCTCTATTTTCTTTTTTTTTTGTTCATTAAATTTTTATTGATTTTTCATAAAATTTCATCTAATTAACTTTTATTGCTTTTTATTACCTGAATTCCGTCGCTCTCTCTTTGGGTGGAAGCTGGACATGAGGTTGGTCTGCGTTTCAATGATTTATCTGGATCCATTTCCAGTATCCAGCTGTCCCACGTTTTTGACCATGTTTTTATTGAGTTTTGTAGTGTATGGGCCATATACTCATTATCATGAACCCACCAAATATTCTTTATAAGAGAATCCCTTGTTGGGCTTGGTTGTTTCCAGTTGGCCGCTAATAATGCTCTAGCTGCCAAGCAAATATACATGATAAGTGATAGAGCATACTTATTATATCCCTTAGTAGGGAGGTTAAATAGCACTGTGTAAGGCGATAAATAGAAAGGTTTGTGGGAAATTTTTGTGATTAATAATTCACAATTTTTCCACATTTTTTGTACTTCCGGGCAAGTCCATCAACAATGGAGTTGATCTGCTGGAGAACCACAACCTCTGAAGCAGTGCCGAGAAATGAGGATTTATCTTGTTTAAATAGGAAGGCGTTATATACCAGTCGAAAATAATTTTGTAAGATTTTTCTTTGTTGATTATGTTAGCTGAACATCTAGCGGATTGGGAGTAGATTTGTAACCATTGGGAGTCAGATAGAATTGTGTGTGATAATCCCTTTTTATATGTGGCCTTTTGTTATGCCAGATAAATTTGTTGATTGCCTGTTGGAGTCTCTCCAGCTTCTGTTTATTCAGAACCAACGGAAGTGCCCTGAATAGATATAAGATTTTGGGTAGAATGGACATTTTTACAGCGTTTATCCGTCCTAAGAGAGAAATTGGATAGTCATTCCATTTAGACAAAAAAAAAATTGCTACTCCTAGATACCTGAAAGATATGAGACCACCTGTAATGAAAATATTGTGATATAGAGTTTTGTAGTTGAGTTGGGATATGTAAAGGGAATGTCACAGTCTTGGATTGATTTATTTAAAACCAGAAATTGTACTAAAGTTTTCTAAAATTTTATGTAGGGAGGGTAAAGTTTGTGTCAGTGTCAAAAGGGTATCATCTGCGAAAAGGGAGATTTTTGATTCTATATTGCCCACTGTTATTCCGTGTATACTGGGGGAACAGCATATTGTTTCTGCTAAGGGCTCCATACATATGGCGAAGAGCAGTGGGGACAGTGGACAACCTTGTCCATTCTTGGCCATTCTTTATGCGAAGAGCAGTGGGGACAATGGACAACCTTGTCCATTCTTTATGGGGAAGGGGGCAGAGGGGTAGCAGATATTGCTACAGGGTTGGAATATAAACTCATAATTGCATGCAAATATATAGCTGGGAAACCAAATTTTATTAGAACCTGTTCTAGATAAATCCAATCTACCCTGTCAAATGCTTTCTCAATATCCAGGGAAAGTGTAATTGTCGGGTTGGTCCTTTGATGTGCTATTTGCAATAATGTGAGAATTTTTCTAATATTGTCAGTTGTTTGCCTACCTTCTATGAAGCCTGTTTGGTCTGTGTTGATCAATGTACTGCTGGGAACTGTAGGCTGGATGCCGGAACAAGGAGCTGCTGGGAACTGTAGGCTGGATGCTGGCAAGGTAAGTAACTGGAGATTGGATGCAGGCAAGGTAAGTAACTGGAGACTGGATGCAGGCAAGGTAAGTAACTGGAGACTGGATGCAGGCAAGGTAAGTATCTGGAGACTGGATGCAGGCTAGGTAAGTGACTGGAGACTGGATGCAGGCTAGGTAAGTGACTGGAGACTGGATGCAGGCTAGGTAAGTAAGTGGAGCGGTAAAGGTAGGTACAGGATCCAAGGCAGGTGAGTACAGGATCCAAGGCAGGTGAGTACAGGAGCCAGGGAGATAGCAAACGCTACAATCGGGCACCGGGTCCAGGAGGACACCGGCTTTTGAATTTTCGCGCCGCCCGGCGTGTCAGTGTCGTGACGTCATGACGTCGACGCCACCCACCCGGAAGTGCAGAGCGGTGTGGGACCGGAGTGGCAGGTAAGTTCGTGACAGTGAGGTGATAAAATTTTCTCAAAAGTTTTATAATACAGCATGGTAAAGCAGTCAGGACCTGGGGATTTTCTGCCTTTACTCTCCTTAATAACTGTGTGTAGTTCTGCCTGTGTTAAAGGCAACTGTAATTTATCTGCTTTTGTTGTCGTTAGGGATGGTAAGATTGAGTTTTTGTAGGAAATCTGTTAAAAGCGTGGCCGTAGCTAGGGATTTATTTGTTGTTTCCTTCATACAGTTTTGTATAGAAATGGGCAAACATAGTTTTTTTATTTAGATTTATTTTGTGTGAGCTTTTGATTTAATTTGTTAGCCAGCATAGTATCTGGCTTGTTATATTTGCTGTAGAATTTTTGGCCCACTAGTCTCAGTGCTTTCTCGGCTTTGTTCATTAACAGTCCACCTAACTCTCTCTTTTAATTTTGTTGAGTTGCTCGAGTGTGTCTTCAGAATGCAATTTTTTTATGTTTTTGTTCTAAAGCTGGGTACACACATTAACGATTAAGCCCCGATACCGTCGGATCCGACGGTATCGGGGCTTAATCGTTACGTGTGTACGTTCGTTTCCCGAACGAGCGCCGCGGCCGCCAAACGATCGGGTGGCGGCCGAACGGCTCGTTCGGGGAAAGGCCAGAAAATTTCCATCGGCCGCGCTAGACTCCCTATAGAGGAGTCTAGCGCGGCCGATGGAAACACACAGTCCCGAGCGTCTCACATAGGAGAACGCTCGGGACTGTGTGTATGCAGATCTTGAAAGATGGCAGACAGGATCTTGCAGATCCTGTCTGTCATCTTTCAGAAATCTGTTACAGTGTGTACCTAGGCTTAAGTGATATATTTCAGATAGCAATACATGGATCTTTTGTTCTGAGTTTTTTGATTCTAGATGCTAATTGGAGGAGTCTGCCCACTGTGTGGAAGTTTCTGGAGGATTGTTGATCTCAAAATAATTTGTTAGTCTTTTGCTAATTCGTTGTATATGGTCATTTGTCAAGATAGATTCATTTAATCTCCATTGAGGTGGTGGTCTCTTATGTATTATATCTGTTAATGTAATTGATGTATACGCATGGTCTGACCATGAGATCTCTGATATGTAGCTTTCTGTTATTTGGGGAAGTATAGAGGGGGAGGTAAATAAAAAGTCAATTCTAGTGTATAGCTTATGAGGGGCTGAATAAAATGTATAATCTTTATCGTCTGTGTGTTAGAGGCGCCAGGCATCCACTATATTGCAAAATTTGATAAATTTGAGAAATTATTTTTGGGCTGCAGGAATTGATGTTTTTTATTTGTTTTGATCTGTCCATTGAGAGATTTATTACAGCATTAAAATCTCCCCCCATAATCAAAGGACCCCAGGCATGTTGAGTTATTTTGTTCTGTACTTCCTGGTAGAAAATCTTTTGGTATTGATTTGGGGCATAGACATTAATTTGAGTGATTCGAGTAGAGTGTAGATTATTATAAGGTATCTACATTTACTATCTCTTATTATTGATTCCTCTATAAAAACTAACTTTTTATTTAATAGAATAGATACTCCTCTTTTCTTAACAGATGCCGAGGCATAATAATGCTGGTTCCATTTATTACTCCAATACTTGGGTTCCCTGCCCTTCTTGAAATGCGTTTCTTGCAGCATTAAGATATCGCCCTTGGTCTTGTTGTTATATTGTATAGCTATTTTCCTTTTACATGGGGAGTTTAGGCCTCTCACATTGTGTGAAATAATTTGTATATTGTCATTCATGTTATGGCTAGCGTTTTTGAGTGCTTACCCCTGGGATTAGAAAGTAAGGGATTCAGACAACTGTGTCACGAACTTACCTGCCGCTCCGGTCCCGCGCCGCTCTGGACTTCCGGGTGGGCGGCGTCGCGGACGTCATGACGTCACGCCGCGCGAGATTTGAAAAGCCGGCGTCCTCCTGGACCCGGCGCCCGATAGTAGCATTCTGCTACCACCCTGGCTCCTGTACTTACCTGCCTTGGATCCCGCTCCTCATACTTACCTTGCCTGTATCAAGTACTTACCTAGCCTGTATCCAGTACTTACCTGCCTTGGATCCTGCTCTTCTTACTTACCTTGCCTGTATCAAGTACTTACCTTGCCTGTTTCCAGTGACTTACCTTGCCTGCATCCAGTCTCCAGTTACTGACCATTGTTCCAGCATCCAGCCTACAGTACCCAGCAGCACCATTGGTCCAGCATCCAGCCTACAGTACCCAGCGCAAGCACCCATTGGTCCAGCATCAACGCCACAGTACCCAGCAGCAACATTGTTCCAGCATACAGCCTACAGTACCCAGCAGCACCATTGGTCCAGCATACAGCCTACAGTACCCAGCAGCCACCATTGGTCCAGCATCCAACCTACAGTTCCCAGCCGCACACTTGTTCGGCACCCAGCCATACATTTCCCAGCAGCCTCTGTATCCTGCACCTCCGGACTATCAGGTCCTCCTCCTGAAAAGCGTACTGTGAGTACCCGGCCGTCCGGCCTTTTGTTACAAACTGTTGTTTGTCCAGCTTCTTTCAGAGAGAGCAAATGAAAGTTTGTATATTCTTTCTGTAGATGTTACAAGCACAGATAATTCAGGAACATTTTTCACATCAGTATCCTTACTTATGAGCAGTTTTAAACATATTAACCAAAAATAAATTAACAGTAACTTTATACATGTTAAGCTAAAGAGAATTTTTATCAAATTTGACTTTAGTGGTTTCCACATATCTTTGAAAACTAAGGGTAAGGTATAACCTTACAATAAGTTATACGTAAGCAGATTAAGCCGTTTCTGGGGGGGGTTGTATCTTAACCACTTGATGGATGGTCCGTGTGCCGCCCTTCATATCCAAGCTCCAGACAACTCTGCCTATTTATCTTGAAAAATATATGGGGTTAAATCATGGTGGGTGAATATTTGTTTATTGGAACTGCCTTTTGAATCCTAAGGTTTCTTTTGGCTTTTTGTATTTGTTGATAGTAAAGTTGAGAGGGTAAAGTTTAGTAATCCTGAGAGAGGAAAGGAAAAGAAAAATACTGTAGGTTTGACTTATGCTGATCGATAGGCCTGTTTATTTATCTAATTGTAAGGCTGTTAAGTTTCCAGTTTAACCTCTGGGGCTGTTAATGTCCTGGAGTTTATGCTCCACTTAGAATTCAAGAGGAGCAAAGGTTAGAGGTCACATTATGGCCTAGAATTTTTGGAAATACATTTCCTACGTGGGTTTATAATATCTTTATGTAAGATTATGAGCCTTGCATTATATAATTGGTTTATTTGGACATTTTTACAGATGGGATCCCCTGAGGGAATTTTTTCTATAGGTTGGAGGCCTCTTTGGATTTATATATTTATATCTGAAAACTTAGATTGCAACTTGCAAAATAAACCACCTTATACATTTCTGAGTTTAATTATATGTTTACTGGTGTAAAGGTTGAGGCATCACATTAGATGAAGCCGCCCTACACTTTTAACTACAAACATCCCATATTCTATTTGAAGGGTGTCCCCTTCAATATATTGAAAAATAGCTATTGAGGAATAGGAAAAGAAAGAAGATAGTAGAGTACATAACAGCAGTTAACCTTAATAGTGTTTCAAGGATATTATACATTTGGATTACCGTATATACTCGAGTATAAACCGTCCCGAGTATAAACCGAAGTACCTAGTTTTAGGTTAAAAAAGAAGGAAACCCCATTGACGGTATTAGTATAAACCGGGGGAGGGGTGGTAGTATTTGCCACTAAAGATGTTTGGAAACTACACTCCCAGCAATAAAGCATGCTGGTGTTGTAGTTTTCAAACATCTTAAGTGTCAAATACTCAAATAGGGGTAAATCCTCCTTTATTTGTGCATACAGTATGCACAAATAAAGAAGGTTTCAATTATTTGAAAGTATTTGCCCATTCCCTGTGAAGTTTAGAGTAGCAAAATGACAATTGCAGGAAGCAAATTAATATCTATCTCCAGTTATGCTCAAGAATACAGAACCTTGCAGTGTAGACACGGTTAGGTAAATATACAGACAGGAAACAAGGGTTGAACACTTACCTCCCTGGCTGAGAAACCAAAACTGCATTGCGTGGTGTCTACTCCAATCCCCATAATATTTATGACAGCTGTCCTGCCTCTGTATTTGTGAGGCTAAAGATTGCACAGGAATGCAAGGAGGTGCCACTTCACAATTCCCTGTGAATTAAAAGTTTCTCCTACCTTGTCCGCCGGCGCGCAATCCGCATCCTCGCTCCACAGCCTCTGCGCATCCGGATTGATGTCACTACCTGGCGCTCTCACTTGCGGCGCCGGGCAGTGACATCATACCCGGATGCGCAGAAGAGGGTGAGTGAGGATGCGGATGCGCGCGGCCGGCGGACAAGGTAGGAGATAGGCTGAACTCGAGTATAAACCGAGGTAAGATTTCAGGCTTTTTTTAAAGCCTGAAAACCTCTGTTTATACTCGAGTATATACGGTAGTCCAGGCCTACCATGCCAACTATTGGAGAAAAAAGGAGATAGAAAAGTGTATACACAAAATGGTTAAATCAACACTGTTACCCCAATGTTTTATACTTGTTCTTTAGCTGGGGGATAGGAAGTCTGGGTAGGGGGGGATGTGGCACCAAGTCCACGCTTCCTCTGTCCTTTGCAGAGTCTCTCCTGACACCAACACTTTGTGCGCTAATATTGAACTTGTCGACAAGACTATAGTGGACATCAGGAATTTACTCTGCAACACTTTTATTATTATATTAGTTTACCCTTTTTTCCTCCCCTTATTTATTATAATGCCATTATTTTTCTATTAATCTAGATGTAGTTTTAGTCCCATACGTGAGAACAACGTAAAGGTCCCTACAGTGAACAGACGGAAAGGTCCTACGTAGAACAGAGGTAAAGGTCCCATACAGTGAGAACAGACGGTAAAGGTCCCATACAGTGAGAACAGACGGTAAGGTCCCATACGTGAGAACAGACGTAAAGGTCTACAGTGAGAAACAGACGGTAAAGGGTCCCGTACAGGTTGAGAACAGACGGTAAAGGTCCCGTACGGGTGAGAACACAGACGGTAAAGGTTCCCGTACGGTGAGAAACAGACGGTAAAGGTCCCGTACGGTGAGAACAACGGTAAGGTCCGTACGGTGAGAACAGACGGTAAAGACGTACCCGTCGGTTGGGAGAGAAAGACGGTAAAGGTCCCGTACGGTGAGAACAGACGGTAAAGGTCCCGTACGGTGAGAACAGACGGTAAAGGTCCCGTACGGTGAGAACAGACGGTAAGGTCCCGTTACGGTGAGAACAGATAGGTAAAGGTTCCGTACGGTGAGGAAACAGACGGTAAAAGGTCCCGACGGTGGAGAAACAGGACGGTGAAAGGTCCCGTACGGTGAGACAGACGGTAAAGGTCCCGTACGGTGAGAACAGACGGTAAAGGTCCGATGCAGTGAGAACAGATGGTAAAGGTCCCACACATTCTCTCCCACTCTCCTGCAGTCTCTATCCTCAATCTCTCTCACATTCTTTCACTCCTGTAGTCTCTGTTCTCTCACATTCTGTCTCTCCTGCTGTCTCTAACCTCTCTCTCTCTGATTCTCTGTCTCTCCCGCAGTCTTCTATCCTTTATCTCTGATTTCCTCTTTTGCAGTCCCTCTTTTTTATCTTTTATTTGTCACATTCTCTCTTTTCCACAGTCTCTATCCTCTTTCTCTATAGTTCTCTCTCCTGCAGTCTCTATTCTCTATATTTCACATTCTCTCCCTCCATATCTCAAACACACTCCCCTCTCTGGTAGATACAAGTTTGCTCACAGTGTGACTGGTACAACTATGGTTCCACTCACAGAGAAATCATGTAAATGTTTTTTAGAGATTTTCTATGTCCCTCCTTGTGTAAAATGATCATAGGATCAGACTGTCTCATACGGATACCAGGGCAACCCATCCACCAATCAAAGCATAGAAAATTATTGCAATTTTGAAAGTAAAGGTCAATTAAACTAGGTATATAGATAGATAGACAGACATATAGATAGATAGACAGACATATAGATATATACATATAGATAGACAGATTGATAGACAAACAGATAAGCAGACAGATAGATAGACAGACCGATATAGATAGATAGATAGATAGATAGACAGACAGATATAGATAGATAGACAGACAGACAGACAGATATAGATAGATAGATAGACAGACAGACAGACAGGCAGATATAGGCTGGGAACACACCAGCCAATATTTTTGACTGACCGATTGACGGCACTTTCGGTCGATCGGCTGAAAATATCGGCTGGTGTGGGGCGGGCGGCCGCGACTGACATCAATTGTTCGTTCGTCCCGATCGGAAAAACGAATGATTGGGCATGTCGGAAATTTCCGATCGATCGTGTGATTACCTATGGTCGGTCACGGCCAAATTAGCCGCGACCAGCGGACATTTGTCCTGTACGAGCGCTCGGTTGGGACAAAAAGTCCCTCCGTGTGTACCCAGCCATAAATAGATAGACAGATATAGATAGATAGATATAGAGAGACTCGTAGCGAGCAATCGGTCGGGACAAAAAGCCCATTCGTGTGTACCCAGCCATAGATGGACAGACAGACAGATATAGTTTGACAGACAGATAGATAGACAGACTGAGATAGATGGATAGACAGATATAGACAGACAGATAGATCTAGATAGACTGAGATAGATACATATAGACAGACAGATAGATATAGACACAGACAGATAGATATAGACACAGACAGATATATATAGATAGACAGACAGATAGATATAGATAGACAGACAGATATAGATAGACAGACAGACATAGATATAGACAGATATAGACAGATAGACAGACAGAGATAGGCAGAGATAGACAGACAGACAGAAGCACAAAGTAACCTGGACTGTACCAGCAGGAATCACCGGGACCTGACCCTACGTTCCATTGCACTTACAGTTAGGCCCCTGTTCTGCATCCTTTCCTCCTTGTTCCATCTCCTCCCCCTACTTGCTATATCCACCTCCCCTCCACTTTTCTTAGACTTCTTACAGGTCACAGGCAGGGTTAAAAGTGTCTGTGCAGAGGAAAACATTGGTCTCTTTAACCCCTCCCCATCTTCCTTTTGTGCCAGTGTCAGCAGTGAAGATCCCTCCTACTGCTTACCATTAATCAGCTTTGTCTTCACATTGCACAAAGTGAAACTGTACAGTATTGCTCCTTCCTCCTGAACAGGGACAGGCGATTGCAGGTGCTCCCGCCCACCTGCTACTGTCAATCATCATTGGAACAGGACAGAGCATAGTCGGCTTAATGACAGACATGGAGGTCCGAGGTGTGGGTAGAAGAGAGCAGCCGGCAGCACTACACATATGGACTATTTTGCCTATTCCACAGTGACAGTCCTGGGAAAACTGTCAATTTCTGTAAGAATGATGGGTAGTTTCAGAGACATGCAAAGTCAATTTTATACAGGCATCACTTTCTGTCTAGCAAACAGAAACTGGATTGTCTCATTACTTTCTATAGAGAAGGGAGGGGGGAGTAAATGTGGCTAATTGGCTAGGACTGTCAAATGTTTTGCAAACAGCACATAACATAACTGGGTGTAATACAGGAACTTCCTTACACTGTCTTGTCAAGTACCATGCCTAAGAGAATTGTTTGATTTGCTAACAGTGTAAGATCAGAACCTCATTGGATGTTCGTAAAATTCCACTTCCTTTTAGTGTCTACATGGAGACCCATGTAGCACTCTTAGAGGTGTGGCTAAACCTACCATTTTGAGTTTTCCATTCAAACTTAGGGGTGTCAAGTAAAGTAAGTATACTTTATTAATTGTATATCGTTTGTTTTGTAATGCAGTAGTAGTAGTACTATACTTTATATAGTGTTATTTGTTATGGTGGTTTTAATTAAATAGTAATAATTACACACACAACACTGTTAAACAGCAAAATAGCGACCAGCTCCGTACTCCTGATCAGCGGACTCGATGCGGACTTCACCCGCCGGATCCAGAGGTCCCGCACAGGGGCTGCTGGCGCTCGGAACCAGTGTTCCTCTACAAAAGAATAAAATAAATATGGGTGGTGCTGCCCAGTCTTTGAAACACAAAACCACAGAGGTTGACTTGGGTAACGCTCCAGGGTAAGGCACCGACGTGCCTTTCATCCTCGTGGTTGACTCCACATACGGGCTTCCTCTGGGTGCTATGGCACTCCAACACTTCCTTTTGCTATAAAGACAGTTCTTAAAGGTATATTGCAACTTTGCTGCCAAATAGTGGGAGAACATTAAAACAATTATATTAAATACTACAAAATACAATATCAAATCATTGCAACAATATGATCAACGTATATCAACTGGCAACTCCAAATGCCATTTACCCCTGCAGATTAGTCAATACCACTAACCTACACGGTCTAGGCCTAATATAACCTATGACTCCTGTTACCCTATATTCGTCGGGCACCAATCCCAAAAAACTATTTGGGAAACCAAAATATAATAGGAAACTAGCATAAGATATCTCCTCATTCAGTTCTTCTGGAATGAGCATTTTCAGGTTGAATATCCGTCTAGTTCCAGTCTGTAGAAGTTTCCTATCTACATCTCCCCCTCGGATACCTAAACGAACAGTTTGAATCCCCCTAAACTTGAACATTAGGATTCTTTTCTGATGGACCTCGAGGATGTGTTTGGCCACACTGCTGCAAGAGGGCTCCCCATTTTTTGTGGCCCTAATGTGCTCCTGAATACGAGCTGTCAACTGCCTACGGGTCTTTCCTACGTATTTTTTTCCACAGTCACATGTGATTAAATAGACCACCTGTAATGTTTGACAGGTTATCAATTTTTTAATCAAAAACTAGGACCCATGAGGAAGTTGATTTCCATTAAACCACAGCATAAACATTTGCCACACTTTTGATTGCCCCCAATAGGGTTTTTATGTAGCCTGGTGTCTATAGTGCATCCCTTATCACAAAAATTACTTTTGGATAACCTGTCACGTTAGTTCCTAGCACTTTTAGCAGTAAGAGTAGGGAACCTACCAACCTTGGCACTTAATTCCTCATCCTAGGATAAAAGGTACCAGTGTTTTTGGAGAATATTCCTCAAAGTAGCCCATTCTTGATTATAATTGGATGTCAGTCTAATTTTACCACTCTCCCCAGCTCAAGACCGCTTTTAATGTCTTTTTTGGCTATATCCCCTTTTTCTCAGCCTATCACCCAGTTCCCTCGATTGTGTCTCAAATATCTTATCATTAGAGTACCGTAATTCCTTCTAATATGAAGGAATTGCCCCACTGGAATCGCGTTTTTGGTGCTTTCCGGATGATGGCTGGCAGCATGTAAACAGTAATTTACACATTTAGGATTCCTGAAAGTAGAAGTTTTCAGTTTTCCCCCCTCCTTCTAAATATTAAGATCAAGAAAGGTTACCTTATCTCCGCTAACATACGTCAGTCGAATGTTTCTGTTGTTGTGCCATTCTGCCAAGCCCTAGTCTGCTTCCTCCTGCAGGCTATCCTCCTGTATCCCTTGCTCTCAAGCTAAGGGGCAGGATAGAGTTAATCAGCTCTTAGCTACAGGATAAGGCCTCAGCTGTATCCTTGCTCTTTCTTTGTCTATGTGCTTCCCCTCATGTGGACTAAAGCTGCTATTTTTATTACCATATTCCCTTTGAAATGTAAATGACCAAAGGTGTGCTTGGTACATTTTACATACCGTATAGATTATTTACATAAGATACAAGATAGAAGCAT
The DNA here is from genome assembly GCA_019447015.1 of Hymenochirus boettgeri. NCBI lineage: Eukaryota > Metazoa > Chordata > Amphibia > Anura > Pipidae > Hymenochirus > Hymenochirus boettgeri. The sequence goes on along the minus strand of CM033475.1, from coordinate 113,483,326 downwards.
GTACCTAAAGTCAAAAATGTGTTTTTTTCAAAAAGGGGTCAGGCCAGCTGTTTGCATCAAGAGGCATTGGGAGTGCTACATTTTAAAGCCTTGCACGCTGGATATAGGCCGACAGATATTGCCTTATTAGAGCTGCATGGGAAACAGAAGATCAAAGGGGAGATTATCAGTGATTAGATCACAGGCAGCACAATGCCTCAGTGGTTAGAACTGATGCGCTGCGGCACTGAAGTCCTGATTTTGAATCCACCCTTTGACACATCTGCAAGGAGTTTTTATATTCTTTCAGTGCTTGCTTGTGTTTCCTCTAGGCACCCCGGACCCCTGGAAAAGCTGTCCTAGAATAAAGCCATTTTTCTGACTTGCAGACATCAAAAGCCCACGGTCATGCTTTAGCTATTCCAACCCAAGGGCTCGAACATGCAAGTGATCCATCTGCCCTTCCCTTTCAACCATAGGTATTACATTATTGGACAAGGGAAGGATTATATAGGTCACTTTAGGCATTAAAGGGTATGTCTATTCACCAAAATCAAAAATTTTTTTTTTTCATTATAAGGTAGTACCCATCCCCAGAAGCCTTTTCCTGCCTTTCTTTTGAAAAAATTCCATTCCCTACCTTTGCAGCAGTCTCTAGAAGTTCTATTCGTTTTTGGGGGTGTGGCCTTAGCTGTGCTGGATAAGGAAGTGAGCTGATTACTAAATGAGGCTATTACCATGCGTTTTGGTCCCGCCCACTTGACCCTGTGCTTTTATGTAAACAGATCCTCTCCTGCATTGTCAGAACTGTAGTAAAACAGACAATGTTGGCAGAGACAAAGGAGAGAGTTCATACATAAAGTGTGCCATTTCTGTGGCTGGGGGAAGCAGGGAGAGTGTGTGTAGATAGACCCAAGATCTAAATATCCAATCCAGACGTAAGAGTTCATACATAAAGTCTGGTGTGTGTGTGCCATTTCTGTGGCTGGGGGAAGCAGGGAGAGAGTGTGTGTAGATAGACCCAAGATCTAAATATCCAATCCAGACGTAAGAGTTCATACATAAAGTCTGGTGTGTGTGTGTGTGTGCCATTTCTGTGGCTGGGGGAAGCAGGGAGAGTGTGTAGATAGACCCAAGATCTAAATATCCAATCCAGACGTAAGAGTTCATACTAAAGTCTGGTGTGTGTGTGTGGCCATTTCTGTGGCTGGGGGAGCAGGGAGAGTGTGTAGATAGACCCAAGATCTAAATATCCAATCCAGACGTAAGAGTTCATACATAAAGTCTGGTGTGTGTGTGCCATTTCTGTGGCTGGGGAAGCATGGAGAGAGTGTGTGTAGATAGACCCAAGATCTAAATATCCAATCCAGACGTAAGAGTTCATACATAAAGTCTGGTGTGTGTGTGCCATTTCTGTGGCTGGGGGAAGCAGTGTGTGTGCCATTTCTGTGGCTGGGGGAAGCAGTGTGTGTGTGTGTGTGTGTGTAGACCCGAGACCTACAGATCCATTCCGGAACGAGATGTTCCGTTTTAATCCCTCGGGCGGGCAGGGTTGACGAGTCCGACGCAGCATGGGTGGATCTGCGCATGTGCGGGATGGCGCGCACGTCGGACTGCCTGCTATTGGGAAGGCAGCAACATGAATATTCAATGTGCCAAGCGGATCTTACAGCACATACATCGGACAAACTAGGGCACACAGACAAAATCCATAAAAGGTATCATGCATATTTAAATGGGCTCTTTTACTTTAGGCAATGTTAATTTTTCAGGTGGACATACCCTTTAAGAGTTATGAACATTCAAAGGTAGAAATCATGCAACAACCCCATGGAATGTAAAAAAGTTACCAAATATCAATCTCCCAAATATCCTGAATGAAACAGTATGCCATATGCATGGTTACACAGGTGGATGTGGAAGTGACTAGCCACAAAGTAAGACAATGCACGATGGCTCAAAAACTGAAAATATTCAGCCTACTCCGAATTTGAACAGTCTGCAGTTTTTCCCACAAACCACCCCCTAACTCAAAAATACTCCCCACAAACCATATATTCCCCACAAACTGGAATCTAGACACCCTCAGAAACATAACGCTTCGTTCCTTTATACCATCACTAGTGTAGGCGCAGTTCTTTTTAGAAGTTCACACTTTTAGCAGATTATCTAAAAAAATTAACAAAAAAACACTTTCAAAGGTAGAAATTACCCCATGGAATATAAAAAAAAGTAACAAAATATCCCAAATGTCCTGAATCAAACAGTTTGCCATATGATCGGTTACACATATGGGTGTGGAAGCAGCTAGCCATGAAGTGAGGCAGTGCAGTGTTCTCCCCAGAATTTTTTTCCTGCCGGGTGGCATGAAAAAGTAGCCGGGTGGGGTAGGACGGGGAAATTTGGTGGTAAGGGAAAACGTGCACTGCATCATGCTCATTATATAGGTCAGGGATGTCTAACTTTTGTCCCACTAGATGTTTGAAAACTATAACTCCCAGCATTCCATGGTTGTAGAATGCAGGGAGTTGTAGTTCATCAACATCTGCAGGTAACCCATGTAACAAAGAGCACAACACATGTGACACCCTTTTGGCCTTGGAGATCTTGGAAAAGCTAGTTAACGTGCTAAAATATTCTTGCAGGTGTAAAAAAAGGGTCTGGACTGAGCAGTTTTGGCGGGAGTTTTTACTGACCTATTGGCACACCTATTAACCTACTTCTAAATTCTTTTAAATCACAAGTGTTCTCTCAAGAATTTTTTCCAGCCGGGTGGCATGAAAAGTAGCCGGGTGGGCCGCCCAGCTAAAAGACCTTAGGGAGAACACTGCAGTGCTCAGAAACAGTGAGCCACTCCGAATATTAACAGTGCAGTTTTTTCCACAAAAAAAACATAATTTAGAAATTCCCCCAACAAACTTTATATTCCTGGAATCTACAAACCTTCAATGTCCTGCATCAAACAGTATGGCCATATGCATGGTTACACACGTAGACGTGGAATCAACTATTCACAAAGTAAGCTAATGCACAGTAGCCCAATTACAGCAGCCTTTCATATTTTTCACACTAAACAACTCTCTTATATTAGAAATACCACTGGGCACAGTTCTTCATAGAATTTAGCAGATTTTTTAAAAAAAAATCTTTTAGCAGATTTTTAAATAAAATGAAGGAAAAACAGGTTTTTAAAGTTAAAAATCATTCCAAAAATAATTTTTTAAAAAAAGTTACCAAATATCAATGTCCTGAATCAAACGGTATGACATATGTGTGGGGCACACAAAAACATGGCCACCAACTAACTCAAATGGGATGCATGCACAAGTGCAATTACAAGAAAAAAAGTGCTCTGTAATTAGAATGGTCTTTTTTTTTTTTTTTTTAAGAAAACACCCCTGAAACTTCGAAATACACCTTCAGTTACATATTGGTGTCATGCTTTCATATATACATGTAGATTTCCAGGCGCAGTAATCCATAGAACTCTGTGCTTTTAGGACATTCTGTGAAAAAAATAAAATAATTCAAAGATGGAAATCCTACCTAAACCCACTTGGCAAGTAAAATAGTCCACTAAATGTCAATATCCCACATGTTCTGAATCAAACGGTATGCTCACAGACGTGGCCAACAACTAGCTCATGGGAAGTATGCATAAGTGCAATTACAAGAAAAAAATCAAAGTGCTCTGTAATTTGAAGGCCCAGGGTAAAACAGCATTGTGCGTGGCAGACAGTTGGTGTCGAACACCCCACCTCTATTCAGGCTTGGTTTCTTTATTTTCACATAAATGGCCTCCCTGACACCTCTCTTGAACCAGTCATGTTTCTTTGCCAATATTACATTACAATCTTCAAAGGTATGTTCTTTTTTTTCCTTAAGGTACACAGCTAAGTCCTGACCCGAGGAATTGGCTCTTCTGTGCTGGGCCATACGCTGATGTAGTTGCTGTTTGTTCTCTCCCACACACAAATCAGATCACTCTTCACTGCACTGCACAGCGTATATGATGTCGCTTTTCTTGTGTTTCGGTATTGGGTCTTTTGGATGTACCATTTGCTGCCTCAGTGTGTTGTTTGGTTTAAAGCAGACAAGGATACGGTGTTTTTTGAAAATTTTTCTTAATTTCTCAGAGACCCCTGCTACATATGGGAATGACCATGTTCTTTCTCCTGTCTTGCTTTTCCCCTTCACTGTTGGTCCAGTCTGGATATCCACAAGTTTTATTCCAAGCCTGAATAGAGGTGGGGTGGGGGGTTTCGACACCCACTGTCTGCCATGTACAATGCTGCTTTGACACCATTACCCTGGGCATTCCTATAACACCTTTTAGCCACAATGCAATCGCCCTGCATTCAGAAGGTCCTTAACACCTGGCTGTAATATGCTAATTGGAACTTTCCAGGGAATGTTTGGCAACAGTTTCTGTACAATTCATTCTGAATTGAGAAGCCAGTCGGATGACTAGCGAACGTCTTCAAGAACTAAACTTTAAGTCAGTTGATCTAACTGAATACAACAGATATACCTTGACCTGGATGAATGAGAGCCTTCACAAGTTATTTTCTCTTGCCCTGTGCTTGACAGCTTCAAAAACCAGGAAGGAGGGAGCTTGCTTGTGAAGGTTCTCATTCTCAGGAAGGAGCTTCAGTGGCTGGACTCCTCGCCAATCAGGGCATGCCTGTGGATGCCTGCACGCCTGATTAGTCCTGCCCCTCTGCATTGGTTACATAACTTATGCACATAGGTGGTGTACTTGAGAGGCTGCAGGACTAATCAGGCATGCTGGCATCCTGAGGCATGCAAAAATTGGTGAGGGAGTCCAGCCACTGAAGCTCCTTCCTGGTCCTTGAGTTGAAACTGCCAAGTGCAGTGCCTGTCAGTGCAAGGTAAGGGAAATATGTGACAAACTGCTCTGCTGCTGCCTTTCTTATTCTATCAGAGGTGTACATGGAGTGATTGTTTGTTCATGCCACTTAATGGTAGGATTCTTGGTTCTCCTTGAGAGTCACCTCCACTTCCCACAGGTGCTCTCAGTTCCTAGATTCTTACAGCTGTTACAGTTAACCCTCACTTTTGCTTGTGCTGAGTCACACACACAATACCCCCCAGGGGGTCCGCTGTGGCTTTCTACTACTTCAAAACAAAAAATGCGGACTGCCGTGGACCCCTTTTCTTTCTTTGCAACAGGTGTGCCATGAGCAATTTTTTCAGTTTGCTTCATGGAAGGAGTGCCCCTAAAAAGTCTTTAAATTTGGATTGACAACAGCTATACACATAATTTGGGGAGTGTGCTCATTATGGGGGACTTTTAATTACCCTGACATTGATTGGTGTAGTGGAACTGCCAACACAGAAAAAGGCGATGAGCTCCTGAATTTGCCACAGGATAATTTTCTCTCACAAGTGGTTGAAGTTCCTACTAGAAAAGGTTTGTTTGAAAGGTATGAGATGCTCTTTTCAATATAGGGCACTTGTATGGAGACCACAGCTACCATTTAATATTAGTATGTTTATTGTGATGTTATATATGTGCCCCTCTGTCCCACTGTCCCAAAAGACCCCTTTTAGGACCACTTTGGAAAGTTACAAAGTTACACTTTGCAGGGAGGGGGATGGGGAAGGTAACATGCCAGGTAGAAATAGTTATCACTTTAGGGTAGAGAAATGCAAATCATAATATTTTTATAGCAAAAATAAAATAAAAAATCTCACCATTTTATAAGGATACGCCTTGTTTAGGCAGGACAGAGAAAAAAGGAAAAGGGGAGGAGTATGTGTTTGTTAAAAAAGAATTGAAGCCATATTTAAAAGAGAGAACTGGCGATATGGATGTTAAAGCAGAGGCAATATGGGTGGAATTAGGCAACAAGAAAGGGGCTATTGTCATTGTTGGTGTCTGCTATAAGCCGCCAAATGCTAGCAGGGAGGAAGTGAGTCAGATTATATGCAGTTGGCAAGGGCTGTAAGTTTGGGGAGTGTGCTCATTATGGGGGACTTTTAATTACCCTGACATTGATTGGTGTAGTGGAACTGCCAACACAGAAAAAGGCGATGAGCTCCTGAATTTGCCACAGGATAATTTTCTCTCACAAGTGGTTGAAGTTCCTACTAGAAAAGGAGCTCTGTTGTATCTGGACATCGTGGAGCGCATTATAGCTGGAGGCTTAAGGAATAGTGACCATGAAATAGTGTTGTTTGGAGTATGTTATCAAAAGGAAAAGTATGCTGGGTTAACAAAGACTTTAAATTTGGGGAAAGCAAATTTTCCCAGGTTAAAAGTAGCTCTTCAGAATGTCAACTGGGATAAGGTATTAAGAACAGAAGTGGACTGTGTTTAACCCTTTCACTGCCACAGATCGTATATTCACGATCTGTGCAGTGAATGCACAAACTGCCACAGATCGTGAATATACGATCTGTGGCTTCCCCCCTCCCCCCAAAAATTTGCCCCCCTCTAGCCGCGATCGGGGGGCAGCATTCGACTGCCCCCCTACCCCCCTCGATCCCCCCCTCGGTTGTGTCCAAATCCGAGGGGGGGATCGGGAGAAAACTCACTGTTTCTGCCGTGACCGTATAGGAGGAGTTTGGTCCCACGTGGAGCTCTCTTCTGAGCCTGAAAAGAAGACCCCGGTGACTCACAGAACTTCCTCCTTCACCGGGGTCTTCCCTAAGAACTGTACCATGCTGCCCCTGATCTCTATTCAGATCATTCTGCAGTACCTGGTATAGCACAAGCTGTCATGCTGACAGTTTTACTATACATTTTGTGAATGGAACTCAAAGTTCCATTCACAAATAGGATTTTTTCTAAGTCTTTGCTACTTAGCGAAGATTTAGACAAAAAATGGGGACAGAGATCAAAATTTGGTGATCACTTCTGATCACCAAATTATTGATCTTTGCCAATGAATGAAAAATCACTTCCTGGAAAATGATTTTTCCGATCGGATTTCGAATTGGAAAACGGACATTTATGCCCGTATTCCAAGTTCGGTATCATTCCCTAAGATGATTGATGAATCATCTTGGGAATGATCAAAAAAAAAAGGGAAATGCACACAAAAAAAATCTAAAGTGATACACACACCCTTTTTTTTTTTTTTACCCTAAAACTATAAATTAGCAAAAAACTTTGTCTTCTGCAAGCTTCCCAATGTCCCCTCGGTGATTCGGTAAGTAAAGTAAACGGGATCATTTATTTGTTGGATTTCAAGGGGAAACTAAGCCTATTTTAGTAGGAAATTTTGCAGAGGTACCAAAAAAAGACCGTTATGAATTTTAGGATCAGTAGTAAAGTGTGGCAAAAACTTGTGTGGACTCTCCGTACTAACTGGTTTTCACTAAAATACCACTAAAAGGGGAGTGGGGATAGGGTTGGGGGGTGGGTTGTGGCGTTTTGTTTTTAAATTTTTTCTTGAAATTGCAATTGCGCATGGATCCCATTTGAGCTAGTTGGTGGCCCCGTCTCTGTTTGCACCCACCCTTATGGCATACCGTTTGATTCAGGCATGTGGGAGATTGCATTTAGTGGGGGGGTTTTATTTGTGGGGGGCATTTCCAATTTTGGGGGCTGTTTGAAATTACAGAGCACTTGATTTTTCTTGTAATTACACTTGTACATGCGTCGATTTGAGCTCTGTGTACATCCACGCATATGCATACTGTTTGATTCAGAACATGTGGGAGAGTGATATTTAGTGTGGGGGGGGTTATTTGTGGGGGGCATTTCCAAGTTTTGGTTGGCTGTTGAAATTACAGACAACTTTGATTTTTTTCTTGTAATTCAACTTGTGGCATGTGTCCCATTTGAGAGTTGGTGGCCTTGTCTCTGGTTGCACCCACATATATGCATACCGTTTGATGGATATGTGGAGATTGACATTTAGTGGGGTGGTGTTTTTGCTTGTCAGTTGGTTTAGTAGGATTATATCATCTTATATAGGGATCACTGGGTCTGTACCCCCCTATTCATGTATGTGTTATCCCACCCCCCCTAGTTTTTTGTCCGCATTTTGTTTCCCTTCTTCCCTTCCTCCTTCCCCCTTTTTCCTCCCTTCTTTTCCTTCCCCTTTTCCCCCCCCTTCCCCCCCTCTCTCCCCACCAGCCTCCCCCCCACCCTTCCCCTCCTCTCTCTATGTGCAAATCTTTCCGGTGCCCACCGTTTCTTAGCTGTCCAAACATCGCAGTTTTTTCTCGAGGTACGGTGGCGACCTTCACTAGTTGGTTTTTTTTTTCGGGTCTACCCGTGTATTTTTTTTTGTCCTTTCCTGTGTTTCTAGCGTACTTATCACACACAAGTACAGGCCATTTTCCTCAGTGTGTTAAAGAGGATCCTATTGGTCAATGTGTTAGAGAGGGATCACTATTGGTCAGTGTGTTAGAGAGGATCACTATTGGTCAATGTGTTAAAGAAGATCACTATTGGTCAATGTTTTTAGAGAGGGATCACTATTGGTCATGTGTTAGAGAGGGATCACTATTGGTCAGTGTTGTTAGAGGGGATCACTATTGGTCAATGTGTTAGAGAGGGATCACTATTGGTCAATGTGTTGCAGATGATCACTATTGTTAAATGAGTTGCAGATGGATCACTATTGTAAATGTGTTTGCAGAGGGATCACTATTTGTAATGTGTTAGAGAGGTATCGCTATTGGTCTATGTGTTAGAAGGGATCACTATTGGTCAATGTTGTAGAGAGGGATCACTATTGGTAAATGTGAGTCCTATAAAGAACCCAGACTATCCTGTCATGTTTCAATCTTATTACATTTATCAGTTCAGGGCACGGTTCATGGCTTCTATGGGTCTGTTGGGTTAAATAATGTAATAACCATTAACAAACTCACTTCATTGTCTCAGAGAAATGGGCAAGGAGAGGTTTTCCTTTCAGTCCCCCTATCATATAGATATCCCTCCCTGTCCAGCAATCAGCAGCTCTCCTTTTTGTCTATTGAAAAGGAGGGGTGGGTGGAGTTAGGTTTGAGTGAGAAAAATGTTTTTACAAGACTGTCACATGTTTTACGAAGAAAGTGACATATATCTGTTGTATTCATTAGATCAACTGGACTTGAAATGTAGTTCTTGAAGACGTTTCGCTAGTCATCCGACTGGCTTTCTCAATTCAGAATGACTTGTACAAGAATCTGTGGCAATTATGTACCCTGGAAAATCCCAATTAGCATATCACAGCCAGGTGTTAAGGGTGTGATTAGATAGTGGCTAAGAGTGTTATAGGAACGCCCAGAGTAAGGTGTTAAAACAGCATTGTACATGGCAGACAGTTGGTGTCGAACCCCCCCACCTCTATTTAGGCTTGGTTTCTTTATTTTCACATAAATGGCCTCCTTAACACCTCTCTTGAACCAGTCACGTTCCTTCGCCAGTATGTTAACATTACATCTTCAAAGGTATGTCCTTTATCCTTAAGATGCAGATACACGGCTGAGTCCTGACCCGAGAATTGGCTCTTCTGTGCTGGGCCATACGTTGATGCAGTTGCTGTTTGGTCTCCCCCCACATACAAATCAGAGCATTCTTCACTGCACTGCACTGCATATATGATGTCGCTTTTCTTGTGTTTTGGTATTGGGTCTTTCGGATGTACCAATTGCTGCCTCAGTGTGTTGTTCGGTTTAAAGCAGACAGGGATACGATGTTTTTTGAAAATTCTTCTTAATTTCTCGGAGACCCCTGCTACATATGGGATGACTATGTTCTTCCTCCTGTCTGCTTTTTCCCCTTTACTGTTGGTATTCATGTCTTTTTCTTTCCTTCTACTTCTTTTGAAAAGGCCCAGTCTGGATATCCACAAGTTTTAAGGGCTCCTCTGAGATGTTTCATTTCTTTAGCCTTCCGCCTCTGTGCTAGTGGGGATGTTCTCGGCTCTGTGTTGCAGGGTTCTGATGACCCCCAGCTTGTGATCTAAAGGGTGGTGGGAGTCAAACATCAAATACTGATCTGTTGGTGTTGGTTTTCTGTAAACCTCTACTTCCAGTTTACCATTTTCCTTAACTTTCTACCAAGCAGTCCAAGAAAGCCATTTTGTTGTTTTGTACCTCTTCCCTTGTGAATTTAAGTTTTTGGTCCACCGCATTAATGTGTTCTGTGAAAGCTTGTACTTCCTTCTGGTGGATTTTAACCCAGGTGTCATCAACATATCTGAACCAGTGGCTGGGTGCTATGCCCTTAAAGGTATTAAGCGCCTGTGTTTCTACCTTTTAGTGTAAAATAAAGAAACCAAGCCTAAATAGAGGTGGGGGGTTCGACACCAACTGTCTGCCATTACAATGCTGTTTTTAACACCTTACTCTGGGCGTTCCATAACACCTCTTAGCCACTATCTAATCACACCCTTAACACCTGGCTGTGATATGCTAATTGGGATTTTCCAGGGTACATAATTGCCACAGATTCTTGTACAAGTCTTCTGAATTGAGAAAGCCGTCGGATGACTACGAAACGTCTTCAAGAACTACATTTCAAGCAATAGTGATCCCTCTCTAACACACTGACCAATAGTGATCCCTCTCTTAACACTTTTACCAGTAGTGATCCCTCTGTAACATACTGACCAATAGTGATCCCTCTCTAACACATTGACCAATAGTGATCCCTGGTGTTACAGAGGATCATATTGTCAATGTGGTTAGAGAGGGATCACCTATTGCGCAATGTGTTTTACAGAAGATCACTATTGGTCAATGTGTTAGAGAGGGATCACTATTGGTCAATGTGTTAAGAGGGGATCACTATTGGTCAATGTGTTAGAGAGGGATCACTATTGTCAGTATGTTTACAGAGGGATCACTACTGGTAAAGTGTTTAGAGAGGGATCACTATGTCATGTGGTTTAGAGAGGGATCACTATTGTCAGTGTGTTAAAGAGGATCACTATTGGTCAATGTGTTAGAGAGGGATCACTATTGCAGTGTGTTAGAGAGGATCACTATTGGTCATGTGTTAAAGAAGATCACATTGGTCAATGTTTTAGAGAGGGATCACTATTGGTCCAGTGTGTTGAGAGGGATCACTATTGGTCAGTGTTGTTAGAGAGGGATCACTATTGGTCAATGTGTTAGAGAGGGATCACTATTGGTCAATGTGTTCAGAGATCACTATTGTAAATGAGTTGCAGATGGATCACTATTTGTAAATGTGTTTGCAAGAGGGATCACTATTTGGTAACTGTTTAGAGAGGTATCGCTATTGGTCAATGTGTTAGAGAGGGATCACTATTGGTCAATGTTGTTAGAGAGGGATCCCTATTGGTAAATGTGAGTTCCTATAAAGAACCCAGACTATCCTGTCATGTTTTCAATCTTATTACTTTATCAGTTTCAGGGCACGGTTCATGGCTTCTATGGGTCTGTTGGGTTAAATAATGTAATAAACCATTAACAAACTCACTTCATTGTCTCAGAGAAATGGGCAAGGAGAGGTTTTCCTTTCAGTCCCCCTATCATATAGATATCCCTCCCTGTCCAGCAATCAGCAGCTCTCCTTTTTGTCTATTGAAAAGGAGGGGTGGGTGGAGTTAGGTTTGAGTGAGAAAAATGTTTTTACAAGACTGTCACATGTTTTACGAAGAAAGTGACATATATCTGTTGTATTCAATTAGATCAACTGGACTTGAAATGTAGTTCTTGAAGACGTTTCGCTAGTCATCCGACTGGCTTTCTCAATTCAGAATGACTTGTACAAGAATCTGTGGCAATTATGTACCCTGGAAAATCCCAATTAGCATATCACAGCCAGTGTTAAGGGTGTGATTAGATAGTGGCTAAGAGTGTTATAGGAACGCCCAGAGTAAGGTGTTAAAACAGCATTGTACATGGCAGACAGTTGGTGTCGAACCCCCCCACCTCTATTTAGGCTTGGTTTCTTTATTTTCACATAAATGGCCTCCTTAACACCTCTCTTGAACCAGTCACGTTCCTTCGCCAGTATGTTAACATTACATCTTCAAAGGTATGTCCTTTATCCTTAAGATGCAGATACACGGCTGAGTCCTGACCCGAGAATTGGCTCTTCTGTGCTGGGCCATACGTTGATGCAGTTGCTGTTTGGTCTCCCCCCACATACAAATCAGAGCATTCTTCACTGCACTGCACTGCATATATGATGTCGCTTTTCTTGTGTTTTGGTATTGGGTCTTTCGGATGTACCAATTGCTGCCTCAGTGTGTTTGTTCGGTTTAAAGCAGACAGGGATACGATGTTTTTTGAAAATTCTTCTTAATTTCTCGGAGACCCCTGCTACATATGGGATGACTATGTTCTTCCTCCTGTCTGCTTTTTCCCCTTTACTGTTGGTATTCATGTCTTTTTCTTTCCTTCTACTTCTTTTGAAAAGGCCCAGTCTGGATATCCACAAGTTTTAAGGGCTCCTCTGAGATGTTTCATTTCTTTAGCCTTCCGCCTCTGTGCTAGTGGGGATGTTCTCGGCTCTGTGTTGCAGGGTTCTGATGACCCCCAGCTTGTGATCTAAAGGGTGGTGGGAGTCAAACATCAAATACTGATCTGTTGGTGTTGGTTTTCTGTAAACCTCTACTTCCAGTTTACCATTTTCCTTAACTTTCTACCAAGCAGTCCAAGAAAGCCATTTTGTTGTTTTGTACCTCTTCCCTTGTGAATTTAAGTTTTTGGTCCACCGCATTAATGTGTTCTGTGAAAGCTTGTACTTCCTTCTGGTGGATTTTAACCCAGGTGTCATCAACATATCTGAACCAGTGGCTGGGTGCTATGCCCTTAAAGGTATTAAGCGCCTGTGTTTCTACCTTTTATGTAAAATAAAGAAACCAAGCCTAAATAGAGGTGGGGGGTTCGACACCAACTGTCTGCCATGTACAATGCTGTTTTTAACACCTTACTCTGGGCGTTCCATAACACCTCTTAGCCACTATCTAATCACACCCTTAACACCTGGCTGTGATATGCTAATTGGGATTTTCCAGGTACATAATTGCCACAGATTCTTGTACAAGTCTTCTGAATTGAGAAAGCCGTCGGATGACTACGAAACGTCTTCAAGAACTACATTTCAAGATTGGCCAATAGTGATCCCTCTCTAACACATTGACCAATAGTGATCCCTCTCTAACACACTGACCAATAGTGATCCCTCTCAACACTTTTACCAGTAGTGATCCCTCTGTAACATACTGACCAATAGTGATCCCTCTGTAACATACTGACCAATAGTGATCCCTCTCTAACACATTGACCAATAGTGATCCCTCTCTAACACATTGACCAATAGTGATCCCTCTCTAACACATTGACCAATAGTGATCCTTCTGTAACACATTGGCCAATAGTGATCCCTCTCTAACACATTGACCAATAGTGATCCTTCTGTAACACATTGGCCAATAGTGATCCCTCTCTAACACATTGACCAATAGTGATCCCTCTCTAACACATTTACCAATAGGGATCCTTCTTTAACACATTGACCAATAGTGATCCCTCTCTAATACATTTACCAATAGTGATCCCTCTCTAACACATTTACCAATAGTGATCCTTCTGTAACACATTGACCAACATTCACTAAACTCCAAAAAGAATTCGACCTACCCAATTATATGCTATTCAGATACCTACAAATCAGGCACGCACTACAAACTCAGTTTAGAGGACAACCCATACACCTACCCTCAAATAAACTATACTCCCTACTGTCGGGCTTAAATCACAAACAACTCATAACCACTGTAAGAAGTAGGGACCCTCAATACCAAAAGCACAAAGTCCTGGTAGGCTGGTCTCCTCCAATCTAGATGCAACTCTCCAGGTAAGTAAAAGTATTAGTGTAGCGTACGAAGTGCACAGACTCCAAGCTGTGAAAAATAGTAGACTTTATTAAAAAAAAAACGTGTGCTTTATGTTTCGGACTAACGTCCTTTCTCAAGCACACCTTATGTTAAAACTGGCTACCTTATATAGGTAGCAGGAAGGAACAAACCACCCAACCCATCCCCCATAGTTCTACAACAAGTCATAACAAGCACATACTTTTAAATCAAACACTGCCATCTTGTGGCCTATTGAAATAATACAACTATTTATTGTTCATCTGCATCTATACTTACTAATCTGAAGTTTTCAATAGGCAGGTGTTCTATTTATATCTGCAAGGGAATATGAACAGAAACTGTAAAAACATACAAAAAAACCCTGAGTTACCGGTATCACAAAAAAAACCTTAATGCTGTATTGCTCTTTCATACCAGTCGGATAGATAGTATTAAAGGGTATCTCCACTGATAAGTCACCTGGGTTGTAAGGATAGATATGTGTAAGGTGGAAATGTACCTGCAGTATCCTGTGTCTGTGAGCAGTAGTTTAGAAGAAGTCCAATGAGTTTCTCCCTGAACGGTGTGGATGGTGCAGGTCCGCCCACTTTCAGTGACTGCCTGCTTGGGAAATGTCTGACGCGCGTGTTCCTTTAGTGCATGCGCAGAACGTGTGAGGATCCGTCGGGACTGCTGTCTGTGTGATCCGACTGGTTGGTTGGTTGATTCTATACACACACACGCTTTTCAAGCTACTGAGTTCACTGATTAATGGTGGCATAGTCAAATGACCATCACAGCAGCTTGCTAACTTTACTAAATAATGGAGGAGTAATCAGGTACTACCTTTTTCTCTCTCCCATCCCCTCCCATACCAGATTGCCTTATATTCCCAGCATCCCCTATGAAATCAATCTTAGATCACTTTTTCAACCACCCCTCTCAGAGTTAGACACAAAAAAATCTTTATTAAAAACAACACAAGTTTCCCCTGCCTTTGTTACAGTATTGCGGGAAGAGGGTTTTAACTTTTCCTCCCCTGTCTCCCCTGTTTCTGCATGATCAGCTGTAAAAATGAACTTAGAGAGTCAGGGAGGAAAGGATTTCTTACTGCAGCCAAGTGGGCGTGTCTGCTACCATGATGATGCACATTAAGTGACCGCACTCCCAGCACAGGGGAACACACACCCCCAGGAACCTACACAACATGCTGCTGCAATCAAACGTGGTATTCTGGGGGGGGGAAAGGTAGGGGGAGGGTTGGGGGATGGTGTACTTTAAAATAAACCTCAGTGGAGATACCCTTTAAGTTTCATGATCCATTTATACTCTTTTTGGAGCAAGGTAGTTTTAAAATCTCCTCCTTGGCGATGTCTTTCCACTTTCTCAATCACTTGCCATTTCAGTTGCATCTGGTTGTGGCCCATTTTGTTGAAATGACAGGATACTGGAGTATGTATTACCTTTGTAGTTTCTTATATTGGCCCTATGCTCATTGATCCTTTCTTTAATTGGTCTAGCAGTTTGGCCAACATAACCTACCACACGGACATTTTAGTAGATAAATGACACCATTAGTGTGGCAATTCGACCTGATGGTGTAATTTCATTTTATTACCTGTTGTAGGGTGGTATACGCTGTACCCTTTAATGATGGAGCTACAGCAAATACATTCTAAGCAAGGAAAGGTGCCAATTCTTCTGGTGGTAGGTTCTGCTGTATGGACAGGTTTCTCTAAATTCTGCAAGCCAGTGGATGTCTCTAATTGTTCTGCCTCTTTTGTAGCAGAACATTGGTATCTGTGAGAATAGTTTACCAAATTCATTATTTTTGCTTAGAATGGACCAGTATTTAGTGATTACTCTGTGGACCTGTTTACTGAACCCAGAGTATGTAGAAACAAAAGTGATATTAGCTTTTAGATTTTTGTCTGAATTGCCTTTAAGCAGAGATTCTCTTGGGATCTGTTCTACTTCCCTGGCTTCTCTTTTTATCATGTGTTTTGTATAGCCTTTGGCTAGAAACTTGGCATCTAGTTTTTCTTTTGCTATATGGAAAGTTTTGTCTGTAGAACATATTCTTTTTGCCCTCATATATTGTCCCTTTGGGATAGCTCTTATGATTCCTGAAAAGTGGAAGCTGCTGGGTAGTAATATGTTATTTCTATTGGTTGGTTTTTAGTACAGACTAGTGTGTATTTTATTGCCTATGATAGATGAATCAACATCCAAGTAATGGAGGTTGTCTGTAGCTGTTTCCCAGGTAAACTTAATGGTTTTATGCTTAAGGTTGGCTTCCTTAAAGGGACAGTTCAGTGGAAATTATTGATATTTGTTAAATTCTTAGTTTGTGTAATGCATCCTTAGTTATTCTACATATTATTTCCCATTTTAAAAAATCAGTTGATTTCATACCCTTTGCTGTTCCCTGTTGTTGACATTAGTGAGCTGACATTTTAGGTTCTAACCGTTCTTCTTCCCAGGATGCACCAATTCCTTGGAATGTTCCTAACAGTAATTTCTACTGATTGGCTGTTGGGTGGGTCAAAGATGCTCAGATCTCTACTGAGCAACTGAATCAACTCAGGCGCTGGGTCAAGGGCAATACTATAACTACTACTAGGGGTCCTGCAAACAGGAAGTCAGTATTTCGGTTGCAGTTATTTATACACAGACAAAATGCTGAATTGGCGGATTAATGTCATTGGGATAAAAAAATACTGTTCTTTTTTCCGAAAAGCATATGCATTTGCACTGAACTTCCCCTTTAACCATATTCAAAAAATAATTTATACTGCCTTTCCAAAGTATCGAGATGTCATCGACATAATGCCAATATTTAATGATGTTATCTTTGTACCTGGAAGATAGGAAGTACACATTCTATAGTTTATTAACTAGCAAATGCTGGTACCATTGCTGCACCCATAGATGTGCCCTGGAGCTGTAGGTAATGGTCTCTACCAAACCGGAAATAGTTTTTTGTTAAGATGTGTAGGCAGTCTAAGATAAAGTATATAACGTTATGGGCTAGGTCTGTTTCCAGTAGTGCTTCCTCTATACTGTCTATCGCTTCTTGTTGTGGGGTTGATGTGTAAAGGCTTTCAATGTCGACGCTGCAAAGGTATATATCGGTATCAGGCGTTGGTATACTTAAGACATGTCAGTATTCTGCTCACAATGGGTTGCAGGTATTGGTCGATAAACTTGGCTAGTGGTTCCGTAACTGAACCAATGCCTGACACCATCGGGTGTGAGTCATTTCTCTTATAGGCACCTTGCAAGGATCGCAAGATTGAAATTTTAATTTTTTGGACTATTCTACTACACTTGGACACTGAACTTTTAAAATGGACACAAACTTTAACATGGTTTCTTGAACATTCTTATGTTTTACACCTATTGAGTGTTTGTCACCTATTGAAGAGGAGTGCCCTGGGGGCGGGCCATTCCGAATTGCACATGTGTGATTTGTTGTAGAACTATAGGGGGATGGGTTGGGTGGTTTGTTCCTTCCTGCTACCTATATAAGGTAGCCAGTTTTAGCATGAGGTGTGCTTGAGAGAGGATGTTAGTCTGAAACATGTAACACGTTTTTTTTTAATAAAGTCTACTATTTTTCACAGCTTGGAGTCTGTGCACTTCGTACGCTACACTTATACTTTTACTTACCTGGAGAGATGCAACTCATAACCACCATATACAGGGACTTACAGGTCCCACCATCGCAGGAACTCCCCTGCGACCGACCCAACTATACACTCTACACCAAGCTTATCTATCGCCAATACAACTTTCTAAATTCATCCCAAATCGCAGCCCACTAATCCGTAACATGATGAGAATTCATAGCCTACAGGCATAGGAAAACCTTTTTTTTTTTTTTTTATTTGTTTTATTGAGTGATAAAATAAAAATGATACATTGGTATTCCAAATACATTAAGATCAACATTATTGCACGTTAAATTATTCAGTTTGCTATCAAATTGTCACTTAACCGATGATTTTGTGGTTTAAAACAATAATTACAAAGGAACCTATCTGTAAAAGTAGTCACCTGTTGCTTCAGATATTGTTGCATATTCCAATAAACATTTATTAATTAACATTAAAGAGAAATAAATGAGAAAGGAACCATTCACTTGTGGTGTTATTCTGGTTTGTGTTCGTCTCTATATTCAGTTGGCGATAATATTCAGGAGATAGTCTGAGGGGTATTGCACCAATTTTATTAAATTTGCTAGGGCAGGCTCTGTGTGCGTATGCCAGCTTTTCATACGGGAGAACATTATTTACTAGCTTGATCCAGTTTTTGGGGTCGGGGCCATCCAATTTAATACTATTTCCTTATGGGCAAAGAAGAGGGTTTCTCTTAGAAAGATTATTTGGAATTTGTTCCATATTTCTGGGTCTAATATCCCAAGGATACATGTTTTCCCCCCAAATTCCACAGAGGGCTGTACCAAAGTGGATAGTAACTGTACCACTTTGGTCCAAAATTGATAAACTTGAGGGCATTTCCGAATTAAATGGCAAAAATTTACATTAGCGTTTTTGGATTTTGGGCACAGTATCTCACCTTTTTTTATAATATGACGTAATCTATTCGGGGAGAGATATGACTGATGTAGTATGTTTAATTGTATAAGTCGGTTGTTGGCCGAGAGGGATGCTGTTTTATAAGATGTGGCCATGTCTTCCCATTCTTCAAGGGTTACATCTAGGCTAAATTTCTGCCATTTAGTGTTACTCTTTGGGTTACCCTTTGGGTATCCACCTTTGTATGAATTAGTTTGTAGTACAAGTGGGAGGTCAGCCCCTGGGCTCCCTGTGTCTGCAAAATACCAATCATCGGATGAGCAGAGATATTAATTTCTCTGTCCCTGAGTTCAGCATTTAAACAGTGCCTGAGTTGCAAATATTTAAAAAACGATCTTGGGAGGTTATATCTCTCTCAGCAGCTCATAAGGGTATATTGTTTTATTTTTCATAATATCCCAGAGCTTAGTGACTCCCTTGGCCTGCCATTCAGATATAAGATTTTTAAGCTGGGGGAATACATTATTGTTCCAAAGGGAAATTTCCTCCGGGGTGTCATCATAGTTAAATAAGAGATTGGATTCTCTCCAAATTTTGAGTGCCTGCTGGTGTAAACTGGTAAGTTTCCGTTCTGCATGCCCTTCTGGGTGGCTGAGAAAAGTGATAAAGTCTACTTTCAGATATTGTGCTAACATTAGTTCGGCCATTGGGGGCTCAGTGTCTGCTTTTGACCGTATTATATCGAAGTTGACTTGCTAAATAATATAATCTTAAATTAGATAACGCGAGTCTTGCTTGATCTTTGGAGCATTCCAGTGCATATAGTTTGTTTGCCTCTACCAGCTGCCCATAAGAATGACACTAGGAGGCTGTTAAGACGCTTAAAAAAAGACTTGGGTATATATACCATTAAGTGTGAAATTATATACAGAATATTTGGTAGTAATACAATCTTTATCAGATTTATCTTACCCACTAGATTCAGGGGGATATTCCTCCAGTGATTGGTTTTGTTTCTAACCAGTTCTAATATTGGTTGCACATTAAGTTTGTAGAAACTAAGTGGGTCCTTCATTACCTTTATCCCTAGATACATAGTGTGGTACAGTTTGTAGTGGGCATGGTAGCCGTACAGAACACACAAGTTAAAAGTTTGCAAAGTTCTCACTCTGCCTGAAAAGGCTGATTCCATAGAGTTTTCTGTTGGGGGGGGGGGGGTCTGAGTAACCCATTGCACCCATGAGTGGGCAGGGCTTAGGCACCTGTGAGTGGGCGGGTCCACATGGGGCTGTAAGATAATGGGCCATGGGGGGCCTGCAACTGGAGGGACCATGAGGTCCATGAGTGGGAGGGACCAGGGGGGCGGCAAAGGGGAGGAGGAGACACAGGACAGATTGACTGACAGTTTGAGCAGGAAGCAGGAAGTGCAGGGGACCTGGTGATGCTGCTGCCATATCACACACAAAAATGTAAATATCTTCAAAACTATGCAAAATAAACAATGGAAATAAATTGCAAAAATTCTCAGGGGAGGAATTCCTATCAATTTAACCTCAATTTATCTAAAGTCATTTTTGGACCACAGTTCCCATTTAAGGTAGAGAATGTGGTGTCCACTAAATTTTTCATAGATGTCGCTTCCTGTGTACGGGATTCGTATAATGTGGAGTAGAAGGTTTTAAAGGACTCTAGGATAATGGCAGTGTCTGTGATTAGTCCCTTTTCTGGGTCATTTATAGCCACTATCGTTTGGGCCCGGTTAACTTGGCGAGTTAAGGTTTCCAAAAGTTTGGCTGACTGGTTACCATTTTCATAAAAGGATTGTTTTTGGAAAAATTGTTTCTGATTGGCTTTTTCCCGTAGCATTGTGTTATATGGTCTTTGCAATATTAGCCAGTTGTTTTGGAATATTGGTTCATATTTAAACTATAGAGTTGTTTGGCTTCTTGCACTTGTTTAGCTAGTGTATCTTCTTCAATTCTAGCTGATTTATTTATGTGTGATATCGTGGAATGGAGGCATCCTCTAAGGAAGGCCTTAAAACAGTCCGATTTTGTGAAGATGTGACTGTTTGCATTTTGTGAAGATGTGACTGTTTGGGGAACTTTCTTCCCAAAATAGTTCAATTTGTTCTGGGATAATATCAGGTTGGGGTATAAGGGTAAGCCAAAATAGATGTATTTTCAGGGTTTGATAGGTCTGGGTTCGTTTATGTGTCTCATCGTCAGTAAGAGTGGTGAGTGGTCTGAAATGCCTCTTGGTAGAGGTTGAATATGAATAATTTCTGTGTACTAGGGCTAGATCTATTCTCGAGTGCGTGTGGTGTTTTGTTGAATAGCAGGTAAATTCTTTGTCATGTGGGTGCTTGTATCTCCATGCATCCATCCACCCCATGTCGTCCAGAAAGACCTGGAGTGGTGTGGCTATGGGAGGGTTCACCGTTGGTTGCTTTGGTTGCAGCCAGTCTATTTGTTGATTCAGCAGCATGTTGAAATCACCCATACAAATTGTTTTGGCATGTGGGTATTCAGCTATAAAGGGCATAAGGTTATAGAGTGTATTCATTGTGGCGGGTGGCGGATTTTAAATAAGAAGTACTGTATATAGTATGTTATCAATTTCTAGTGTGACTCCTACATATCTGCCTTGAGTCCTACTATATCTGGTGTGTATTTTTGTATGAAGTTAAATACTAGTGTTCTCTTAATAGAGTTGTTTAGTCCACGGACATTCCAGGCCATAAGAGTAAGATTAGTCATTTAAAGAATTTTGGGGTAATGTATTAAGGCCAAGCGTAAACCTATGGTTTCCTGGCTGCCTGGGGGTTCCAGATATAGATAGCTTATGGGATATTTAAGAAGTACAGAAACCGTTTTACATCGTATAGCTTTTTTGGTGAAACAATAAAGATTGCATAGATTCCTTCCCTCTTCCCAACCCCCTCTTCCCTCCCCCCTCCCTGATACCTTAAACGGTACCTTTGGATCCCCAAACATATTAACTTCACAACAAAGAAATACAGGGTGAACACTTCTAGGTGTTCTTTTCTAACAAGTCTGGCTGATATGTTAGTTGCCGCCACTGCTGGGCATGCTGTTAACCTTAAGAGAGTTATTTATGATCATGTATTTTATACTTATCGGTTGGTAGGTCCAAGTTGGTATGATGGTAAGTCTTTGGCAGTCCAATAGGTAACGTTCAAATATGTCGGGCAATCGAGTTCTTTGTAATTGAACACAGGTGTGGGGCACTCAGATTTGACTCTGTGGTGCATTCCATTTGTAGGAAGGGCCTCCCAGGTGCAGGCTGAATAACACGTATTGAGAGAAGAATAAACAGCGCTACTCACGGAGGTTGATATGAAGATAAAAACGGTCCTTTATTTAGTGCATTCTAAAAACATGGAGACACATCAGTCTGTTCTGCTTCACCAGCCTAACTCGAATCGAGTTCTTTACCTGAGGTCATTGAAGACAGTTATTATTGTCATTTGAGGCCTGGGCGTGGGTCCTGTGTAGGACTCAAATTGTATGGAACTGCTATTATCTGTTAGGTGACTTGTTTGTTGTGGTTTCCACCCAGTTCATGGCCTCCATAGGGTTGTCAAATATCTTGGTTTCCTGGCCTTGCATAACTTTGAGTTTAGCCGGATTTAGCATTGCGTAATTTATCCCTCTCTGCCTTAGTTGTCTTTTAACCTCTAGGAAAGTGGCTCTGCGTTTTTGAAGATCTATTGAGAAGTCAGGGAAGATCATTATATTTGTATTTTCAAACTTTAATTCACCCTTTTGGTGTGCTAGTCGCAGTATACAATCTCGATCTCTGCTGTTAAGTAGCTGTGCAATTATTGGGTTTTAATCCATGTTTCAATAAAGTTTTCGGGGGATCTTTGTTCGGACCCTTCAGGGAATCCCACAAGTCGCAGATTTTGTCGTCTAGATCTATTTTCAAGGTCATCATGTTTCTGCTGCTGAGTTTGGATTAGAGCTTTTAGTGGAGATATTTCTGCAGGCATGGGGTTAACAGTGTCCTCTAGTGCTGAGACTGTTTTCTGCTTCCCCTATTCTGTGTCTAAGCTTTTGCATGTCATGCCTGAGCAGACCCACCTCTGTTTTTAACTGTTCTAGGCCCACCATTATGGAAGTGTTCCCCTCCTTGATGGCTGATATTATCAAGTTTTGTACCTGTTGCAAGGTGGGGGGATCGGTGGAGTCCTGGCTTGGTGGAGTTTGCAGAGCGTTAGGTGGCTCTTCCTGGTGTGTGGGCCTTTGTGTTGAAGCAGCTGCAGCCTCATGTGCCTGGGCGCCATCTTGTGCCTGCTCGCGTGCATACTGAGCCAGCCGCTCGGTCACTGCAGCCACCCGCTTCTCCTTGTCTTTGGGCTTGATCATCTTCCCGGTATAGAGGTAAACCAGTCGAGAGTGTTTCCCTGTGTTGCTCTGTGGTCACAGCGTGCAGGGGATCTATACAGAATTCCTGTGGCAACCGAGCGCTCTCTATATGCGTTCTATCGCGCCGCCATCTTGGACATGCCCGGACATAGCAAAACCTTAAATAACTAGCAGACCCACTAGGGGTCTGAGAAAATAGTGAACAAGGGAACAAGGTTTGTTATTGTTGTTAAAAAGTTAATGTTCTAATCACCCTTCCACAATGCATGTATACATGACAAATTACATTGCTAAACTGTGCTATAGAGTAATATTTGTTGCATACAGAACTCTAATTTGTCTAATAACCACACAGAAACCACATGTTGTCAAACCTTGTTTATTTCACTAATGTACAACAATATATTCTGAAATGTAACACCTTTTTCCTGACCAATATAAATAAAGTTCCTCTAAGGGAGGGGATTAAAAAAGAAACTACCCAGGCATCCTCTGACAGTGTTTGCCTATATTCAAAGAATAGGAAAAAGGATGCCAGGCAGGTTTACTTCATACACAAACAGGGGGATGCACTGAGTGCTGCCATTGGCAACCCGGTGCAAACAGGCGATGTTATATGCCGATAGCGGCACTTGGAACATCGCTACCTGGTACTGTTCTATTTCGGCACTTTCAACGCCAGCTATTAGCTGGCGTTGAAAATGTCGCAATAAAATGCCGATTTGCGGCAGCTTGCGCTGTTAACTTTCACGTTAGCCACGCAGCCGCCGCAAGGAAGGAGTTAAAGTCATGCTAACCGATATAACATCTGCCACAAGTAAGAAGCGATGCGCCCGTTGGTGCATCGCCCTGAAAGTGTTTTATTGTTTCAACATGCTTCGATCCCCAAAAGGATCTTTGTCAAGTGATGATTACTTGACAAAGATCCATTTGGGGATCGAAACATGTTGGAACAATAAAAAGCTTTGTGGATGCACTAAACCTGCCCCACCAGAAACATTTTCTCCATTGCAGTCTTTTAGTGTTTGCAATAAGCTGTCCCAACAGAAGCAATTCACTAAACCAAACAGTCCTTTCGTGTTTGCAAAAAGCGGTCCCAATAGAAACCTTTTTCGTGATCCCAACAGAATCTTTTCTCCATTACAGAAAATGTATGTTTATAGTAAATATCCCCAACAAAAACATTTATCCGTTACAGAGAAATTGTATCCATTAAAGAGAAATTGTGTTTGCAATAAGCTGTCCCATCAGAATATTTTTCCACATTCTCAAATGACATTCCTTTAGCAATGTCCCAGGGGTAAAGTTGTCACAAGATGTGTTTTAACAGCCCTGCTTTCACTGGTCAATTCTTTATTGTCCTAACTACAAGATGTGTCCCTGGGGTAAAGATATCACAAATAATGCAAATTGGTTACAAAATCAGAATCTTTCAGAAAGAAATCTAAATTGGGGAATATTACATCCATGATTAAGATGTCACAAGATGTGCTTTAACAGCCAGGTATTCATCGGTCAAGCCTTTATTGTCTTAGGACAAGTCTTAATAAGTTCTTATCCAGTCTTTATTGTCCTAACTACAAAGTGTGCTCTGGGGGGTAAAGATGTCACAAGATGTGTTTTTAAAGCTAATTGTTTTACAAAGACATTTGTGTTTTGTGACTTAAAAGACAATGATACTCACCTTTTCCCCGATCCACTGCAGCATAGTACCCAGGGTAAAATAGTACCCACCTAAAATCGCTAAGTCCTCACCCTGGGTACTTTTCCTAACTCCTGCACTACTTACTGCAAATCTGCTTCGGCGATCCGCACTGTTCCACCTCTTTTCTACTGTCAGTGACAGTCGCAGGGCAGCCAATTGGAAGACATGCCTCCTTGCAGAGCGTATCTTCCTATTGGCTGCAAACGCAATCTGTCACTGAAGCAGGAAGAGCAGAGGAATGGAGCGATCGCCGAAGCAGATTTGCAGTAAGTAGTGCAGGAATTAGGGAAAGTACCCAGGGTGAGGACTTAGCGATTTTAGGTCCTCACCCTGGGTACTATGCTGCCATGGAGGAAGAGGAGGGAGGGTGAAGTGAGTACAATTGTCCTTTAATTGTTATATTGTTAGACTTGGTACAATTGTCTACTATACATTATATTGTTATGAAATGCAGTGATCTATTAAAAATGTTTCTAAAATAAGATTCTAATTTTGATAAATATGTTTGCTCACTTTAAAACCATATGTTTTTAATATATATAGCATATGATTGTTTTTAAATGATGATCAAACTATTCACCAAAACTCCAAGATCCTTTTCTAACAGGGATTCACTTAACACAGAACCATTTATAGTACAAGCAGCACAAGGATTTTTAAATCCAGAATGCATTACCTTACATTTCTCAACATTGAATCTTATCTGCCACTTAGCAGCCCAATGTGACAATCTATCTAGATTCACCTGCAAGGATTCGCTTTAAATGGTTGACAAAGTTTTGTGGCAGCAGCAAACACAGAAACCTTGCTGACAATACCCACTTCCAAATCATTAATAAACAGAGTAAATAGAAGCGGCCCCAACACAGAACCCTGTGGAACCCCAGTTAGAACATTAGTCCATACTGACAAGACCCATTAACAACTCTCTGCACCCTATTCATTAACCAATTTTCAATCCATGTACAAATGTGCCAAATCCAGTCCAACTCTCTGCACCCTATTCATTACCAATTTTCTACCCATGTACAAATGTGCCAAACCCAGACCAACAGATCAGATTATACATAAGTCACCTATGGGAGACTGTATCAAAAGCAAGGTCCAAGTATACTATATCTACGGCTATGCCAGAGTCTAAATTCCTACTCACTTCCTCATAAAAGCCAAGCAATTTTTTTGACAAGATCTCTTCCTCCTAAATCCATCCTGGTTAATACTTATTTTGTTCCCATATCAAACTTTCAAGTATATTTCCCCTACTGCTAAAGTTAAACTTGCAGGCCTGTAATTACCAGGCTGTGAACGAATACCCTTTTTGAATATTGGAATTACATCAGCTTTTTTCCAGTCCAGAACGACACTTCCAGAGGGAGTCTGCAAAAATAAGAAACAATGGCCTGGCTCCCTAAGGACTACAGGATGTATTTTATCTGGTCCAGGATCTTTGTTAATATTAACCTTATTTAGTTGTTTCTGCACCATATCCTCAGTTAACCAAAGTACCAAGATCCGACCTTTCATTATAATCTCCCGTTTTGACTACTGAAACATTGTGCTACTGGATCCCCCGACCTGTCATCTCTACCCTCTCTAGTATTATTTAATCCACCTGTCTTGACCACTGTAACATTCTGCTACTTCGTTTCCGGACTGTCATCTCTCCCCTCCCCCCAGTCTTAAACTCGGCAGTTTGTATCATCTCACTCTCCTTCAAGAGAGAACCCACAGCCCTGATAATTGTAAACTCTTCGGCCGGGGATCTTATTAATAATGTATCAAGGCATGCCACACTTATATCAATTTATACAAAATGAATGTGTGTATTCCTAGCCTATGTATGAAACTATTTAATTTTTATTTATCTGTACAATTGCTTACACTTACCCCCCCATTGTTTGTATTCTCTGTATTTTATAATGTACAGAGCTGTGTACATTAAAATTATACATACATACTATACTCCGTTACCTGTACTTGGATCTTCTAGAGCTGTGCATTCATTCTCATAAGCACCCGAAATACTAACCTGAAGGTCCTTGCTTTAATCATTGCTCCTAGCTCACATAAATCATTTTTAAGGTCCTATCCTCATCATCTAACTTTGTCATTGGCGCCAATGTGAACCAAGACAGCCGGGTCACTCCCAGTCCCACCCATTAATCTGTCTACATTATCCACCACATGCTGAACCAACAACCAACAGTTTGGCATGAAGGATCTTGTCGGCAGATGACCCTATCCACCATTCTAATAATGGGGTCCCCTAACACAACTACCTGTCTACCCCCCCTATTCCTAAGTTCGCCCACCCCTGTATTACCAATGGCAGTTTCCTGGGTGCTCAGGACCATTCTAATAATGGAGTCCCCTAACACAACTACCTGTCTAGCCTCCCTGGTCCCAAGTTCACCCACTCCTGTATTACAAATGGCAGTTTCCTGGGTGTTCAAGGGATTAGCCCTTTCCATACATGCTACTTCTGAGCTGACCTTCTTCGCTTCATCGTCTAAGATGGCAAATCTGTTGGGAAGCAACCCTAACATTCCATCCCCCACTTCGCCTAGTAACCCCTAACACAACTACCTCATCCCTTAACATTTTCTCACACACTTCCACCCCCACACACCTCTATACTGACCCCAAGGGCCTTTATAACAAAGGAGCTTTTAGCCAGTTCTACTCACAGGAACTGACTTTAAAGGCAGTCAAATTTCTGTAATTATCATTTTTATACATGTTTAAGAAATTGATCTTGAATGTTCCTCAAGTGGTGTTATCAAAATTCTGTGTAAGTGAAAATCCTATTTGCGTATGCAAAAACATTGCAACTTGTGTGATAAATTATAATAAACATTTTTCACATTTATTAAATAGTTTTAAGGAGTAATAGCAAACCATCTTATTATTGTGTTATAAACTAAAAACACATGTATAGAAGTCTATACTATGGAAATCATGTATTTGTCCAATATTTAAAAATAACATTTTTATTTAATTGTTATATTGTTATACACGGTTTAATTCTCTACTACTACACATTATATTGTAATGAAATACAGCAATCTATTAACGATATTACTAAATAAGGTCCATATTTTGATAAACAAGTTTGCTCGCTTTAAAACCATATTTTTTAAGCAAAATACAAAACAACAAAGAAAAAGTAACCATAGTTAGGGGCAGGTTAAATTGCAGGGAGTGGCATGGTCACTTAGTATGGTGTGAACAGAAATTTGTCTTATTATTGTTTTATAAAATAAATATTCATGGAACTTTCTTGTAATAAATTATAGTAAACAATTTAACATTTGTCAAATAGTTAAAGAAGTAATAGCAAACTTGGTGTGAACAGATAAAAATTACACTATTTTTCTCTATGTAATAATTTATAGTAAATTATTTAACATTTGTCAAATAGCTTAAGAGTAACAGCAATTGTCTTAACATTAAAACAATTGTCTTATTGTTTTACTGTATAGTATGGAAATTATGTAGTGGGCCAATATTTAAAAAAGAAAGAAAGAAAGAAATAAAATAAAGTTAATTTTTAGATTATATTCATATGAAATATATCAACCTATTAACATTATTACAAAAATACATTGTTTTATAAAATAAAACACATGGAACTTTATTGTAATAAATAATAGTAAACTATTTAACATTTGCCAAATAGTTTAAGAAGTAACAGCCAATTGTCTTATTATTGTTTTATAAAATAATAACACACATACACAGTCTATAGTATAGAAATTATGTATATGTAATATTTAAAAAATATAATGCATTGAATTGCTATACTGTTATAGACAGTACAATTCTACTACACATTAAATTGTAATGAAATACAACAATCTATTAATTTTTATATTATATACGGTACAAATATCTACTACTACACATTATATTGTAATAAAATGCAGAAATCTAAAATAACTAAAAACTAAAATAAGGTCCTAATTTTCATAAACATTTTTTTTATTTCCACAGCATTGAATTTTATAACAATTGACATATATATAATTTACTTTAAATCTATCAGCACATATTCATTTCTGTGGACATATTTGCTCTTGATTTATCATATATTGTATAGTTTAAACATTTCTCTTGTATTTGTTTCAATAAACGTATATTTAACCATAAACTGTGGTTGTCTGTTTTATCATCCAATTTTTAGAGTAGTTTTGCATTTGCAGTCATTTATCACATATTAAAGCAGTATTAATCAACAATATAATCATTGTTCTGCCAAGGTCCCCACACCTTGGTAAACTTATCTGGGCAACCCCTACGGGCATACACTAACTTATAGTATGGGATGTCCCTGTTTACCAGAGAGATCCACATCTTTATATCTGGTGAGCTGGGTGCCATCCATTTAAGTGTGACACATTTCCTTGCATATAGCAGAGTGTGACGGAGCAAAGTGGTTTGGTGCCTTATTCCTTCATTCTCTGGAATCAGTCCACATAGACACACGGCCGGTTCCAGTTGTATTGTTACCTGCATTATACTAGTTAACAGATTGGTCACTTGTTCCCAGAAATGCTGGATTATCGTGCATTCCCAAATTAGATGCCAGAAATCTGCTTCTTGAGCACCACCTCGCTGCCCCAAGTGCGTAGTTATTCTGCGGATATGCTGCAGTCTGCGTGGGGTCAGATATGCCTGGTGGATTATATAAAATTGAATCAATTTATTATTGGCAGCCACTGAGACCATCGTGTGTGAGCGTGCAATTTCTTGTTTTCTTGTTATTTCAGCCTGTATACAGTGCTTCAGCTGTAGATATTGATATCATTTATTTCCTGGGATATTATGTTTTGTCTGCAGGTCATTGAATGAATGGATTTCATTGTTGTGATATATATGTGATACTCGTGTTACTCCTTTTCCCTGCCAGTATTTAGCAGCATGAAATTTATTGAAACAAAGGAAGTTTTTATTATGCCATATTGGCATTTGCTTGTATATACCCGTGTACCCTAGTAATTTAGATGATTCTTTCCATATTTTAATTGCATGTGTATGTATAACAGTTACCGAGCCTTGGGTGTGATTGGCTGGTGAATGTAAATATGCCAAGAAGTCTCCCGATAGATACTCACTCAACATATATTCTGAGGATGTTAGGGGTTGCCCAGGTTGTACCCAATTTCTGATATATCTGACTAGTACAGTCCTATATTCGGTAGCGCCAACCCGGCCATATCCTTTGGTGCTTGTAGTTTGGCTAATCTAACTCTAGGTCTACTTGCTCCCCATATAAAAACTGTTAACATACTATGTATTTTATCAAAAAATGACTTGGGTATGTATAGCATTGAGTGTGTTACAGTATATAGCAGCCTGGGCAATAGGAAGGTCTTAATAAGATTAATTCTACCAATTACATTTAGTGGAAGCGCTTTCCATACATTCAATTTGTGTTTTACATATGGCAATAATGGTTCAATATTTAATTTGTAGAAATTGTCTAGCGATTTGGTAATATGTATACCCAAATATTTAAACGTATGGCTGATAATTAGGTTGTCGGGTATAGATATATTAGTCAATGGGAAAGTGCCCAATGGGCACAGAACGGATTTGTCCCAGTTGATAAAGAGTATGGCCCAAACTGCTTAATTAAATAAAAAACAGAGTCAATAGTCACATCTTTAGCATCCAGATATAAAATAACATAGTCGGCGTACAGACTTATTACGACTTCATGACTTCCAAGTTTAAAACCCGTAATACATGTATTGGTTCTTATTTTTTCCGTTAAGACTTTTGATAAGGCGAATAGATATGGCGAAAGCGGGCAGCCTTGCCTTGTTCCTCTATATATTTTAAAGCTGGGTGATGTTATGTTATTGATTGTCACTTGGGCTTCAGGTTGGGCATACAGCAGTTGAACCCATCTTATAAAATTGTGGCCCATACCATATTTACTGAGCGTTGCCCACATAAATTCCCACTCAAGAGAGTCGAAGGCGCGCCTAGTATCTAGGGATAGCATAATTCTAGCGCCCAAATTATCATGGTTGAGCTGGGTTTGGATAATGGTTTTCCTGATATTAATAGTGGTCGACTTACCGGGCATAAAACCGGTTTGATCGTCGGCCACTAATTTCAGTATAACCCTCTGGAGATGGTTCTCTAATATCTTTGCCAAAATTTTATAATCGCAATTTAGTAGCGATATTGGACGATATGAGGAATGCTCCAGAGGGTCTTTTCCAGCTTTTAGAAGGACTATAATTGTGGCTGTATACATTGAGTTGGAAAGTTTACCCTTTAACCATGCCGTGTTGTATAATTCAGTGAGTTTGGGAGGCAGTTGGTCTATATATCTAGTATAGATTTCTAGCGGGAGGCTGTCTGGTCCTGGTGCCTTGCCTTTGGCTAGGTCTGCTATGGATTCTCTCACTTAGGTTTCGGTAATGTAACTGCCCAGTTGAGTACTTTGGGTTGTGTCTAGTTTAGGTAGTGTGATGTCGCTTAAATATGTTTCTATATCAGAGTTATCGTGTTCTAGTTGTGATAGATATAGATCTTTGTAGTATGCGGTGAAGCTATCTGCTATTTCTGTTGCTTGTGTTAGGATTGTGCCCTCTGGGTTCTTGATCTCTAATATAATTTTCGATTCGGCTCTAGTTTTTGCCATATAGGCTAGCAGCTACCCGATTGGTTACCCTGTTCAAAATACATCTGTTAGGTAAAGAACTGTTTTTTCAATGCTTTTTCTTGTGTGTATTGGTTAAGCTGTTTGCCGGCTAGTAACCAGTTATGTTTTCCTTCTTCAGTGGGGTTCCTGATGTATCCCTGTTCTGCCTGTTGTAGTTGTGTTGAGTTGTTTTTCTTGTGTTCTAGATTGCGACTTGATATATGATCTAGTAGATTGTAGGCATCCTCTAAGGTATGCCTTGAATGCACCCCATTGTGTTGTTATAGCTACTGGAGATTGATCTATAGCTGAGTATATATTGATAAGTTCTGTCCGCGAACTGATCCAGCCAGAGAGGATGAAATTTCCAGCAGCTTCCGCTCCTAATCGTGTTCAATAACATCGGGGAATAATCGGATATCTGCCTAGGTAGGTGACAGACATCCTCTACCAGGATCATCCCCTTGCGATGTAGTCTATACGGGATAGGGTGTGATGCATGGCTGATTGACAGGTATATTCGTTGGTTAGAGGATGTCTGTCGTCACGCATCCACCCACTCCAGTTCCTGGGTCAATTTAAATAGTTTAGTAGGGACATGAGTGGGGCTATACACAACAGTATAGCCGCAGGGAAATCGCCCAGAAATGGTATACATTTTTTAAAGAGAGGGGTGCCCATAGATGGGGGGTTATAGACATTGATAATTACATACAGAATGTGATTTATAGTGAGTGCCACACAGACAAATCTGCCCTCACTATCTCTTTGTGTTCGTATGATTTTGTAGCATAGGGTGTTCCTGATCAATACTGTAGTTCCTCTAGAGAAACTGGTATGGTGACTATGATAGGACCATCCGATCCAGGTTTTATGGAATAGACGTAATGTGTCAGGAGTACAGTGGGTCTCCTGTAAACATATGATATCAGGTTTGTATCTATTTAGCAGGGAGTATATAGCTATCCGTTTTGTGGGGTCACCCATTCCCCTTACATTCCATGATATTACAGATAGATTATGCATTGCCTTTTAGAAGGTATAATATGCGGTGGGGTTTAACCTGGCATTGACATTTCGTAATATTTAATTTGTTGTTAGTTAACAGTATACATAGATGCAAATGCAGTTGCAATTTAATATCCATAGTCAGCAAAACCTTAAAACAGAAAAACAGTAAAACTTAAAACTTTTATATTGATTAATTAGGTTAGGGAATTATATATGTAACCTGTAATTCCCTGTAAATGTGGGGAAAGCCCTCCGACTGCTTGGAGTGTCCAGGTCGTCTTCGGTAAAATCTTTGTCTAGAGTAGACCTGCATATATATTTATCCGCGAGATTTGGAAAAACATCAAATAAATCTTACTTCTTGTAGTTTAGTTTTGGCTCAAAAAGGAGGACAGTAGATCACATGCTGGGGGGTTCACCGTTAACCTAGGTGATAGTGCAGTTGTGCGATTCAGTCCAACATACTGTAGTTATGGAATTCTGTAAATGTCCATCCAGCTGGCAGCTTCAGCTGGGGTGTCGAAGAAGTGGGCCTTTCCATCCCTGACGATCCTCAAGCATGCAGGGTAGGCGTTCTAGAGCTAGAAAAGTGGCACTTTTTTTGTAGTTCCAGCGAGAAGTCCGGAAATATTAAAATGGTGTTTTTTTTTTTTTTTTACCCTAAAACTATAAATTAGCAAAAAACTTTGTCTTCTGCAAGCTTCCCAATGTCCCCGGTGATATCGGTAAAGTAAACGCGGATCATTTATTTGTTGGATTTCAAGGGAAACTAAGCCTATTTTAGTAGGAAATTTTGCAGAGGTACCAAAAAAAGACCGTATTGAATTTTTAGGATCAGTAAAGTGTGCAAAAACTTGTGTGACTCTCCGTACTAACTGGTTTTCACTAAAATACCACTAAAAGGGGAGTGGGGATAGGGTTGGGGGGTGGGTTGTGGCGTTTTTAAATTTTTTCTTGAAATTGCAATTGCGCATGGATCCCATTTGAGCTAGTTGGTGGCCCCGTCTCTGTTTGCACCCACCCTTATGGCATACCGTTTGATTCAGGACATGTGGGAGATTGCCATTTAGTGGGGGGTTTTATTTGTGGGGGGCATTTCCAAGTTTTGGGGCTGTTTGAAATTACAGAGCACTTTGATTTTTTTCTTGTAATTTGGACACGGGTGTCACAGTTTCATCAATATTATATATATTTATGATAATTATCTTTGTTAGATATCTGTGGAGTTGGGCATGTCTATACCCATATATTTGTACCATGGTCTCCATATGTTATTGAATCTTTTGAGTGTTCCCCTGCTTAGATATATAAGCCTTATTAGCGGAAGGTCTGACATTATCATATTTTTCCAAATTCGACTCTTGGGGGCTTGTGTAGACATCCATTTAATTACTATTGTGCGTCTGGAGTAAAATAGGCAATTTCTTAGGAGGGCCAGCTGCGTGCCGGCCCATTCCTCATCCTCTCCAAATCCTAGTACACACATTCTGGGGTCTGGGTCCACTGGTGTCTGCAACACCCGTGACAATACTCCAGTTACTCTGGCCCAGAAACTCGCCACCTTTTGACATGTCCACATTAAATGCCAGAAATCTGCCTGGGGTTCTCGACACCTGGGGCACTCCAGTGTGTTGGTTGGTGACATACGTGATAATCTGTGTGGGGAGAGATATGCTTGGTGTACAATAAAGAATTGCATTACCCTGTGGTTGGCAGACGGGGGCACTCGGGTATGTGACAGGGCTATATCGTTCCAGTCCGAGTCAGTGATCGTAGGTATATGTTGGGTCCATTTTTGTATTAGTCTGGTCTGGGTATTGTCGCTGTCAACATTGATCATGGTTGTGTATAGTCGTGAGATTAGATGCCTTTCTGTTCTGTCACTCAGGATTGTGATAATTGGGTGTGTGGTGAGGGTGATATGTAGGGTCTGAAATTCAGATCGCAGACAACATCGCAGTTGGAAATATCGAAACGCTGGTAAACTGGGTATAGCCAGGTGTTGTTGCAGGTCTGTAAGGGAGGGGAATGTGTTGTTGTGGATGATTTGGTAGAAGTAGTGTACTCCCTTGTTTTCCCAGTAGTCCGACGCCCCGAAGGCTGCCAGGACTCGATATTTGTTGTTGTGCCAGAGGGGTTGCTCCCCCAGTACTCCCGATACATCTAGATATCTGGAGGTCTCCTGCCAAACTCTGTGCATCTGGTCGTGTAGAGCGGTGCCCTTTCCTGGTAGCGTGTTTTTGGGGGACTCGAGGAATATTATGGGCAGTGTTGGTAAGTATGCGTGGAGCATGCCCTCCATATCATATACTGATGGGGGGGTGTATCCTGTGGGTCAGGTGGTGGTGGAACTACCCAGTCTGTAAAGTATTTAAGTTGGCCGGCTAGGTAGTATAGGTAGAGATCGGGTAGGGCCAAGCCAGCAGCGGTCTTGGGCCTTTGGAGGGTTTTGAATTTGGTTCTGGCACGACCAGAGCCCCATAAGAGCGAACTGAGCGTGCTCCGCAGATTTGTGAAAAATGTTTTGGGAATCGTAGTGGCTGAGTGTTGGAGGATGTATAGAATCTTAGGGAGGAGGATGATTTTTATTAGGTTTACTCGCCCGAGCAAGTTGATGGGGAATTGCTTCCATATTTTGACTTTGTTTTGGGTCCAATCTAGGAGTGGGTATACATTGTGGTTGAGGAATTCTTTGGGTGTTTTGGTAATGATTATTCCCAAATATTTGAATTCTTGGACTACATGTACTAGCTCTTGTATTCTCGGGGGTAGAGTGATATTATGATCCAATGGGAATAGTGCCGATTTGTTCCAATTGATGTAGAGGCCGGACATGGGGCTAAATTTGGATATCACGTTATAGGCTGTTGTGAGTGACTGGTGTGGGTCTGCTAGATATAGAATAAGGTCATCTGCGTAGAGGCTAAGGAGCGAGGTTCTGGCTCCAAGGGTAAAGCCTTTGATGTCTTGGTTGGCTCTTAGCTGTATCGCCAAGGGCTCCACAGCTAGTGCGAATAGATATGGGGAGAGAGGGCATCCTTGTCTGGTGCCTCTGCATAGATCGAAGGGTTTAGAGCACGCTCCATTTACCAGTACCGAGGCCTTGGGGCGGGTGTATAATAGTTTGACCCAATTTATATATTTGGGCCCAAATCCAAATCTATTCATACATTGCCATAGGTAGGGCCATTCTACCGAGTCGTATGCCTTTTGGGCATCTAGTGATAGTAGTATTCGGTTGCCTGCATTATTGTGGTCCACCTGGCAGTGAATTAGTGTTTTCCTTATATTAATTGATGCTCTTAGGAAGGCTTTGAAGGCATCCCATTGGATTAGTGGCGAGACTGGTGTGTGGTCTAGTGAGAAATATAGCTCAATCTGTTCTGATATAGGGTCTGGGGATGGGAGGAGGGTTAGCCAAAAGGGGTGAATTCTGCCTTTCCTGGTCAATGAAAATTCGACATCCTGCCTAACCTCCATGCATATAGGTGAGTGCTCAGATATTCCTCTGGGTAGATGGGTTATCCGAGTTACGTATGAGCTGGTCATTTTGTTTGTGAAAAAGTAGTCGATACGTGATAAGGTGTTGAAGGTAGTTGAATGGCAGGTGAATGCTTTTGTGGTGGGGTTCTGGAGCCTCCAGACATCTGTCCAGTGCATTTCAGAGACCAGTCTGTGGAGTGTTGTCGTTTTGATTTGTTGTGGAGTTGGGAATCTGTCCATGGCATTGTCCATTGTCGAGTTGAAGTCTCCCATACAGATTAATCTAGCTTGTGGGTATTTTAGTATTAGGGGGAGTACTTGACGTATGGGTTGTTGGTTGGCAGGGGGTGGGTCATATACGCCTATCAGTATATATTGAGTTGATTCTATGTCAAGTACCACGCAAACATATCTCCCCGCTGCATCAGTTTTGACTTCATGTATTTTGAATCTTGTTCTTTTGTTTATCATGAGTGATACTCCTCTAGAGTACGTTGAGTGTGTACTATGGGCTGCCCATCCTACCCAGGGTTTCTGGAGATAATGTGTGGTGGTGGGTAAAAGATGAGTCTCTTGTAGACAGATTATATTGGCTTGTGTGGCATTAATTTGGGTTGTTACAGCCAATCGTTTTTGGGGGTCGTTGAGACCACGGACATTCCAAGTAAGAATAGTCATTGACTTGGTCATATTTGTGTTAGGGGGGTATGGTTTCATGGTAGAGAGTTAGCAGGTAGTTTATGGTTTGTCCGAGGACTTTGTTATGACACCCGTGTCCAGTCTGTATTATAGTTGAGTTATAGTCCTTCTTTTTGTAGAAATGCTTCTTCCTATATCTCACGTCGAGAGGTGTATAGAAGGGGGGGTTAAGGGTAGGTAGGGGAGGGAAGGAAGAGGGAAAGGGAGAAGAGAGGGAGGGGGATCTTAACAACAAGTTAAACAATATTAGTCCTAAATACAAACTAAGTAAATTAACATTAAACAGCCAGGTGGACCTGGTGAGATGGGGGGTGCACATAGTGCTGTTTCTGCGAAGGTTGGGATCAGGTGAAAGTCTGGCGCGTCCGACGCCAAATGAAGGAGAAAATCTTGGTATATAAGGTAGCGTATCTCTTTGATGTATTGTTGGGGTTAAGTCTCCTGGTCAGTTTTGCAATTCGGCAGTATGAGGTATTTTAGCCGTCATTGCGTTCTTGGGTCATAGAGGCAGAGGGTATAATCCTATAACGAGTTATAGGGGGACATATATATGTAGGGGAGTAGTGGGGTCACATATGGTATGATGAGTAAGTGTGTGTGGTTCAGCGGTTGGGCGGGGAGGGTTCTTATAGGGGTAAGTTAGTATCCGCTCACTTCGGCCCAGGTTGTATAGAGTAGTGGGGTATTGTATTCTAATCATTATGGTGTTGGTATATTACTGTGTCTAGCGGTTCAGCTGTACATGGGGTGTATTTCTAGTAGCTACTGCTCACGTGGAGCACCTGTTTACATATCTGGCTGTTGTCTTGCTGTGGGTGTTTACATTTAACCCCAGGTCGTATCCCAACAGTGTGGGTAATTATTTACATGTGGGTCCGCGCCAGTCTCCACCCCAGGGGAGTATATATTCTCAGGTTAGTTGGGGGTTGGCCTGTTGAATTGTATTGGGTTTAGTGATCGGGTATTGCCTGACGCCCTATTGGTGTCTGGGTTTTACTAGGTTAGCTGCAGTGTACAGATATTTGTATGATAGGTTTGTATTCTTTTTCATTAAATAGGTATGATCATTCTGTTTATCCGTACTCGTAGTTATGTTGGTTTTTCTGTCAGGTTTTGTTATTCAAACCTCACTGGGTGTGTGATTAGTCTCAATTTGGTTACCGAATGATCAATCTTATAGATTAGCTCAATGGGGGGGAGACCTGGCGCCCACCCACCCACCGCCTGTCCAACATTTAGTTCACCATGGTATATACATATTCATTTATATTTCACAGTACATTTCATAGTTATATTTCACATTATATTCCTACAGTATCATAGTTATTTGTTATGTTCACAGTGCATATAAACATATTGACATTGTATATAGATTTAGATAAACATTTTGGACCCAGTATGCAAGTTATATAGGGGTGAGTGTGCTCTCTCCCCCATCTTCTGTGCGCGTTGTGCTATATGGTGGGGCACCTGGTCTTGCCACCCCTGGTATGGTTTGGGGTTTTGCCTGTTGTTTTCGGTGGTGGGCAATCAGTGTTTCTATAGTTTTTCTATCACCATCTCTCGGTGACACAGGGGTTTTAAGGGTTGCAATTTTCGGGTTTAGTTATAAGTTCTCCTTTAGTTGGCGGAGTAGGTATAGGTGGGAGCGAGGGGTTTCAAGTATGGTTCCGCTCCTCAGCGTCACATCTGCTGTGAGGGGGTTCATTGACTTTAATTGGATTAAGTAGCATAATAATGTTTGTATTACAGGTTATAGTTGCAGGGTAGTTACCATATTGATTTCAGGGTCACCAAGAGGGAGGGGAAGTAGGGCTTGGTATCTGATATGGTTTGGGTATCTTATGATAGTTCTGCTGGGTATCAGTTTATTGTGTCACTTAGTTTTGGGTGGCGGCGTCTGCTGGAAGGTCAGTGAGCAGATAGGTGGGTTAACATCGGGGCAATCTATGGGGCGAGGTAGTGAGTGGGTTTGATGGTGTACATTACCAGTCTTGGGTCATCGGGTGTCCAGCCAGGTATTTGCGTCTGCCGGACTGTCAAAGAATCGGACACGGTCCTCCGCCACGACCCTCAGGCGTGCTGGGTACATCATGGAGTAGGTAAGGCCCGCTGTCACCAGGCGCTTTTTAACCTCCATGTAGGTAGCTCTGCGTCGTTGTAATTCTAGTGAGTAATCCGGGAAGATCTTGATGTTCGAGTTTCCATGAGTTAGACTCCCGGTGGTTCTTGCTTGCCTCAGGACAGAGTCTCTATCACGGGCGTTGAGCAGCCTAGCAATGAGCGGTCTCGGCGGTGCTCCTGGAGCTGGGGCCCTAGCAGGGACCCGGTGTGCTCTTTCTATTGTGAATTGGGTAGACAGGCCCTCTTTTCCGAATTTCTCTTTGATCCAGGTTTCTAGAAACTGGGCAGGTAGTTGGCCTTCTGCACCCTCTGCAAAACCCAGGAATCGAAGGTTCTGCCGGCGGGACCTGTTTTCCAGGTCGTCCAATTTGCCCCTCGTGGTCAGTAGTTCTTGCTGCAGGCGGGAGAGTGTGTCCGGTATAGGCCGGATTGTATCCTCGACAGTGGAGATGCGGGACTCCGTCTCGGCCACCCGCTGTCTGACTTTCTGCATATCGTGTCTAAGTAGGGATATGTCAGACCTTGTTTCTTCTATCATGCTGGCCAGGGATCTCTGTGAACTCTGTATGGCGCCCAGGAGGTGTTGTTGTAGTTCGGCAAGCGAGGGTTCTTTTTCGGCTGGTTCAGTGTTTGCTGAGTTGTCGTCTGGTGAGTTTCGTGCGGCGCCTGTGCCTTGCGCTTTCTTTTGTGTAGGGGGTGTCATGGCGGCCTGGTTATTGGCGGCTCCGTGCCATGCGTATTGCTCGAGCTTTTGGGTGGCGCTCGTTGATTTATTTTCTTTGGGTTTCGTCATCTGGGTTCTAGATGTGGATACGCCGCGTTCTGTCTGGTTTTATTTAGGTTGGGAGTGCTAGTGTTAGCCGCGGGTGAGTTTTGGCGCCGGAGCGACTCAGACACGCGTCTTACTCCATCTGCTCCCAAGCTCCGCCCCCAACCATGCATATGGGAGATTGATATTTAGTTGGGGATTTTATTTGTGGGGGGCATTTCCAAGTTTTGGGGCTGTTTGAAATTACAGAGCACTTTGATTTTTTTCTTGTAATTACACTTGTGCATGCATCCCATTTGAGCTAGTTCGTGGCCATGTCCCTGTGTACATCCACGCATATGGCATATCGTTTGATTCAGGGCATTTGGAAGATTGATAATTGACAAGTTTTTTTTACATGACATGGAAATTTGCCATGATTTTTAACTTTGAATTGTATTTTTATAAATTTTTCCTGAAAATCTGGTAAAAAAGCGAAATTTTACATGAAACTGCGCCCACACCATTGATGGTATGCATAAAGGAATCACACCATTGTGTAGCTGAAGGTGTGTAGATTCCAAGAATATATAGTTTGGGGGGGTATTTCTAATATAGGTGTTTAGTATAATATAGGGGTGTTTAGTCTGACAAATCTGAAAAGTTGCTGTAATTGGGTTCATTGGCTCACTTTGTGGCTAGTTAATTCCACGTTTGCATGTGTAACCATACATAGGGCATACCGTTTGATTCAGGACATTTGGGAGATTGATATTTGGTAAATTCTTTTTACATTACTTGGGATTTTGGCAGGGATTTCTACCTTTGAGAGTGTTTTTTTTCAAATTTTTTAGAAAATCTGCTAAAACTGTGAACTTCTACGAAGAACTGCGCCCACACCATTGATGGTACGAATGAACAAACTACAGAATTTCGTAGATAAAGGTGTGTGGATTCGAGAAATATATGGTTTGTGGGGGTTGTTTTCTGGGGAAAAATTGCACTGTTCAAATTCAGATTTGGCTGAATATTTTTGCTGTCTCTGAGCCATTGTGCATTGTTTCACTTTGTGGCTTTTGGCTTCCATGTCCACGTGTGTAACCACACATATGGCATATCGTTTGATTCAGGACATTTTGGAGATTGATATTTAGTAACTTTTTTTTACATTCCATGAGGTTTTGGCATGATTTCTACCTTTTGAAGTTGTTTTTTGTTCATTTTTTCAGACAAATGCAAACTTCTACGAAGAACTGCGCCCACACCATTGATGGTATGAATGAACGAACTACAGTGTTACATAGCTGAAGGTGTGTAAATTTCAGGAATATATAGTTTGTGGGGGTTATTTCTACGTTACGGGGCTGTTTTGTGGAAAAAACTGTAGACTGTCCAAATTCGGAGTTGGCTAAAAATTTTGCTGTTTCTGAGCCAACGTGCATTGTCTCACTTTGTGGCTTTTCGCTTCCACGTCCGCGTGCGTATTTACACATATGACATACCGTTTGATTCAGGACATTTGGGAGATTGATATTTAGTAACTTTGTTTTACATTCCATGAGGTTTTGGCATGATTTCTATCTTTTGAAGTTGTTTTTTGTTCATTTTTCAGACAAATGCGAACTTCTACGAAGAACTGCGCCCACACCATTGATGGTATGAATGAACAAACTACAGTGTTACATAGCTGAAAAAGGTTTGTAGATTTTCACGAATATATGTTGTGGGGGTTATTTCTAAGTTACGGGGGTGTTTTGTGGAAATAACTGTAGACTGTCCAAATTCGGAATTGGCTAAATATTTTCGCTGTTTCTGAGCCAACGTGCATTGTCTCACTTTGTGGCTTTTCGCTTCCACGTCCGCGTGTGTAATCACACATATGGCATACCGTTTGATTCAGGACATTTGGGAGATTGATATTTGGTAACTTTTTTTTTACATTCCATGGGGTTTTGGCATGATTTCTACCTTTTGAATGTTGTTTATGTTCATTTTTTTGAAAAGAACTGCGCCCACACCATTGATGGTATGAATGGACACTACAGCGTTACATAGCTAAAGTTGTGTGATTTCAGGAATATATAGTTTGTGGGGGTATTTGAGTTGGGGGGGGCATTTTGTGGAAAAAACTGCAGACTGTTCAAATACAAAAACTGCTAATTTTTTTTGCTGCTACTGACATTTGGCACTGGTCACGCTCTGGGTTTGTTGGTAGCCATGTCTCTGGGTACCCCATGAATGTGGCATACCGTTTTATTCGGGAGGCGTTAGGCTTTCATATTTGAGATGCGTTTGAACTTTCCTCCACAGTTTTTAGCTGAAATTCGCATTTGATTTTGTCTCTGATTTACAGTTGAGGAAAAAAAGGAAAATGTGAGAAAAATAACTACAATTGGACGAAGAGCTGCGTCCGGGTATCTGCATTTTGATCGAAACTAACCTCACTCATAAAATCTTGTGGGTTGTAG
Organism: Hymenochirus boettgeri; assembly: GCA_019447015.1. Taxonomy (NCBI): domain Eukaryota; kingdom Metazoa; phylum Chordata; class Amphibia; order Anura; family Pipidae; genus Hymenochirus; species Hymenochirus boettgeri. The sequence goes on along the minus strand of CM033475.1, from coordinate 113,441,717 downwards.
TTTCTAAAAATATCTCACTTGTGTGGATATTTTAGTTAATTTGGTAGATATTCTATGTTAACTGTCAGTAGTGGTTATACATTTTAATTTGTGTAATATTCTTGAAGGTGCAGTTTTAATTTGGGGGGGTCTCCTGTACAGGAAAAGTCGGGTACCTACATATATCTGGTATCGTTGTACTCGGGAGTATCAGAGCTTTTAGAAACAGTAAGATTTGTGTGTTAACCGTAAGATAACTATAAGTAAAAATGGAAAATCCATGAAAATTGCAAATTTTAATTTTTTTTACATATTTTACCCATAATTCCAGTAAAATTTCCAGAAAAGTTACAAAATTCTGTTACCATGTTAAGTACACTTTGTGCTGAAAAAAACAATGTATAATATTCTGATTTACTGCAAGGTTTCCTACTGTAAAATTAGTCTAAAGCGATTAAGGGCAAAATCCTGAAAATTCTTCTGGCAGTTAACGCAAAAAAAAATGAAAATCTCCTGGCAGTGAAAGGGTTAAGGGGATTTTAATCCATTTCATCCATCTAAATTTATACCCTTGAGAAATAAATGTAAAAAAAATAAATTTGCGCCCATGTGGCTGAATTCTGATGTAAAGGGGCAAATGGAAAGCAAGAAAAAGGCATTTAAAACCTTTAAGGCAGAGGGAACGGAAAGGGCCTTTAGGGATTATAAAAACTGTAACAAGGAGTGTAAGAAAGCAATCAAACTAGCTAAAATTAATAATGAGGTATGGATAGCTGAACAAAGCATCACTAAAATTTTAATAGTAAGAAGATGAGGACTGAAAATGTGGCACCATTAATTAATGTCTAGAATATTTTTTTCCCTACACTATATATATACACTATAGAAAGATCCAAGTACAGATATCATAGAGTATAGTAGCAATGATGGTATAAAAGATGAAGGGCACTTTAGTTAAGTGAGGATATGGTACAGAAAGAACTAAATCCCTTATCCCTTATATATATATTATATAAATATATTTATAATTTCATGGGGAGTACATTAAGATTTTCAGAGGTACTATGTTGGTGGGGGTGGGTAAAAGTAATATACACAGGGACAGTGTTTATGTGTTGTTTAAGCACTAAATAAATAGTTATATCAATATTAACAAGTATGTAGTAATGACATTAAAGTATATAGAAAAGTAAATAAGGCAAAATCTATAAATAAATAAAAGTACTTAGTAGTCTCCACTCCTGTTTTGTAATGGAATCTTCAAAATGGACTGTTAAGCCACACCCCAGTAAATTTTACAGGGAGGCAATGGAAGCTTACATAGGAACATATTTCTCACTTCCCTTTTAGTGTTGTATCCAATGGTGTGCTTATTATTAGATTGACAGCAGGGTTAGCGAATCAAAATATTTTCTGAGTGTTAGTAGGGAAGTAGGAAGTGTTAGTAGGAAGTTGCAAGACTTATATGTCACTTTGCTTGTGAAGGTTCTCATTCATCCAGGTCATGGTATATCTGTTGTATTCAATTAGATCAACTGGACTTGAAATGTAGTTCTTGAAGACGTTTCGCTAGTCATCCGACTGGCTTTCTCAATTCAGAATGACTTGTACAAGAATCTGTGGCAATTATGTACCCTGGAAATCCCAATTAGCATATCACACAGCAGGTGTTAAGGGTGTGATTAGTAGTGGCTAAGAGGTGTTATAGGAACGCCCAGAGTAAGGTTGTTAAAACAGCATTGTACATGGCAGACAGTTGGTGTCGAACCCCCCACCTCTATTTAGGCTTGGTTTCTTTATTTTCACATAAAAGGTTAGAAACACAGGCGCTTAATACCTTTAAGGGCATAGCACCCAGCCACTGGTTCAGATATGTTGATGACACCTGGGTTAAAATCCACCAGAAGGAAGTACAAGCTTTCACAGAACACATTAATGCGGTGGACCAAAACATTAAATTCACAAGGGAAGAGGTACAAAAACAAACTGGCTTTCTTGGACTGCTTGGTAAAGTTAAGGAAAATGGTAAACGTGGAAGTAGAGGTTTACAGAAAACCAACACACACAGATCAGTATTTGATGTTTGACTCCCACCACCCTTTAGATCACAAGCTGGGGGTCATCAGAACCCTGCAACACAGAGCCGAGAACATCCCACTAGCACAGAGGCGAAGGCTAAAGAAATGAAACATCTCAGAGGAGCCCTTAAAACTTGTGGATATCCAGACTGGGCCTTTGTCAAAAGAAGTAGAAGGAAAGAAAAGAACATGAATACCACAGTAAAGGGGAAAAGCAAGACAGGAGGAAGAACATAGTCATCCCATATGTAGCGGGGTCTCCGAGAAATTAAAGAATTTTCAAAAAACATCGTATCCCTGTCTGCTTTAAACCGAACAACACACTGAGGCAGCAATTGGTACATCCGAAAGACCCAATACCAAAACACAAGAAAAGCGACATCATATATGCAGTGCAGTGCAGTGAAGAATGCTCTGATTTGTATGTGGGGGAGACCAAACAGCAACTGCATCAACGTATGGCCCAGCACAGAAGAGCCAATTCCTCGGGTCAGACTCAGCCGTGTATCTGCATCTTAAGGATAAAGGACATACCTTTGAAGATTGTAATGTTAACATACTGGCGAAGGAACGTGACTGTTCGAGAGGTGTTAAGGAGGCCATTTATGTGAAAATAAAGAAACCAAGCCTAAATAGAGGTGGGGGGGTTCGACACCAACTGTCTGCCATGTACAATGCTGTTTTAACACCTTACTCTGGGCGTTCCTATAACACCTCTTAGCCACTATCTAATCACACCCTTAACACCTGGCTGTGATATGCTAATTGGGATTTTCCAGGGTACATAATTGCCACAGATTCTTGTACAAGTCATTCTGAATTGAGAAAGCCAGTCGGATGACTAGCGAAACGTCTTCAAGAACTACATTTCAAGTCCAGTTGATCTAATTGAATACAACAGATATATGTCACTTTCTTCGTAAAACATGTGACAGTCTTAGTAAAAACATTTTTCTCACTCAAACCTAACTCCACCCACCCCTCCTTTTCAATAGACAAAAAGGAGAGCTGCTGATTGCTGGACAGGGAGGGATATCTATATGATAGGGGGACTGAAAGGAAAACCTCTCCTTGCCCATTTCTCTGAGACAATGAAGTGAGTTTGTTAATGGTTTATTACATTATTTAACCAACAGACCCCATAGAAGCCATGAACCTGTGCCCTGAACTGATAAATGTAATAAGATTGAAACATGACAGGATAGTCTGGGTTCTTTATAGGACCTCACATTTACCAATAGTGATCCCTCTCTAACACATTGACCAATAGTGATCCCTCTCTAACACATTGACCAATAGCGATACCTCTCTAACACATTTACCAATAGTGATCCCTCTGCAACACATTTACCAATAGTGATCCATCTGCAACTCATTTACCAATAGTGATCCATCTGCAACACATTGACCAATAGTGATCCCTCTCTAACACATTGACCAATAGTGATCCCTCTCTAACACACTGACCAATAGTGATCCTTCTTTAACACACTGACCAATAGTGATCCCTCTCTAACACACTGACCAATAGTGATCCCTCTCTGGGGGGTATTCTTAATATAGGTGTTAGGAGTAATTATTAGGGTGTTTCGTCTGACACAATCTGAAAACGTGCTGTAATTGGGTTCATTGGCTCACTTTGTGCTAGTTAATTCCACGTTTGCATGTGTAACCATACATAGGCATACCGTTGATTCAGGACATTTGGGAGATTGATTGTTGGAAATTCTTTTTACATTACTTGGGATTTTTGGCAGGGATTTCTACTTTGAGAGTTGTTTTTTTTCAAATTTTTTAGAAAATCTGCTAAAACTGTGAATTCTACGAAGAACTGCGCCCACACCAATTGATGGTACGAATGAACAAACTACAGAATGTCGTAGATAAAGGGTGTGTGGATTCGAGAAATATATGGTTTGTGGGGGTTGTTTTCTGGGGAAAAATTGCACTGTTCAAATTCAGATTGGCTGAAATATTTTGCTGTCTCTGGACCATTGTGCATTGTTTCACTTTGTGGCTTTTGGTTCCATGTCCACGTGTGTAACCAACATATGGCATATCGTTTGATTCAGGACATTTTGAGATTGATAGTAGTAACTTTTTTTACATTCCATGAGGTTTTGGCATGATTTCTACTTTTGCAAGTTGTTTTTGTTCATTTTTCAGACAAATGCAAACTTCTACGAAGAACCTGCGCCCACACCCATTGTATGGTATGAATGAATGAACGAACTACAGTGTTACATAGCTGAAGGTGTTAATTTCAGGAATATATAGTTTGTGGGGGTTATTCTACGTTACGGGGCTTGTTTTGTGGAAAACTGAGACTGTCCAAATTCGGAGTGGCTAAAAATTTTGCTGTTTCTGAGCAACTGCTGTCTCACTTTGGCTTTTCGCTTCCACGTCCGCGTCGTATTTACAACATATGAACATACCGTTGATTCAGGACATTTGGGAGATGATATTTAGTAACTTTGTTTAACATTCCATGAGTTTTGGCATGATTTCTATCTTTTGAAGTTGTTTTTTGTTCATTTTTCAGACAAATGCGAACTTCTACGAAGAACTGCGACCCACACCATTATGGTATGAATGAACAAACTACAGTGTTACATAGCTGAAGGTCTGTGTAGATTCACGAATATATAGTTTTGGGGGTTATTTCTAAGTTACGGGGGTTGTTTTTGTGGAAAAAACTGTAGACTGTCCAACTCGGAATTGGCTAAATATTTTCGCTGTTTCTGAGCCAAGTGCATTGTTCTCACTTGTGCTTTGCGCTTCCACGTCCGCGTGTGTAATCACACTATGGCAGTACCGTTTGATTCAGGACTTTGGGAGATTGATATTTGGTAACTTTTTTTTACATTCCATGGGGTTTTGGCATGATTTCTACCTTTTTGAATGTGTTTGATGTTCATTTTTTTGAAAAAGAACTGCGCCCCACCATGATGGTATGAATGAACGAACTACAGCGTTACATAGCTAAAGTTGTGTAGATTTCAGGAATATATAGTTGTGGGGGGTATTTGAGTTGGGGGGGGCCTTGTTGTGAAACAACTGCAGACGTTCAAATTACAAAACTGGCTAATTTTTTTTGCTGCTACTGACATTGGCACTGGTCACGCTCTGGGTTGTTGTGCCATGTCTCTGGGTACCCCCATAATTGGCATACCGTTTTATTCGGTGAGGCGTTAGCTTTCATATTTGAGATGCCTTGAACTTCCTCACAGTTTTTTAGCTGAAATTCGCATTTGATTTTGTCTTGATGTTACAGTTGAGGAAAAAACGGAAAATGTGAGAAATAACTTACAATTGACGAAGAGCTGCGTCCGGGTATCTGCATTTTGATCGAACTAACCTCCTCATAAAATCTTGTGGGTGTGTAGTTTCTAAAATATCTCACTGTGTGGATATTTTGTTAATTTGGTAGATATTCTATGTTAACTGTCAGTAGTGGTTAACATTTTATTGGGTGTAATATTCTTGAAGGTGCAGTTTTAATTGGGGGGGTCTCCTGTACAGAAAAGTCGGGTTACCTACATATATCTGGTATCGTTGTACTCGGGAGTAGCAGAGCTTTTAGAAACCGTAAGATTTTTGTTGTAACCGTAAGATAACTATAAGTAAAAATGGAAAAATCCATGAAAATTTGCAAATTTTTATTTTTTTTACATATTTTACCCATAATTCAGTGAAAATTCCAGAAAAGTTACAAAATTCTGTTACCATGTTAAAGACACTTTGTGCTGAAAAAAACAATGTATAATATCCTGATTTACTGCAAGGTTTTCCTACTGTAAAATTATCTAAAGCGATTAAGGGCAAAATCCTGAAAATTCTTCTGGCAGTTAACGCAAAAAAAAATGAATCTACTGGCAGTGAAGGGTTAAGGGGATTTTAATCCATTTCATCCATCTAAATTTATCCCTTGAGAAATAAATGTAAAAAAAATAAATTTGCGCCCATGTGGCTGATTCTGAGTAAGGGGCAAATGGAAAGCAAGAAAAAGGCATTTCAAAACCTTTAAGGCAGAGGGAACGGAAAGGGCTTTAGGGATTATAAAAAACTGTAACAAGGAGTGAAGAAAGCAATCAAACTAGCTAAAATTAATAATGAGGTATGGATAGCTGAACAAAGCATCACTAAAATTTTAATAGTAAGAAGATGAGGACTGAAATGTGGCCCATTAATTAATGTCTAGAATATTTTTTCCCTACACTATATATATACCCATAGAAATATCCAGTACAGATATCATAGAGTATAGTAGCAATGATGGTATAAACAGATGAAGGGCACTTTAGTTAAGTGAGGATATGGTACAGAAAGAACTAAATCCCTTATCCCTTATATATATATTATAAACTATATTTATAATTTCATGGGAGTACATTAAGATTTTCAGAGGTACTATGTTGGTGGGGTGTGGGTAAAAGTAATATACACAGGGAAGTGTTTATGTGTTGTTTAAGCACTAATAAATAGTTATATCAATATTAACAAGTATGTAGTAATGACATTAAAGTATATAGAAAAGTAAATAAGGCAAAATTCTATAAATAAATAAAAGTACTTAGTAGTCTTCCACTCCTGTTTGTAATGGAATCTTCAAAATGGACTGTTAAGCCACACCCCAGTAAATTTTTACAGGGAGGCAATGGAGCTTACAGTAGACATATTTCTCACTTCCATTTTAGTGTTGATCCAATGGTGTGCTTATTATTAATTGACAGCAGGGTTAGCGAATCAAATATTTTTCTGAGTGTTAGTAGGAAGTAGGAAGTGTTAGTAGGAAGTTGCAAGACTTAATATGTCCTTTGCTTGTGAAGGTTCTCATTCATCCAGGTCATGGTATAGCTGTGTATTCAATTAGATCAACTGGACTTGAAATGTAGTTCTTGAAGACGTTCGCTAGTCATCCGACGGCTTTCTCAATTCGAATGACTTGTACAAGAATCTGTGGCAATTATGACCCTGGAAATCCCAATTAGCATATCACAGCCAGGTGTTAAGGGTTGATTAGAAGTGGCTAAGAGGTGTTATAGGAACGCCCAGAGTAAGTGTTTAAAACAGCATTGTACTGGCAGACAGTTGTGTCGAACCCCCCACCTCTATTTAGGCTTGGTTTCTTATTTTCACTAAAAGGTGAAAACACAGGCGCTTAATACCTTTAAGGGCATAGCACCCAGCCACTGTTCAGATTGTTGATGACACTGGGTTAAAATCCACCACAGAAGGAAGTACAAGCTTTCACAGAACACATTAATGCGGTGGACAACAAACATTAATTCACAAGGGAAGAGGTACAAACCAACAAATGGCTTTCTTGGACTGCTTGGTAGAAGTGTTAAGGAAAATGGTACTGGAAGTAGAGTTACAGAAAAACCAACAACACAGATCAGTATTGATGTTTGTACTCCCACACCCTTTAGATCACAAGCTGGGGGTCATCAGAACCCTGCAACACAGAGCCGAGAAACATCCCACTAGCACAGAGGCGAAAGGCTAAAGAAATGAAACATCTGCAGAGGAGCCTTAAAACTTGTGGATATCCAGACTGGGCCTTTGTCCAAAGAAGTAGAAGGAAGAAAGAACTGAATCCACAGTAAAGGGGAAAAGCAGACAGGAGGAAACATAGTCATCCCATATGTAGCAGGGTCTCTCGAGAATTAAGAAGAATTTTCAAAAAACATCGTATCCCTGTCTGCTTTAAACCGAAACAACACACTGGGCAGCAATTGGTACAATCCGAAAGACCCATACCAAACACAAGAAAAGCGACATCATATATGCATGCAGTGCAGTGAAGAATGCTCTGATTGATGTGGGGGAGACCAAACAGCAAACTGCATCAACGTATGGCCCAGCACAAAGAGCAATTCTCGGGTCAGGACTCAGCCGTGTATCTGCATCTTAAGGATAAAGGACATACCTTTGAAAGATTGTAATGTTACATACTGGCGAAGGAACGTGACTGGTTCAAGAGAGGGTGTTAAGGAGGCCATTTATGTGAAAATAAAGAAACCACGCTAAATAGAGGTGGGGGGTTCGACACCAACTGTCTGCCAGTACATGCTGTTTAACCCTTACTCTGGGCGTTCCATAAACACTCTTAGCCACTATCAATCACACCCTAACACTGGCTTGATATGCTAATTGGGATTTTCCAGGGTACATAATTGCCACATTCTTGTACAAGTCATTCTGAATTGAGAAAGCCAGTCGGATGACTAGCGAAACGTCTTCAAGAACTAACATTTCAAGTCCATTGATCTAATTATACAACAGATATATGTCCACTTTCTTCGTAAAACATGTGACAGTCTTAGTAAAAAACATTTTTCTCACTCAACCTAACTCCACCCACCCCTCCTTTTCAATAGACAAAAAGGAGAGCTGCTGATTGCTGACAGGGAGGGATATCTATATGATAGGGGGACGGAAAGGAAAACCTCTCCTTGCCCATTCTCTGAGACAATGAAGTGAGTTTGTTAATGGGTTTATACATTATTTAACAACCACAGACCCCATAGAGAAGCCATGAACCTGTGCCCTGACTGAAAATTAATAGATTGAAAACATGACAGGATAGTCTGGGTTCTTTATAGGACCTCACATTTACAATAGTGATCCCTCTCTACAACATTGAACCAATAGGTGATCCCTCTCTAACACATTGACCAATAGCGACTACCTCTAACAACATTACCATAGTGATCCCTCTGCAAACAATTTACCATAGTTGATCCATCTGCAACTCATTTAACCATGGATCATCTGAACACATTGACCAAAGTGATCCCTCGTCTAACACATTGACCAATAGTGATCCCTCTCTAAACCTGACAATATGCTCCTCTCTACACATGACCAATAGTGATCCCTCTCTAACACATTGACCAATAGGATCCTTCTTTAACAACACTGACCAATAGTGATCCCTCTCTAACACACTGACCAATAGTGACCCTCTCTAACACATTGGACCAATAGGATCCTCTTTAACACACTGACCAATAGTGATCCCTCTCTAACACACTGACAATAGTGATCCCTCTCTTAACAACTTTTACCAGTAGTGATCCCTCTGTAAACTACTGACCAATAGTGATCCCTCTCTAACACATGACCAATAGTGATCCCTCTCTAACACATGACCAATAGTGATCCCTCTCTAACACATTGACCAATAGTGATCCTTCTGTAACACATTGGCCAATAGTGATCCTCTCTCTAACACATTGACACATAGTGATCCTCTGTAACACATTGGCCATAGTGATCCTCTCTAACACAACTGACATAGTGATCCCTCTCTAACCACACTGACCAATAGTGATCCCTCTCTCAACACTTTTACCAGTAGTGATCCCTCTGTAAACATACTGACCAATAGTGATCCCTCTGTAACATTACTGACCAATAGTGATCCCTCTCTAAACACATTGACCAATAGTGATCCCTCTCTAACACATTGACCAATAGTGATCCCTCTAACACATTGACCAATAGTGATCCTTCTGTAACACATTGGCCAATAGTGATCCCTCTCTAACACATTGACCAATAGTGATCCCTCTCTAACACATTTACCAATAGGGATCCTTCTTTAACACATTGACCAATAGTGATCCCTCTCTAATACATTACCAATAGTGATCCCTCTCTAAACACATTTACCAATAGTGATCCTTCTGTAACACATTGACCAACATTCACTAAACTCCAAAAAGAATTCGACCTACCCAATTATATGCTATTCAGATACCTACAAATCAGGCACGCACTACAAACTCAGTTTAGAGGACAAACCCATACACCTACCTCAAATAAACTATACTCCATACTGTCGGCTTAAATCACAAAACAACTCATAACCACTGTAAGAAGTAGGGACCCTCAATACCAAAGCACAAAGTCCTGTAGCTGGTCTCCTCCAATCTAGATGCAACTCTCCAGGTAAGTAAAAGTATTAGTGTAGCGTACGAAGTCACAGACTCCAAGCTGTGAAAAATAGTAGACTTTATTAAAAAAAAACGTGTGCTTTATGTTTCGGACTAACGTCCTTTCTCAAGCAACACCTTATGTTAAACTGGCTACCTTATATAGGTAGCAGAAGGAACAAACCACCCAACCCATCCCCATAGTTCTACAACAATCATAACAAGCACATACTTTAAATCAAACACTGCCATCTTGTGGCCTATTGAAATAATAACAACTATTTATGTTCATCTCATCATACTTACTAATCTGAAGTTTTCAATAGGCAGGTGTCTCTATTTATATCTGCAAGGGAATATGAACAGAAAAACTGTAAAAACATACAAAAAAACCCTGAGTTACGGTATCACAAAAAAAACCTTATGCTGTATGCTCTTTCATACCAGTCGGATAGATAGTATTAAAGGGTATCTCCACTGATAAGTCACCTGGGTTGTAAGGATAGATATGTGTAGGTGGAATGTACCTGCAGTATCCTGGTTCTGTGAGCAGTAGTTAGAAGAAGTCCAATGAGTTTCTCCCTGACGGTGTGGATGGTTGCAGGTCCGCCCACTTTCAGTGACTGCCTGCTTGGGAAATGTCTGACGCGCGTGTTCCTTTAGTGCATGCGCAGAACGTGTGAGGATCCGTCGGGACTGCTGTCTGTGTGATCCGACTGGTTGGTTGGTTGATTCTATACACACACACGCTTTTCAAGCTACTGAGTTCACGATTAATGGTGCATAGTCAAATGACCAAATCACAGCAGCTTGCTAACTTTACTAATAATGGTAGGAGTAATCAGGTACTACCTTTTTCTCTCTCCCATCCCTCTCCATACCAGATTGCCTTATATTCCCCATCCCTATGAATCAATCTTAGATCACTTTTTCAACCACCCTTCAGAGTTAGACACAAAAAAATCTTTATAAAAACAACACAAGTTTCCCTGCCTTTGTTACAGTATCGGGAAGAGGGTTTTAACTTTCCTCCCCGTCTCCCCTTTGTTTCTGCATGATAGCTGTAAAAATGAACTTAGAGAGTCAGGGAGAGGATTTCTTACTGCAGCCAATGGGCGTGTCTGCTACCATGATGATGCACATTAAGTGACCGCACTCCCAGCACAGGGGAACACACCACCCCAGAACCTACACAAATGCTGTGCAATCAAACGTGTATATTCTGGGGGGGGGGAAAGGTAGGGGGGAGGGTTGGGGGATGGTGTGTACTTTAAATAAAACCTCAGTGGAGATACCCTTTAAGTTTCATGATCCATTTATACTCTTTTTGGAAGCAAGGTAGTTTTAAAATCTCCTCTCTGGCGATTGTCTTTCCACTTTCTCAATCACTTGCCATTTCAGTTGCATCTGGTGTGGCCCATTTTGTTGAAATGACAGGATACTGGAGTTATGTATTACCTTTGTAGTTTCTTATATTGGCCCTATGCTCATTTATCCTTTCTTTAATTGGTCTAGCAGTTTGGCCAACATAACCTACCACACGGACATTTTAGTAGATAATGACACCATTAGTGTGGCAATTCGACCGATGGGTGTAATTTCATTTTATTACCTGTTTGTAGGGTGGTATACGCTGTACCCTTTAATGATGGAGCTACAGCAAATACATTCTAAGCAAGGAAAGGTGCCAATTCTTCTGGTGGTAGGTTCTTTCTCGTATGACAGGTTTCTCTAAATTCTGCAAGCCAGTGGATGTCTCTAATTGTTCTGCTCTTTTTGTGCAGACTTGGTATCTGTGAGAATAGTTTACCAATTCATTATTTTTTGCTTAGAATGGACCAGTATTTAGTGATTACTCTGGGACCTGTTTACTTGAACCCAGAGTATGTAGAAACAAAAGTGATTTAGCTTTAGTATTTTTGTCTGAATTGCCTTTAAGCAGAGATTTCTTGGGATCTGTTCTACTTCCCTGGCTTCTCTTTTATCATGTGTTTTGTATAGCCTTGGCTAGAAACTTGGCATCTAGTTTTTCTTTGCTATATGGAAAGTTTTGTCTGTAGAACATATTCTTTTTGCCCTCTATATTGTCCCTTTGGGATAGCTCTATGATTCCTGAAAATGAAGCTGCTGGGTAGTAATATTATTTCTATTGGTGGTTTTTAGTACAGACTAGTGTGTATTTTATTGCCTATGATAGATGAATCAACATCCAAGTAATGGAGGTTGTCTGTAGCTGTTTCCAGGTAAACTTATGGTTTTATGCTTAAGGTTGCTTCCTTAAAGGGCAGTTCAGTGGAAATTATTGATATTTGTTAAATCTTAGTTTGTGTAATGCATCCTTAGTTATTCTACATATTATTTCCATTTTAAAAAATCAGTTGATTTCATACCCTTTGCTGTTCCTGTTGTTGACATTAGTGAGCTGACATTTTAGGTTCTAACCGTTCTTCTTCCCAGGATGCACCAATTCCTGGAATGTTCCTAACAGTAATTTCTACTGATTGGCTGTTGGGTGGGTCAAAGATGCTCAGATCTCTACTGAGCAACTGAATCAACTCAGGCGCTGGGTCAAGGGCAATACTATAACTACTACTAGGGGTCCTGCAAACAGGAAGTCAGTATTTCGGTTGCAGTTATTTATACACAGACAAAATGCTGAATTGGCGGATTAATGTCATGGGATAAAAAAATACTGTTCTTTTTTCGAAAAGCATATGCATTTGCACTGAACTTCCCTTTAACCATATTCAAAAAATAATTTATACTGCCTTTCCAAAGTATCGAGATGTCATCGACATAATGCCAATATTTAATGATGTTATCTTTGTACCTGGAAGATAGGAAGTACACATTCTATAGTTTATTAACTAGCAAATGCTGGTACCATTGCTGCACCCATAGATGTGCCCTGGAGCTGTAGGTAATGGTCTCTCTACCAAACCGGAAATAGTTTTTTGTTAAGATGTGTAGGCAGTCTAAGATAAAGTATATAACGTTATGGGCTAGGTCTGTTTCCATAGTGCTTCCTCTATACTGTCTATCGCTTCTTGTTGTGGGTTGATGTGTAAAGGCTTTCAATGTCGACGCTGCAAAGGTATATATCGGTATCAGGCGTTGGTATACTTAAGACATGTCAGGTATTCTGCTCACAATGGGTTGCAGGTATTGGTCGATAAACTTGGCTAGTGGTTCCGTAACTGAACCAATGCCTGACACCATCGGGTGTGAGTCATTTCTTCTTATAGGCACTTGCAAGGATCGCAAGATTGAAATTTAATTTTTGGACTATTCTACTACACTTGGACACTGAACTTTAAAATGGACACAAACTTTAACAGGTTTCTTGAACATTCTATGTTTACACCTATTGAGTGTTGTGCACCTATTGAAGAGGAGTGCCCTGGGGGCGGGCCATTCCGAATTGCACATGTGTGATTTGTTGTAGAACTATAGGGGGATGGGTTGGGTGGTTTGTTCCTTCCTGCTACCTATATAAGGTAGCCAGTTTTAGCATGAGGTGTGCTTGAGAGAGGATGTAGTCTGAAACATGTAACACGTTTTTTTTAAAAGTCTACTATTTTTCACAGCTTGGAGTCTGTGCACTTCGTACGCTACACTTATACTTTTACTTACCTGGAGAGATGCAACTCATAACCACCATATACAGGGACTTACAGGTCCCACATCGCAGGAAACTCCCTGCGACCGACCCAACTATACACTCTACACCAAGCTTATCTATCGCCAATACAACTTTCTAAATTCATCCCAAATCGCAGCCCACTAATCCGTAACATGATGAGAATTCATAGCCTACAGGCATAGGAAAACCTTTTTTTTTTTTTTTTATTTGTTTTATATGAGTGATAAAAAAAAATGATACATGGTATTCCAAATACATTAAGATCAACATTATTGCACGTTAAATATTCAGTTTGCTATCAAATTGTCACTTAACGATGATTTTGTGTTTTAAAATTAAACAATATACAAAGGAACCTATCTGTAAAGTAGTCACCTGTTGCTTCAGATATGTTGCATATTCCAATAAACATTTATTAATTAACATTAAAGAGAAATAAAGAGAAAGGAACCATTCACTTGTGGTGTTATTCTGGTTTGTGTTCGTCTCTATATTCAGTTGGCGATAATATTCAGGAGATAGTCTGAGGGTATTGCACCAATTTTATAATTTGCTAGGCAGGCTCTGTGTGCGTATGCCAGCTTTTCATACGGAGAACATATTACTAGCTTGATCCAGTTTTTGGGGTCGGGGCCATCCAATTTAATACTATTTCCTTATGGCAAAGAAGAGGGTTTCTCTTAGAAAGATTATTTGGAATTTGTTCCATATTTCTGGTCTAATATCCCAAGGATACATGTTTTCCCCCCAAATTCCACAGAGGGCTGTACCAAAGTGGATAGTAACTGTACCACTTTGGTCCAAAATTGATAAACTTGAGGGCATTTCCGAATTAAATGGCAAAAATTTACATTAGCGTTTTTGGATTTTGGGCACAGTATCTCACCTTTTTTTATAATATGACGTAATCTATTCGGGGAGAGATATGACTGATGTAGTATGTTTAATTGTATAATCGGTTGTTGGCCGAGAGGGATGCTGTTTTATAAGATGTGGCCATGTCTTCCCATTCTTCAGGGTTACATCTAGGCTAAATTCTGCCATTTAGTGTTACTCTTGGGTTACCGATTTGGGTATCCACCTTGTATGAATTAGTTTGTAGTACAAGTGGGAGGTCAGCCCCTGGGTCCCTGGTGTCTGCAAAATACCAATCATCGGATGAGCAGAGATATTAATTTCTCTGTCCCTGAGTTCAGCATTTTAAACAGTGCCTGAGTTGCAAATATTTAAAAAACGATCTTGGGAGGTTATATCTCTCTCAGCACTCATAAGGGTATATTGTTTTATTTTTCATAATATCCCAGAGCTTAGTGACTCCCTTGGCCTGCCATTCAGATATAAGATTTTTAAGCTGGGGGAATACATTATTGTTCCAAAGGGAAATTTCCTCCGGGTGTCATCATAGTTAAATAAGAGATTGGATTCTCTCCAAATTTTGAGTGCCTGCTGGTGTAAACTGGTAAGTTTCCGTTCTGCATGCCTTCTGGGTGGCTGAGAAAAGTGATAAAGTCTACTTTCAGATATTGTGCTAACATTAGTTCGGCCATTGGGGCTCAGTGTCTGCTTTTGACCGTATTATATCGAAGTTGACTTGCTAAATAATATAATCTTAAATTAGATAACGCGAGTCTTGCTTGATCTTGAGCATTCCAGTGCATATAGTTTGTTTGCCTCTACCAGCTGCCCATAAGAATGACACTAGGAGGCTGTTAAGACGCTTAAAAAAAGACTTGGGTATATATACCATTAAGTGTGAAATTATATACAGAATATTTGGTAGTAATACAATCTTTATCAGATTATCTTACCCACTAGATTCAGGGGGATATTCCTCCAGTGATTGGTTTGTTTCTAACAGCTTCTAATATTGGTTGCACATTAAGTTTGTAGAAACTAAGTGGGTCCTTCATTACCTTTATCCCTAGATAACTAGTGTGGTACAGTTTGTAGTGGGCATGGTAGCCGTACAGAACACACAAGTTAAAAGTTTGCAAAGTTCTCACTCTGCCTGAAAAGGCTGATTCCATAGAGTTTTCTGTGGGTGGGGGGGGGGGGTCTGTAGTAACCCATTGCACCATGAGTGGGCAGGGCTTAGGCACCTGTGAGTGGGCGGGTCCACATGGGGCTGTAAGATAATGGCCATGGGGGGCCTGCAACTGGAGGGACCATGAGGTCCATGAGTGGGAGGGACCAGGGGGGCGGCAAAGGGGAGGAGGAGACACAGACAGATTGACTGACAGTTTGAGCAGGAAGCAGGAATGCAGGGGACCTGGTGATGCTGCTGCCAATCACACACAAAAATGTAAATATCTTCAAAACTATGCAAAATAAACAATGGAAATAAATTGCAAAAATTCTCAGGGGAGGAATTCCTATCAATTACCTCAATTTATCTAAAGTCATTTTTGACCACAGTTCCATTTAAGGTAGAGAATGTGGTGTCCACTAAATTTTTCATAGATGTCGCTTCCTGTGTACGGGATTCGTATAATGTGGAGTAGAAGGTTTTAAAGGACTCTAGGATAATGGCAGTGTCTGTGATTAGTCCCTTTTCTGGGTCATTTATATAGCCACTATCGTTTGGGCCCGGTTAACTTGGCGAGTTAAGGTCCAAAAGTTTGGCTGACTGGTTACCATTTTCATAAAAGGATTGTTTTTGGAAAAATTGTTTTGATTGGCTTTTTCCCGTAGCATTGTGTTATATGGTCTTTGCAATATTAGCCAGTTGTTTTGAATATTGGTTCATATTTAAACTATAGAGTTGTTTGGCTTCTTGCACTTGTTTAGCTAGTGTATCTTCTTCAATTCTAGCTGATTTATTTATGTGTGATATCGTGGAATGGAGGCATCCTCTAAGGAAGGCCTTAAAACAGTCCGATTTTGTGAAGATGTGACTGTTTGCATTTTGTGAAGATGTGACTGTTTGGGGAACTTTCTTCCCAAATAGTTCAATTTGTTCTGGGATAATATCAGGTTGGGGTATAAGGGTAAGCCAAAATAGATGTATTTTCAGGGTTTGATAGGTCTGGGTTCGTTTATGTGTCTCATCGTCAGTAAAGTGGTGAGTGGTCTGAAATGCCTCTTGGTAGAGGTTGAATATGAATAATTTCTGTGTACTAGGGCTAGATCTATTCTCGAGTGCGTGTGGTGTTTTGTTGAATAGCAGGTAAATTCTTTGTCATGTGGGTGCTTTATCTCCATCATCCATCCACCCCATGTCGTCCAGAAAGACCTGGAGTGGTGTGGCTATGGGAGGGTTCACCGTTGGTTCTTTGGTTGCAGCCAGTCTATTTGTTGATTCAGCAGCATGTGTAAATCACCCATACAAATTGTTTTGGCATGTGGGTATTCAGCTATAAAGGGCATAAGGTTATAGAGTGTATTCATTGTGCGGGTGGCGGATTTAAATAAAAGTACTGTATAGTATGTTATCAATTTCTAGTGTGACTCCTACATATCTGCCTTGAGTCCTACTATATCTGGTGTGTATTTTTGTATGAAGTTAAATACTAGTGTTCTCTTAATAGAGTTGTTTAGTCCACGGACATTCCAGGCCATAAGAGTAAGATTAGTCATTTAAAGAATTTTGGGGTAATGTATTAAGGCCAAGCGTAAACTGGTTTCCTGGCTGCCTGGGGGTTCCAGATATAGATAGCTTATGGGATATTTAAGAAGTACAGAAACCGTTTTACATCGTATAGCTTTTTTGGTGAAACAATAAAGATTGCATAGATTCCTTCCTCTTCCAACCCCCTTCCCTCCCCCTCCCTGATACCTTAAACGGTACCTTTGGATCCCCAAACATATTAACTTCACACAAGAAATACAGGGTGAACACTTCTAGGTGTTCTTTTCTAACAAGTCTGGCTGATATGTTAGTTGCCGCCACTGCTGGGCATGCTGTTAACCTTAAGAGAGTTATTTATGATCATGTATTTTATACTTATCGGTTGGTAGGTCCAAGTTGGTATGATGGTAAGTCTTGGCAGTCCAATAGGTAACGTTCAAATATGTCGGGCAATCGAGTTTCTTTGTAATTGAACACAGGTGGGGCACTCAGATTTGACTCTGTGGTGCATTCCATTGTAGGAAGGGCCTCCCAGGTGCAGGCTGAATAACACGTATGAGAGAAGAATAAACAGCGCTACTCACGGAGGTTGATATGAAGATAAAAACGGTCCTTTATTTAGTGCATTCTAAAAACATGGAGACACATCAGTCTGTTCTGCTTCACCAGCCTAACTCGAATCGAGTTCTTTACCTGAGGTCATTGAAGACAGTTATTATTGTCATTTGAGGCCTGGGCGTGGTCCTGTGTAGGACTCAAATTGTATGGAACTGCTATTATCTGTTAGGTGACTTGTTTGTTGTGGTTTCCACCCAGTTCATGGCCTCCATAGGGTTGTCAAATATCTTGGTTTCCTGGCCTTGCATAACTTGAGTTTAGCCGGATTTAGCATTGCGTAATTTATCCCTCTCTGCCTTAGTTGTCTTTTAACCTCTAGGAAAGTGGCTCTGCGTTTTGAAGATCTATTGAGAAGTCGGGAAGATCATTATATTTGTATTTCAAACTTTAATTCACCCTTTTGGTGTGCTAGTCGCAGTATACAATCTCGATCTCTGCTGTTAAGTAGCTGTGCAATTATTGGGTTTAATCCATGTTTCAATAAAGTTTTCGGGGGATCTTTGTTCGGACCCTTCAGGGAATCCCACAAGTCGCAGATTTGTCGTCTAGATCTATTTTCAAGGTCATCATGTTTCTGCTGCTGAGTTTGGATTAGAGCTTTTAGTGGAGATATTTCTGCAGGCATGGGGTTAACAGTGTCCTCTAGTGCTGAGACTGTTTTTCTGCTTCCCCTATTCTGTGTCTAAGCTTTTGCATGTCATGCCTGAGCAGACCCACTCTGTTTTTAACTGTTCTAGGCCCACCATTATGGAAGTGTTCCCCTCCTTGATGGCTGATATTACAAGTTTGTACCTGTTGCAAGGTGGGGGGATCGGTGGAGTCCTGGCTTGGTGGAGTTTGCAGAGCGTTAGGTGGCTCTTCCTGGTGTGTGTGGCCTTTGTGTTGAAGCAGCTGCAGCCTCATGTGCCTGGCGCCATCTTGTGCCTGCTCGCGTGCATACTGAGCCAGCCGCTCGGTCACTGCAGCCACACCGCTTCTCCTTGTCTTTGGGCTTGATCATCTTCCGGTATAGAGGTAAACCAGCGAGAGTGTTTCCCTGTGTTGCTCTGTGTCACAGCGTGCAGGGGATCTATACAGAATTCCTGTGGCAACCGAGCGCTCTCTATATGCGTTCTATCGCGCCGCCATCTTGGACATGCCCGGACATAGCAAAACCTTAAATAACTAGCAGACCCACTAGGGGTCTGAGAAAATAGTGAACAAGGGAACAAGGTTTGTTATGTTGTTAAAAAGTTAATGTTCTAATCACCCTTCCACAATGCATGTATACATGACAAATTACATTGCTAAACTGTGCTATAGAGTAATATTTGTGCATACAGAACTCTAATTTGTCTAATAACCACACAGAAACCACATGTTGTCAAACCTTGTTTTTTCACTAATGTACAACATATATTCTGAAATGTAACACCTTTTTCCTGACCAATATAAATAAAGTTCCTCTAAGGGAGGGATTAAAAAAGAAACTACCCAGGCATCCTCTGACAGTTTTGCCTATATTCAAAGAATAGGAAAAAGGATGCCAGGCAGGTTTACTTCATACACAAACAGGGGGATGCACTGAGTGCTGCCATTGGCAACCCGGTGCAAACAGGCGATGTTATATGCCGATAGCGGCACTTGGAACATCGCTACCTGGTACTGTTCTATTTCGGCACTTTCAACGCCAGCTATTAGCTGGCGTTGAAAATGTCGCAATAAAATGCCGATTTGCGGCAGCTTGCGCTGTTAACTTTCACGTTAGCCACGCAGCCGCCGCAAGGAAGGAGTTAAAGTCATGCTAACCGATATAACATCTGCCACAAGTAAGAAGCGATGCGCCCGTTGGTGCATCGCCCTGAAAGTGTTTTATTGTTCAACATGCTTCGATCCCCAAAAGGATCTTTGTCAAGTGATATTACTTGACAAAGATCCATTTGGGGATCGAAAAATGTTGGAACAATAAAAAGCTTTGTGGATGCACTAAACCTGCCCCCCAGAAACATTTTCTCCATTGCAGTCTTTTGTGTTTGCAATAAGTACGTCCAACAGAAGCAATTCACTAAACCAAACAGTCCTTTCGTGTTTGCAAAAAGCGGTCCCAATAGAAACCTTTTCGTGATCCAACAGAATCTTTTCTCCATTACAGAAAATGTATGTTTATAGTAAATATCCCCAACAAAAACATTTATCCGTTACAGAGAAATTGTATCCATTAAAGAGAATTGTGTTTGCAATAAGCTGTCCCATCAGAATATTTTTCCACATTCTCAAATGACATTCCTTTAGCAATGTCCCAGGGGTAAAGTTGTCACAAGATGTGTTTTAACAGCCCTGCTTTCACTGGTCAATTCTTTATTGTCCTAACTACAAGATGTGTCCCTGGGGTAAAGATATCACAAATAATGCAAATTGGTTACAAAATCAGAATCTTTCAGAAAGAAATCTAAATTGGGGAATATTACATCCATGATTAAGATGTCACAAGATGTGCTTTAACAGCCAGGTATTCATCGGTCAAGCCTTTATTGTCTTAGGACAAGTCTTAATAAGTTCTTATCCAGTCTTTATTGTCCTAACTACAAAGTGTGCTCTGGGGGGTAAAGATGTCACAAGATGTGTTTTTAAAGCTAATTGTTTTACAAAGACATTTGTGTTTGTGACTTAAAAGACAATGATACTCACCTTTTCCCCGATCCACTGCAGCATAGTACCCAGGGTAAAATAGTACCCACCTAAAATCGCTAAGTCCTCACCCTGGGTACTTTTCCTAACTCCTGCCACTTACTGCAAATCTGCTTCGGCGATCCGCACTGTTCCACCTCTTTTCTACGTCAGTACAGTCGCAGGGCAGCCAATTGGAAGACATGCCTCCTTCAGAGCGTATCTTCCTATTGGCTGCAAACGCAATCTGTCACTGAAGCAGGAAGAGCAGAGGAATGGAGCGATCGCCGAAGCAGATTTGCAGTAAGTAGTGCAGGAATTAGGGAAAGTACCCAGGGTGAGGACTTAGCGATTTAGGTCCTCACCCTGGGTACTATGCTGCCATGGAGGAAGAGGAGGGAGGGTGAAGTGAGTACAATTGTCCTTTAATTGTATATTGTTAGACTTGGTACAATTGTCTACTATACATTATATTGTTATGAAATGCAGTGATCTATTAAAAATGTTTCTAAAATAAGATTCTAATTTTGATAAATATGTTTGCTCACTTTAAAACCATATGTTTTTAATATATATAGCATATGATTGTTTTTAAATGATGATCAAACTATTCACCAAACTCCAAGATCCTTTTCTAACAGGGATTCACTTAACACAGAACCATTTATAGTACAAGCAGCACAAGGATTTTTAAATCCAGAATGCATTACCTTACATTTCTCAACATTGAATCTATCTGCCACTTAGCAGCCCAATGTGACAATCTATCTAGATTCACCTGCAAGGATTCGCTTTAAATGGTTGACAAAGTTTTGTGGCAGCAGCAAACACAGAAACCTTGCTGACAATACCCACTTCCAAATCATTAATAAACAGAGTAAATAGAAGCGGCCCCACCCAGAACCCTGTGGAACCCCAGTTAGAACATTAGTCCATACTGACAAGACCCATTAACAACTCTCTGCACCCTATTCATTACCAATTTTCAATCCATGTACAAATGTGCCAAATCCAGTCCAACTCTCTGCACCCTATTCATTACCAATTTTCTACCCATGTACAAATGTGCCAAACCCAGACCAACATCAGATTATACATAGTCACCTATGGGAGACTGTATCAAAGCAAGGTCCAAGTATACTATATCTACGGCTATGCCAGAGTCTAAATTCCTACTCACTTCCTCATAAAAGCCAAGCATTTTTTTACAAGATCTCTTCCTCCTAAATCCATCCTGGTTAATACTTATTTTGTTCCCATATCAAACTTTCAAGTATATTTCCCCTACTGCTAAAGTTAACTTGCAGCCTGAATTACCAGGCTGTGAACAATACCCTTTTTGAATATTGGAATTACATCAGCTTTTTTCCAGTCCAGAACGACACTTCCAGAGGGAGTCTGCAAAATAAGAAACAATGGCCTGGCTCCTAAGGACTACAGGATGTTTTTTATCTGGTCCAGGATCTTGTTAATATTAACCTTATTTAGTTGTTTCTGCACCATATCCTCAGTTAACCAAAGTACCAAATCCGACCTTTCATTATAATCTCCCGTTTTGACTACTGAAACATTGTGCTACTGGATCCCCCGACCTGTCATCTCTACCCTCTCTAGTATTATTTAATCCACCTGTCTTGACCACTGTAACATTCTGCTACTTCGTTTCCGGACTGTCATCTCTCCCCTCCCCCAGTCTTAAACCTCGGCAGTTTGTATCATCTCACTCTCCTTCAAGAGAGAACCCACAGCCCTGATATTGTAAACTCTTCGGCCGGGATCTTATTAATATGTATCAAGGCATGCCACACTTATATCAATTTATACAAAATGAATGTGTGTATTCCTAGCCTATGTATGAAACTATTTAATTTTTATTTATCTGTACAATTGCTTACACTTACCCCCCCATTGTTTGTATTCTCTGTATTTTTAATGTACAGAGCTGTGTACTAAAATTATACATCATACTATACTCCGTTACCTGTACTTGGATCTTCTAGAGCTGTGCATTCATTCTCATAAGCACCCGAAATACTAACCTGAAGGTCCTTGCTTTAATCATTGCTCCTAGCTCACATAAATCATTTTTAAGGTCCTATCCTCATCATCTAACTTTGTCATTGGCGCCAATGTGAACCAAGACAGCCGGGTCACTCCCAGTCCCACCCATTAATCTGTCTACATTTCCACCACATGCTGAACCAACAACCAACAGTTTGGCATGAAGGATCTGTCGGCAGATGACCCTATCCACCATTCTAATAATGGGGTCCCCTAACACAACTACCTGTCTACCCCCCCTATTCCTAAGTTCGCCCACCCCCTGTATTACCAATGGCAGTTTCCGGGTGCTCAGGACCATTCTAATAATGGAGTCCCCTAACACAACTACCTGTCTAGCCTCCCTGGTCCCAAGTTCACCCACTCCTGTATTACAAATGGCAGTTTCCTGGGTGTTCAAGGGATTAGCCCTTTCCATACATCTACTTCTGAGCTGACCTTCTTCGCTTCATCGTCTAAGATGGCAAATCTGTTGGGAAGCAACCCTAACATTCCCTCCCCACTTCGCCTAGTAACCCCTAACACAACTACCTCATCCCTTAACATTTTCTCACACACTTCCCCCCCACACACCACCCCTTATACGACCCCAAGGGCCTTTATAACAAAGGAGCTTTAGAGCCAGTTCTACTCACAGGAACTGACTTTAAAGGCAGTCAAATTTTGTATTATCATTTTTATACATGTTTAAGAAATTGATCTTGAATGTTCCTCAGTGGTGTTATCAAAATTCTGTGTAAGTGAAAATCCTATTTGCGTATGCAACATTGCAACTTGTGTGATAATTATAATAAACATTTTTCACATTTATTAAATAGTTTTAAGGAGTAATAGCAACCATCTTATTATTGTGTTATAAACTAAAAACACATGTATAGGTCTATACTATGGAAATCATGTATTTGTCCAATATTTAAAAATAACATTTTATTTAATTGTTATATTGTTATACACGGTTTAATCTCTACTACTACACATTATATGTAATGAAATACAGCATTCTATAACGATATTACTAAATAAGGTCCATATTTTGATAAACAAGTTTGCTCGCTTTAAAACCATATTTTTTAAGCAAATACAAACCAAAGAAAAAGTAACCATAGTTGGGGCAGGTTAAATTGCAGGGAGTGGCATGGTCACTTAGTATGGTGTGAACAGAAATTTGTCTTATTATTGTTTTATAAAATAAATTTCATGGAACTTTCTGTATAAATTATAGTAAACAATTTAACATTTGTCAAATAGTTAAAAAGAGTAATAGCAAACTTGGTGTGAACAGATAAAATTAAACTATTTTTCTCTATGTAATAATTTAGTAATTATTTAACATTTGTCAATAGCTTAAGAGTAACAGCAATTGTCTTAACATTAAAACAATTGTCTTTGTTTTACTGTATATTATGGAAATTATGTAGTGGGCCAATATTTAAAAAGAAAGAAAGAAAGAAATAAAAAAGTTAATTTTTAGATTATATTCATAGAATATATCAACCTATTACATATTACAAAAATACATTGTTTTATAAAATAAAACACATGGAACTTTATTGTAATAAATAATAGTAAACTATTTAACATTTTGCCAAATAGTTTAAGAAGTAACAGCCAATTGTCTTATTATTGTTTTATAAATAATACACACTACACACGTCTATAGTATAGAAATTATGTGTATAGTATATTTAAAAATATAATGCATTGAATTGCTATACTGTTATAGACAGTACAATTCTACTACACATTAAATTGTAATGAAATACAACAATCTATTAATTTTTATATTATATACGTACAAATATCTCACTATTACACATTATATTGTAATAAATGCAGAAATCTAAAATAACTAAAAACTAAAATAAGGTCCTAATTTCATCAAAACATTTTTTTTATTTCCACAGCATTGAATTTTATAACAATTGACATATATATATTTACTTAAAATCTATCAGCACATTTCATTTCTGTGGACATTTTGCTCTTGATTTATCATATATTGTATAGTTTAACATTTCTCTTGTATTTGTTTCAATAAACGTATATTTAACCATAAACTGTGGTTGTCTGTTTTATCATCCAATTTTTAGAGTAGTTTTGCATTTGCAGTCATTTATCACATATTAAAGCAGTTAATCAACACATATAATCATTGTTCTGCCAGGTCCCCACACCTTGGTAAACTTATCTGGGCAACCCCTACGGGCATACACTAACTTATAGTATGGGATGTCCCTGTTTACCAGAGAGATCCACATCTTTATACTGGTGAGCTGGGTGCCATCCATTTAAGTGTGACACATTTCCTTGCATATAGCAGAGTGTGACGGAGCAAAGTGGTTTGTTGCCTTATTCCTTCATTCTCTGGAATCAGTCCACATAGACACACGGCCGTTCCAGTTGTATTGTTACCTGCATTATACTAGTTAACGATTGGTCACTTGTTCCCAGAAATGCTGGATTATCGTGCATTCCCAAATTAGATGCCAGAAATCTGCTTCTTGAGCACCACCTCGCTGCCCCAGTGCGTTTTATTCTGCGAGATGCTGCAGTCTGCGTGGGGTCAGATATGCCTGGTGGATATATAAAAATTGAATCAATTTATTATGGCAGCCACTGAGACCATCGTGGGTGAGCGTGCAATTTCTTGTTTTCTTGTTTTTCAGCCTGTATACAGTGCTTCAGCTGTAGATATTGATATCATTTATTTCCTGGGATATTTGTTTTGTCTGCAGGTCATTGAATGAATGGATTTCATTGTTGTGATTATATGTGATACTCGTGTTACTCCTTTTCCCTGCCAGTATTTAGCAGCATAATTTATTGAAACAAAGGAAGTTTTTATTATGCCATATTGGCATTTGCTTGTATATACCCGTGTACCCTAGTAATTATATGATTCTTTCCATATTTTAATTGCATGTGTATGTATAACAGTTACCGAGCTTGGGTGTGATTGGCTGGTGAATGTAAATATGCCAAGAAGTCTCCCGATAGATACTCACTCAACATATATTCTGAGGATGTTAGGGGTTGCCCAGGTTGTACCCAATTTCTGATATATCTGACTAGTACAGTCCTATATCGGTAGCGCCAACCCGGCCATATCCTTGGTGCTTGTGTTTGGCTAATCTAACTCTAGGTCTACTTGCTCCCCATATAAAAACTGTTAACCATACTATATTTTTATCAAAAAATGACTTGGGTATGTAAGCATTGAGTGTGTTCCAGTATTAGCAGCCTGGCAATAGGAAGGTCTTAATAAGATTAATTCTACCAATTACATTTAGTGGAAGCGCTTTCCATACATTCAATTTGGTTTTACATATGGCAATAATGGTTCAATATTAATTTGTAAAATTGTCTAGCGATTTGGTAATATGTATACCCAAATATTAAAAACGTATGGCTGATATTAGGTTGTCGGGTATATATATATAGTCAATGGGAAAGTGCCCAATGGGCACAGAACGGATTTGTCCCAGTTGATAAAGAGTATGGCCCAAACTGCTTATTAAATAAAAAACAGAGTCAATAGTCACATCTTTAGCACCGATATAAATAACATAGTCGGCGTACAGACTTATTACGACTTCATGACTTCCAAGTTTAAAACCCGTAATACATGTATTGGTTCTTTTTTTTTCGTTAAGACTTTTGATAAGGCGAATAGATATGGCGAAAGCGGGCAGCCTTGCCTTGTTCCTCTATATATTTTAAAGCTGGGTGATGTTATGTTATGATTGTCACTTGGGCTTCAGGTTGGGCATACAGCAGTTGAACCCATCTTATAAAATTGTGGCCCATACCATATTACTGAGCGTTGCCCACATAAATCCCACTCAAAGAGTCGAAGGCGCGCCTAGTATCTAGGGATAGCATAATTCTAGCGCCCAAATTATCTGGTTGAGCTGGTTTGGATAATGGTTTTCCTGATATTAATAGTGGTCGACTTACCGGCATAAACCGGTTTGATCGTCGGCCACTAATTTCAGTATAACCCTCTGGAGATGGTTCCTAATATCTTTGCCAAATTTTATAATCGCAATTTAGTACGATATTGGACGATATGAGGAATGTCCAGAGGGTCTTTTCCTCTTTAGAAGGACTATAATTGTGGCTGTATACATTGAGTTGGAAAGTTTACCCTTAAACCATGCCGTGTTGTATAATTCAGTGAGTTTGGGAGGCATTGGTCTATATATCTAGTATAGATTTCTAGCGGGAGGCTGTCTGGTCCTGGTGCCTTGCCTTTGGCTAGGTCTGCTATGGATTCTCTCACTTAGGTTCGGTATGTAACTGCCCAGTTGAGTACTTTGGGTTGTGTCTAGTTTAGGTAGTGTGATGTCGCTTAAATATGTTTCATATCAGAGTTATCGTGTTCTAGTTGTGATAGATATAGATCTTTGTAGTATGCGGTGAAGCTATCTGCTATTTCTGTTGTTGTGTTAGATTGTGCCCTCTGGGTTCTTGATCTCTAATATAATTTTCGATTCGGCTCTAGTTTTTGCCATATAGGCTAGCAGCTACCCGATTGGTTCCCTGTTCAAAATAAATCTGTTAGGTAAAGAACTGTTTTTTCAATGCTTTTTCTTGTGTGTATTGGTTAAGCTGTTTGCCGGCTAGTAACCAGTTATGTTTTCCTTCTTCAGTGGGGTTCCTGATGTATCCCGTTTCTGCCTGTTGTAGTTGTGTTGAGTTGTTTTTTCTTGTGTTCTAGATTGCGACTTGATATATGATCTAGTAGATTGTAGGCATCCTCTAGGTATGCCTTGAATGCACCCCATTGTGTTGTTATAGCTACTGGAGATTGATCTATAGCTAGTATATATTGATAAGTTCTGTCCGCGAACTGATCCAGCCAGAGAGGATGAAATTTCCAGCAGCTTCCGCTCCTAATCGTGTTCATAACATCGGGGAATAATCGGATATCTGCCTAGGTAGGTGACAGACATCCTCTACCAGGATCATCCCCTTGCGATGTAGTCTATACGGGATAGGGTGTGATGCATGGCTGATTGACAGGTATATTGCGTGTTAGAGGATGTCTGTCGTCACGCATCCACCCACTCCAGTTCCTGGGTCATTTAATAGTTTAGTAGGGACATGAGTGGGGCTATAACACACAGTATAGCCGCGGGAAATCGCCCAGAAATGGTATCATTTTTTAAAGAGAGGGGTGCCCATAGATGGGGGTTATAGACATTGATATTACATACAGAATGTGATTTATAGTGAGTGCCACACAGACAAATCTGCCCTCACTATCTCTTTGTGTTCGTATGATTTGTAGCATAGGGTGTTCCTGATCAATACTGTAGTTCCTCTAGAGAAACTGGTATGGTACTATAGAGGACCATCCGATCCAGGTTTTATGGAATAGACGTAATGTGTCAGGAGTACAGTGGGTTCTCTGTAAACATATGATATCAGGTTGTATCTATTTAGCAGGAGTATATAGCTATCCGTTTTGTGGGGTCACCCATTCCCCTTACATTCCATGATATTACAGAAGATTATGCATTGCCTTTGAGAGGTATATATGCGGTGGGGTTTAACCTGGCATTGACATTTCGTAATATTTAATTTGTTGTTAGTTACAGTATACATAGATGCAAATGCAGTTGCAATTTAATATCCATAGTCAGCAAAACCTTAAAACAGAAAAACAGTAAAACTTAAAACTTTTATATGATTAATAAATTAGGTTAGGGAATTAAATATGTAAACTGTAATTCCTTGTAAATGTGGGGAAAGCCCTCCGACTGCTTAGAGAGTCCAGGTCGTCACCGGTAAAGTCTCTGTCCAGAGTAGACCTGCGTGTCTATTTATCTGGGAGATTAACCTAGGTGATAGTGCAGTTATGCGGTTCAGTCCAACATACTGTAGTTATGGGATTCCATGAATATCCATCCAGCTGGCGGCTTCAGCTGGGGTGTCGAAGAAGTTGGCCTTTCCATCTCTGACAATCCTCAGGCTTGCAGGGTAGGCCATAGAAAATGGCAGGGCAGCGGAGCGAAGTCTGCGTTTTATAGCTAGAAAAGTGGCACTTTTTTTGTAGTTCCAGCGAGAAATCCAGAAATATTAAAATTGTGTTGTTTTCATATTTTAAATCCTGTGTAGTGCGGGCCAAGCGCAGTATTATGTCTCTATCTCTAGAGTTGAGCAGTCTCGCTATTAGTGGCCTAGGGCGTGCTCCAGGGGGAGGGGGGCCTGCTGGTATTCTGTGGGCCCTTTCTACCACCAGGGATGCAGATATATTTCCTTAAACCATGTTTCTATAAAGATTTCGGGGAGGTTTCCCTCAGCCTTTTCTTGGAACTCCGGAACCTAAGGTTTTGCCTCCTGGCTCTGTTCTCTAGATCATCATTTTTTGCAATACAATTTGCCAGTTGCTGCCTGAGTAGGGTTATTTCGTTGGGTATGGGTGTTAGGGTATCTTCCACCTGAGCGAATCTGTCTTGCCTCCCCTACCCTCTGCCTCAACTTCTGCATGTCCTGTCTCATTAGGACCATATCCATTCTTACCTCTTCCAGCAGCACTGTCAGTGATGTTTTAGTCTCTTCAATCGCCTGGAGCACTTCAGACTTGAGTTGGGTGAGAGTGGGTTCATTGGATGGGGTTCCGGTTTCCTCCGGTGAGGTCCCCACAGTAGTCGTATCTGATCTGGTGGGAGTAATGCTGGCCGCCATGACAGCCTGGCCGCATGGTGCGTTTTGGTCCGTGCGCCGCGCGAACTGTTTGAGCTTGTCGGCGGCCACGGCATCTCGTTTATTTTTCCCCCCTGTCATTGCGGACGGGCCCGGGATCTTTGTGTCCACCAGTGAGTGAATCTGGTGCTGGGGTTAGCCTCGGATTTGTTTAGCAGCTGGGAGCTAGGGAGTATTGCGACCGCTCAGTCGGCCATCTTGACCCCGCCCACTTCATAAACATGATTATTATTATTATTGTGGACATATGTAGTCGCCTGTTCTCCATCTTCAACCCCCTTCTGCGCCCCTCTCCCACTGACCCTCTCCTTTCTCCTCACTCTACCCAGGACTTTGCGCATTACTTTTAGCATAAAGTGGAGTTCATCTGTGTGCAGATATCTGGTCCTAGGGATGACTATCAGATTATGTTGCCTTCTCCTCCCTCAGCTATTCTTGGATCTTTTGCTCCTGTGACCCATTCAGAAGTCTCTTGCCTGCTTCTATCGTGTCCGCTCACAACGTGTCCTTTTGATCCGATGCCCTCTGAACTACTGAAGCACTGTAATCATGTGCTTACCCCTATACTCACCCACATATTCAACGTCTCCCTGGAATTTTCCCTTCCGTCTTTAAGCATTCCCATGTTAAGCCCATACTAAAAAAGACCTCACTGGACCCCTCTTGTTTAGCCATTTACCGCCCGGTCTCTCTCTTAGTCTTCTCCAGTATCGCTAGCTACATTCATGCTCATAACCTATTGGATCCTTTGCAATCTGGATACCGTTCTGCGCATTCCACCGAGGTAAGGTTGTGAATGATCTGCAGATTGCAAAGGCCAATGGTCACTTTTATATTCTTATCCTCCTCGAGCTCTCCTCTGATTTTGACACAGTCGATCATTCCCTCCTTCTGCATATACACTCTTTGGGCATTCAGAATGAAGTGGCATCCTGGTTTCTATCCTATCTCTCTGACAGAACTTACTCTGTATCTTATGCTAGCAATACCTCTTCTCCGGTTCCTCTTGGTGTGGGGGTCCTGCAGGGGTCTGTTCTTGGACCCTTATTGTTCTCCCTCTACACTATTTCCTTCGGAGATATTATTGCCTCTTTTGGCTTCAAATATGATTTATATGCAGACGATACACAAATCTACTTGTCCACCCCTACGCTAACAATGTATTTTTGTAATAATGTTAATAGGTTGATATATTTCATATGAATATAATATAAAAATTAACTTTATATTATTTATTTATTTTTTAAATATTGTCCCACTACATCATTTTCATACTATACAGTAAAACAAGAAGACAATTGTTTTAATGTTTAGACAATTGCTGTTACTCTTAAGCTATTTAACAAATGTTAAATAATTTACTATAAATTATTACATAGAAAAAAATAGTGTAATTTTTCTGTTCACACCAAGTTTGCTATTACTTTTTAAACTATTTGACAAATGTTAAATCGTTTATTATTATTTATTACAAGAAAGTTCCATGAATATTTATTTAATAAAACAATAATAAGGCAAATTTCTGTTACTTTTTAAACTATTTGGCAAATGTTAAATATTTTGCTATAAATGTTTACATAAAAAAATTTGTGTAATTTTTATCTGTCCACATCAAATTTGCTGTTACTGTTTAAAAGTATTTGATAAAGGTTAAATATTTTACTTTTATTACAAGTTCCATAAAAGAAATGTAATAGACTGTACTTTATTTGTTCAAACCAAACTAACTGACCAATGTTTACACACTAATTTAACCTGCCCCTAACTATGGTTAGGTTTTCTTTTTTGTTTTGTTTTTTGCTTACATATATATGGTTTTAAAGTGAGCAAACTTGCTTATCAAAATATGGACCTTATTTTAGTAATACCGTTTTTGTTAGAATAAATATCCTGCACTAGTCACGCCAGACCCTGATGCCTGTCTTAGACCCACTAAGAGACCCTTCAGCGCTGGAAGAAAGGATTACACAACACATTAGGTGCAGTAAAACCCAGTTTCTCAGTTTATTTATTTCGTACATTGGAATATATCAAACCAAAAAAAGGTGCTTTGCCAGAGAAAGGGGCATTGCCAGACTTGTGTCGACAGATGATATAATAAAACATCTATTGGAATGCAAGGATAGAGTCAGGTTGACACACAATGTAGGAGGCAAAAGACCTTGAGATAAAATATTATCTACGCCATGAGAACATCTTAGTACATTGCGAGAACAACAATATCTGAATAATATGGACACAAAATGGCGTCAAAGAACAAAATGGCTTCTATTAGGCTAAGTGATTATAGAGAATATATAAAAAACCTAACAGTTCCACCCTTTTATTCCGAAGCGATAACTAAACAGAAATGATATGTAATTTGTAGCAAAATTATCAGTGGAAATAGTATTCAGAGCAATTACATCATTATACATAGCAGTATAAGAAACAGTTTTACGATTAGTAGGAAGCTTACAAAATGAAGAGAATATAGAAAAAAATCCTGGGGCACATTGAAGACAGCAGCAACAGAGAATCGGAACACATATGATAATTATAATTGTACCAAAAATATTGCGAAGCTGACCCCAGGAGGGAAGCCACCAAAAAAGCATATTCCATAAAGAAAATTTACCATCATCTACTTTGATGTGATTGCTAAGTTGTTGCAAATTACTGATATTATTTAATAGTGAGGGTATGATCAGAAAGATTAAAGCAGCACATACCTTCAACACTTTCACATCCTTGACTATGCAACAGAAGTAGATAGCAATAGCAGCACGATTCTGGAGAACAGCATGTTCAAGAGTATTATAGTCAGTTAACATATTGGTAAGTACAGAACTTGTTATATTTATTTCTTTAGCTACAACTACATGCAAGATAAAGCAATTGTCTACCAGTATATATTGCTAGACCTGGAATGCCTACGATACTAGCACCTAAAGCAACAACTTCAGTTTCAGATAGTGGATGCACATTAGACTAACAATCCTCTGGCATAGTTATAAGATCCCTGCGATTACGTTTACCTGCAGAGAGGAAAGAAAAAGATTGCAAATGTGTGCTTGGCATTTTCACCATACTTAATCTACTTATAGCACAAGGACCTCCAGAAATGTTAGCAGGTAAATAAGTGTAGCTAACATTCCCACAGGCCATAACTCATCCCTCTGAAAAAAACAATGTGTACATAATTTGATATTGTTTGGTAGGTGAGATTACACTTCATGTTATTGCTCACAGAAACACATTTTACATCAGCAGGACAAATAAAAATAAAACAAACTTCAGCAGCATGTGACATTTTGAGTCCGAATCATAACCATATCTATAGTTCGTTCATGGGAGGTCTGTTGAGGTATTCTGGAAAAGCGAGTTAAACCACCTTCCCGGATAATTGGAGACAGGTTGGAACTGAAGCTGGAATAGCAATTAAACAAGTACTTATAATGTCCCAAGCACTTTTTACATTTCCTAAACAAAAGTCAGTTGTATATAGGAGCTTTTTTTTTTTTTGAAATATACTCCCAGATGTTACCTGGGGGCAATGGAACATGGGGAGCAATAGAGCGGGAAGCTCTTTTCATTCTAATAACCTCAAAATAGAAAAATCACAGAATAAGATGAAAAATGAACAGGTCAGGAAAATGTATTTCATCTGGATTTCACACTTTACTTCCTCCTCGAGGGTGGGTGCGTTGTCATCCCTGAAGTCATCTGGGTGGTCATCTCGTTCTCCAATCAGCGGATTCGGTGCGAGCTTTACTCTGGAAGCATGTATCCACGATGGATTGCCTTCAACCAAGATAGCTGTGCGTGTCACGGCTTCAACAGTCACCAGAAACCATAGGGAGGCTCTAAAGATTTGTGTTGATATAACACCTTTACCAAGACCACATCACCTGGCTTGAACGGGTGCATCGGAGAACTAGAAGGTAAAGGAAAAGACAAAGAAACATCACCATAGATGCTATTCAGTTTTTCAATCAGTTTAGCCACGTAAGCTTCCTGGATAAATTCTAGGTCACCTGTAATTAATGTCCCTGTCTTAACTGCCCAAGGTGTAGGAAATGGTCTACCCATTAAAATTTCGAAAGGGGACAACTTAGATGTAGAATTGGGGCCATACGAATTTCTGCTAATACAACTGGTAAATAAATATCCCATTTGCTGAAAGAACCTGCAGTAGCCTTCCTAAATTTCTCTTTTATTGTCCGGTTCATTCGCTCAACAATACCTGAACTCTGGGAATATGAAACTTCTATTCAATCAACATCAATTTTACAATCTTTTGTATTAGTTTAGAAGTAAAAGCTTGGCCTTTATCTGAATCTATCCTAACGGGACAACCCCATCTAGGAATAATTTCCTTACACAAAATTTTAGCAACAGTTTTAGCATCTTCTTTTTACTAAATCTGTCCACAATCACCAGTAAGTATATACATCCTGTAGTAGATTTGGGCAATAAACATTGGGGCTAAGACTTTTATGAGCCATATTATTACTATAACTATCCCCTCTTTAATAAAGACCCAAAGGGTCTAAAAACAATACTTGAAAAAATCTTTAAAAAAATGAATCAGGAGAAAACAAAAATTTTAATTGAAATAATAACATTCTCAGGGAAAAATGGGAATGCAGGAAAGAAACCAAAAGAAATGGAGGAAAAAGTAGCAACTTAACTTGAGACAAAATGAAAAGAACTCACAATAATTTCATTTAAACAACCAAAACATAAGGAAGATAATAATCCACAAATTAAATTAATGTAAAGTCAGCTCACCATTCTCATTTATAAACTATCTACTGCCAAATTCTACCAAAACCAACTACATTAAAATCATACCTGGAATCAGTGAACTAACAGCTTAAACCTTAAACAAACACGGGTACGGTTTAAAGAAAAGATTAAGCTAAATAAACAAAACTCCGTAATGACTAAATTTTAAACAGAATCTGGAATTGAAATCTATATAACCTAACACAAACACTTACAACCATACCAGCTCTAATTGGTAGAGAATCAAATCGGACTGAGGAGAGAATTACACCTATATTTAAATTTAATTGCTTGGGTATTAATTTAACCTAATCTTAATACAGTAAATAAAAGGAATATACCATGGGTGACCTGAATATATCTAACTTTTAAGACCATGATGGATTTAAATAACTCTGTGAGGCATCGGATAGTTTATGTTCTATTCTCTAGCATTTATAAACATAATTGGATGTTAATTAACATTCTCGTACCCATATAATAGAGTTGGAGGCCTCAACGGCCATTGCACAGGCTGCAGAGGTGCACAAACATTAAAGGGTATGTCCACCCTTAAAAATATTTTTTGATATGATTCCCCCTGTCCCCCCAGCCCCAACTGCTCTATTTTTATTCTTAGAAAGTGCCCCAAACTCTACTTACCTTCCCTCTTTCCTCCGCCGCGCTGCCGGCCCTCTGCTTGCGAGAAAATGCAAGCAGAGGGGCGGGACCAGCAGTCGCGTCTGTGATTGGCTGAGCGGCAGCCAATCATGGACGCAGCTGCCGGGAGTTCTTTGCAGTGGGGGAAAGAGGGAAGGTAAGTAGAGTTTGGGGCACATTCTAAGAATACAAATAGAGCGGTTGGGGCTGGGGGGAAAGGGGGAATCATATATCTAAAGGGATTTACACTAGGGGGAGGGAATCCTAAGAGGGAGGGGGAGAAGGGCTGCAGTACGCATGCCAAACTTCTCCCGGAGGCCAGGTAGGAGGCAGAGTCCTATATGGACTCTGCTATCCTCCTGGTGGGCAGTTTTTGGGACTTTGGGGGGGACTACAGGAGAACCATATGGAGCTGGGATGTGAGGTAAGGATTAAACTACACTACACAATGGGGCCAGTAGTGGGGGGGATTATAGTTTTGGGGGTGGACATGCCCTTTAAGGCATCCCCTGAACAGTGACTGCCAATGATTTAGAAAAATAAGTGACTAGTTTTAAGGTTTCTCTGTGATATTGTGATAAAACTGCCGCCATGGTTTTACAATGTTCTCTATAATACAAATGAAAAGATTTATAATAATTCAGAAGGCTCAGAGCAGGGGCAGAGGTAAATGTTATTACAATTATTTAAACATTCTTTGTCATTTTCGGTCTCCATAGAATGATGTTTGGACAGTCTTTAATGGTGCATTTTGGAGCATTTGGTCCCAGTGGGACCTGGCTGGGATTCATTGTTGCTAAAGGTTCATGAAGCTGACCAATTCAGCTTTATTACAGGGTGTTTGAAACGCAAAATGTCTTTATCTCTGGCGGGGCTGACCAGATGTTCAACCTTAGATATTATACAACCAAGATATTGAACTGAGTCTTCGCAATATTGTATTTTCTTGAAGCTTTTGATGCAGCACAATTGAGGAGATAGAAACCTTTTTACATACCTCCATGCTCTGGATACACAATAACCATCATTAATTAATTGACAATTAACATATTTTAATAATCCTAGAACCATGTGGCTGAACCCATTATTATTTTAACACTTTACAGAGAGCCATAGAGTCTGTCACTGGCAAGTCCACCAAGTCTTTATGTCAATCAGTGACACATAAATTGGGACTTTTCAAAAAATTAATACAAAAAGACTGAGCCGTAGCACCAGCTGACATGCAGAAACAAAGCATATCTTAAAATCAACAACTGTATTACATTGGGTAGTGGCAGAAATGCTAATAAGGGCTTAAATATCCGAAACCATAGGAATTATCTGTATTATGAGCGGGCTATAATAGGGGTATAAAATAGGAAGATAGTCTTTGTAATTACTAATTGCTTTACAAAGGTATAAACCATTGGCAGAATACTACTAATTATATCTTGTGAAAAGGGGGTTAGGGGCATTAAAAATTATCCATACATCAACTTTTACTTCCAACAAGTTATGCCAGTAAAGAAAATTGAGATACACAATTTACTTAATAAATCCTTTATTATCAAGTTAATGGGGTAATCTGGTAATAATTTAAAGGAAAAATAAGACAGTAACAATAGCCATCATCCCTATTAGTGACAAATATTTTGTATTCTTAGTCTCTGCAGGTACCCCAATAAATCTCTACAAAAGGCTTACAATCAGCTGAGGGACCATTAATATAAGGAAGCTTTGATAAAGAAGCACATAGTCCCTGTATCGTTAAGTTCAACCCATCTAGCAATATCCTCATTTCCTGCCTAACTGTTGATCCAGAGGAAGGCAAAAAAAAACCCACCAAATTTATGAAGGGGGAAAAAAATCCTTCCTGACTCCAAGTGGCAATCGGAAATTTCCCTGAATCAACTCTACTTTATGTATCAATACCAGAAACTTGCAACATTCCTTGTTTGCAGAAACTCATCCAGCTTTTTTTTTTTATACTGACCAATGAACCTGCCATAACAACGAGGAAGACAGTTCCATAGCTTTACCGTTCTCACAGTGAAAAACTCTTTCCGAGCTTGAAGCCTAAACCTTTTTTCTTCAAGTCTTAAGGGATGTCCTCGTGTCCTTTGACATGTTCTATTGGTGAACAATGCCCCAGATAGTTTATTGTGTGGCCCATTAATGTATTTATGCACAGTAATCATATCCCCACGCAAGCGCCTATTCTCCAGCGTACATAATTGTAACTTTTCCAGTCTCTCTTCATATTCAAGCTCCCCCAATCCCCATATTAATTTAGTTGCCCTTCTCTGAACCCTTTCCATTTCAAAGATGTCCTTTTTGTACACAGGGTTCCAAAATTGCACTGCATATTCCAAATGAGGCCTTACCAATGCTTTGTAAAGAGGGAGAATAACATTTTCCTCCCTTGAATCCATACCTCTCTTTTATAGACAATACCATGCTGGCTCTGGCTGTTGCCGCCTGGCACTGCTTGCTACCTTTAAGTTTATTATCCACCAAAACTCCAAGATCCCTTTCCAACAGGGATTAACTTAACACAGAGCCATTTATAGTATAAGCAGCACAAGGATTTTTAAGTCCAAAATGCATCACCTTACATTTATCAGCATTGAATTTCATCTGCCACTTAGCTGCCCAATGTGACAATCTATCTAGATCTAGAAGTACAGATAACATGGAGTATATTATGTATGTATAATTTTAATGTATGCAGCGCTGTACATTATAAAATACAGAGAACACAAACAATGGGGGTAAGTGTAAGCAAATGTACAGATAAATAAAAATTTGGCTTGGAATACACACATTCATTTTGAATAAATTGGTATGCCTTGATTCCAAGATCCCCGGCCAAAGAGTTTACAATTATCAAGGCTGTGGGTTCTCTCTTGAAGGAAAGTGAGATGATATGAACTGCCGAGTTTAAGACTGGGGGAGGGGAGAGATGACAGGTCGGAGACCAAGAAGCAGAATGTTACAGTGGTCAAGACGGGTGGATTAAATAAGACTAGAGAGGGTAGAGATGACAGGTCGGGGGATCCAGTATCACAATGTTTCAGTAGTCAAAACGTGAGATTATAATGAAAGGTCGGATCTTGGTACTTTGGGTAACTGAGTATATGGTGCAGAAACAACTAAATAAGGTTAATATTAACAAAGATCCTGGACCAGATAAAATACATCCTCTAGTCCTTAGGGAGCCAGGCCATTGTTTCTTATTTTTGCAGACTCCCTCATGTCTGGAAGTCTCGCTCTGGATTGGAAAAAAGCTGATGTAATTCCAATATTCACAAAGGGTA
This sequence comes from Hymenochirus boettgeri, assembly GCA_019447015.1. Lineage (NCBI taxonomy): Eukaryota > Metazoa > Chordata > Amphibia > Anura > Pipidae > Hymenochirus > Hymenochirus boettgeri. The sequence continues at coordinate 113,403,762 of CM033475.1, read as the reverse complement.
TTCGTTCACAGCCTGGTAATTACAGACCTGCAAGTTTAACTTTAGCGGTAGGGGAAATATACTTGAAAGTTTGATATGGGAACAAAATAAGTAGTAACCAGCATGGATTTAGGAGGAAGAGATCTTGTCAAAAAACTTGCTTGGCTTTTATGAGGAAGTGAGTAGGAATTTAGACTCTGTCATAGCCGTAGATATAGTATACTTGGACCTTGCTTTTGATACAGTCTCCCATAGGTGACTTATGTATAATCTGATCTGTTGGTCTGGATTTGGCACATTTGTACATGGATTGAAAATTGGTTAATGAATAGGGTGCAGAGAGTTGTTAATGGGTCTTGTCAGTATGGACTAATGTTCTAACTGGGGTTCCACAGGGTTCTGTGTTGGGGCCGCTTCTATTTACTCTGTTTATTAATGATTTGGAAGTGGGTATTGTCAGCAAGGTTTCTGTGTTTGCTGCTGCCACAAAACTTTGTCAACCATTTAAAGCTACAAAGAGAATCCTTGCAGGTGAATCTAGATAGATTGTCACATTGGGCTGCTAAGTGGCAGATAAGATTCAATGTTGAGAAATGTAAGGAAATGCATTCTGGATTTAAAAATCCTTGTGCTGCTTGGAGTTTTGGTGAATATTTTGATCATCATTTAAAAACAATCATATGCTATATATATTAAAAACATATGGTTTTAAAGTGAGCAAACATATTTATCAAAATTAGAAGCTTATTTTAGTAACATTTTTAATAGATCGCTGTATTTCATAACAATATAATGTACAGTAGAGAATTGTACCAAGTCTAACAATATAACAATTAAATTAGTTTTATTTATTCATTTTATTTTTTTTAAATATTGGAGATTTATGATAACTTTCTGTATCTGTCTCCCTGTTCATAATGGTTAAGTCACAAAACACAAATGTCTTTGTAAAACAATTATCTTTTAAAACACATCTTGTGACATCTTTACACCCCAGGGCACACCTTGTAGTTAGGAAATTAAAGACTGGATAACAACTTATTAAGACTTGTCCTAAGACAAGCTTGACCGATGAATGCCTGGCTGTTAAGAAAAGTGGGTGTGTTTTGGCTTCAGAATGGCAAGGGGAAACAAGATGTTGTCATATTATGGGCAAGAAAAGGATGTTGTCATAGTGAGGGCAAAAAGAGTGCGTGTTTAGGCCTCAGAAGGGACAGAAGGAGGGGCGGGGAATGGGAGGAGAGTGGGCAGGGCACCTGCCACTTTTGAGTTTGACGAAAAGTTTAGGTGCTACACTATTACCCCAGGAACACATCTTGTAGTTAGGACAATAAAGACTTGACCAGTGAAAGCAGGGCTGTTAAAACACATCTTTTGACACCTTTACTCCTGGGACATTGCTAAAGGAATGTCTTTTGAGAATGTGGAAAAATATTCTGATGGGACAGCTTATTGCAAACACAATTTCTCTGTAATGGACACAATTTCTCTGTAACGGATAAATGTTTTTGTTGGGGATGTTTATAATAAAAATACATTTTGTGTAATGGAGAAAAGATTCTGTTGGGATCACGAGAAAAGTTTCTATTGGGACCGCTTATTGCAAACACGAAAGGACTGTTTGGTTTAGTGAATTGTTTCTGTTGGGACAGCTTATTGCAGACACGAAAAGACTGTAATGGAGAAAATGTTTCTGTTGGGGCAGCTTATTAATTATAAGATAACCAGGCTTAGGGTGTAAAAGGAACAGTGCTAATAACTTGAGTAGTTTGACAGAAAAATGGCAATGTCTGGGGCGAGGGCTAGTAGAAGCTGCAATGGAACCAACCCATGCATTACGATTAATAGCTTTGGCATGTTCAATAAGAATAGTATCAGTAATATTATGCATAGCTAAAAATTAATTTGTTTTATTCTCAATTGTAGACCATAGCAATCTTAGTTCTAAATCAACCATGTGTAATGCTATTCCTGCACCTCCTATAGCACTATTTATATCTACAACAACCTTTTCCCATATCTGCCATGTAGGATTTTTAGCATTAATAACATCCCACTGATCAGGTGTGTATCGATCTTCAAGTACCATATATACTCGAGTGTTTGCAGAGGGATTGTCCCATTCAGTTATCCAAAACCTTTCTGAATTTCAGTAACTAATAGAGGAATGTGCACTGAGAAACCTGACCAGCAAGTGGCTGAAAAATAGAAGAAAACGTCTGTTTTCTGCAAACAAAACATAGAGTACTTACAGAATAGGAGCCTTTATCAATAGAATGTCTCAGACTGGAACATTAACACTGATTGTTAACACTGACCTGAGTACGGTAGATATAGTTAAAGTCCTCTCCTCCTCTGTGGGGACTCTGGGGGGGTGCAGTGCTTGCCACTGCAGATGTTTGGAAACTACAACTCCCAGCAACTAAAGCATGCTAGGAGTTATAGTTTCAAGAAATTGGGGGTTACTTTGTGGTATTCAGGAGGATGGTACCTATCTATTGTTAAAGATTGCCTTCTGATTCTGTATTGTTTTGAGGCTTTAGTTGCCCTTTAAATGGACAGCAGAATTCCCATACATTAATAGCCAATACTGGATTTGACAATTACTGTATGGGAATTCTGCTGTCCATGTAAAGGGCACCGAAAGTGGTCATAATTTCTACCTTCAACTTATACTCGTGTCAATCAGATTTTACAAATTTTTCAGGTAAAATGGGTCGGTAGTTGTCGGTAGTTGTAAGATATGTAGGAGGGACTAAAAGAATGAGTGCAGTTGCCTGAAGAGCCATAAGGTAAAATTTTATAGGCATTCTGCCCAAAGGCCCAACAGATATTACCTGGCAAGTGCATTAGGGTGGAAAAAGCACCCATAATACCTGCAAATAATAATTTAGGGACATTGCAGTGAGGCCAATACCCTACTACATTTACCTACCCCTCTGGGAGTTATAGTTTATGCTGACAATTAGTACAGACATTGGAAGTCTCAGAATAACAGTCTGCATAATTAAAAAGATCCTTCCACGTTTTAATAGAGGTATTAATATGCTATATCCTACTGATACAAAAAATATAGCTAAGAGGGGCAGAGGGAATGGCTCCCAAAAATCTACTTGCTGGATCCCCATTTGCACATTTGAAAATGATAATTTACAAGAGCATTTTGAGAGTCTTCCATTTAATTATATGATTTCCTGTGTAAAGAAATAGCTCATACTGGTGTAATGAGTAAAAATACAATGATACTCCTCTTTTTTGAGTGGTAATCAGTAGGTGCCTAAACTATTTTTACAATGGGTTGCTTGGGTCCAATTTGATTTTCCTGGCAGCTTATCAGCTGTGGCTGTTGTCAAAAGGGACTTGAAATCAGGGGAGGACTGGGAACTTTTGGCCTAGGGGGCAAATACAACCACATGACCTTTTACAGTAAAGCGCACATTTTTGACCACACCACTTTGCTAAGGTCACACACTTTAAGGACAATTATAGTCATAACATCTTCCCCTTGTAAGTACAAGTACTTGTAAGTACAAGTACCCAGGGTGAGGACCTGAATCACTAAGTCATCACCCCTGGTTACACTTTCAAGTTATATTTACCCAAAGTTTCCTTTGTTCCTAATGAACTGGAGGGCTGACTAACACCAACTAATGAACTGGGGGGCTGGAAAACACTGAATAATAAACAGGAGGGCTGACAACACTGGCTAATGAACTGAAGGGCTGATGACACTGGCTAGTGAACTGGAGGGCTGACTGGTAAACAATCTGATTGATAGAAGAGTTTCCTGTTTCCTGCTAGAGGTGTGTGCTGTGCCTTTCAAACATGTAACTTACTAATAACTTCTGTGGCAGCCCAGGGGGCATTTGTCCCTTAGCCTACTGGGCCAGTCCTCCCCTGCTTGAAATGGACCTTCAAATCTGGGGAATGTCAGGAAAAGTACTCACCTCTCCAACCGTTATGGTCCAAGTTGGCGGCTCCCAGTGACTCCCGTGTGCCAACGTCACGCAAGGACGGCGGCACGAGGATTCAAATTGAAGGCATTCCCCTTTCCCGATTATAGCACCGCTTTCCACTGTTTGCAGTGCTGGGTTCTTGTCCTGTGTTGCTGATCTTGCCATGACCATTAATCCTGCAGTCCCAGTCTGTGTTGATGATTCTGCCTTGACCATTGATCCTGCAGTCCCAGTCTGTGTTGCTGATCCTGCAGTCCCAGTCTGTGTTGCTGATCCTGCCTTGACCATTGATCCTGCAGTTCCAGTCTGTGTTGCTTATCCTGCCTTGTACCTTTGACTCTTCAGTATCCTGTTTCCAGTCCAGTCCCCTAGCTTCCAGTTTTCTGTTTCTCCTTCTGGTTCCTCATTTCTCCAAAGACTGTTCCAGTTCCTCCTGTGTTTCCAGACCTCCGCTGTGGACTTCAACCCTTGTTGGTCCCGACTTCGCCTGATGCCTGTACAGGTACCTAACGGGGAAAGTGGCTTTAAGAGAATGAGTCCCTGTATTATCTTCTGGATCTGGAAGGGAATTGAACACAAGCAGGTGTGCTTTGGTTAGTTTCTTGAAAAATTCAATAACATAATAAGACAAATCATTATGCAAACATTGCATTTGATGAGGAAAATAAAGCCCAGTCTTAGGAGGATAACAAAAAAGTATTTCAAAAGAAGATAATTTCAGTTTGAGCTTATTCTCATGCTACAGAGAGAACTAGAGGGAGTAAATCTGACTATAATTTGCTAGTTTGAACTTTTCATTTTGAAAGGCAGTTTTTGATGATTCCATTCCATCTATCTACCTTTCCTGAACTCAAGGGAAGAGAAGAGGTATGGAACACCTGTTCAATGCCTAACTCACTACAGATTTCTTTAAGGACTCGACCAGTAAAATGACAACTTCTATCACTTTCATTTGTCTCAGGAACTCCCCATCTACAGATTACTTCCTGTAAAATCTTTTTAGCAGTTACTTTAGCTGTTGCAGTTGGCCAGGCCTCGGACCCAGCCCAAAAACTTGTCAACACACACCAGCATATATTGGAACCTTTCTGACACTGGAACCTGAATATATATAATCCACCTTCAGGCGCTGAAAATGGTAGATAGATCTAGGCAAATGCTTAGAGACTTGACTAGCTGTTCAGGATTATATAACTGACACTATTCACATGCATTATGAACCTTGTTCACCTTTTCGTTAGATAACAGATGGCCCAATCGATTGATTCACAAGATCCCTTCCAAGGTGTCCTGGTCCATGTGCTATTTGAAGAATCATATCTTCAGCCTTTTACTGTCCATACTCTAGTTGGGAGTCCTCTTATGTTGCTCCAGCTGTTTTCCAATTTAATATTGCCCTTGCACCTGCTGCTTCCTGTAGGACTTTTTTTTTTTTTTTGTTCAAATATTTTTATTTTTGTTTTCTTTAACTTTTTTTTTCTTTTTTCATTCCAAAATATAACAAACAGGTTGACAGAGTCGGAAACAGTAAACGTCTTGTTTTACATTCATTTATAGTAGAAAAGACCCACGGCTGGGGTGTCCTTATTTAGCTGTCCTCTATATTGTTATACATTTACTGCTGTGCTATACACACAGCAGTAACATTCGCTTAACTAATTTGTTGTACATATTAACAAATGACACAAACTATACATTGATTACCTTTAGGTGGGTCTAGCATCATGGACGCGTCGCCACTTCACTGATATGGATAGTAAGGGTTTTGTTTTCTGTTTTGCTTGGTCTTTGTCATTCTACTCGACCCTGCTGAGCAATTTCTAGATTTTTGAACGGATGAACCTCAGAGGTTAGCCTGGATGGGAAATAGGGTCCCTCAGGGGGGGGGCCCATGTGCAGAACCCAGACGTCCCACACCTCTGACCATTGTTTTAAATTATTTCTTAAATTGTAGGCCAGGTATTCATTGTCGTGTATCCACCAAATACGCTTGGTTAACATATCCTTACTGGGGCTGGGTTGCTTCCAGGTGGCTGCTAGCAGGCTTCTGGTAGCAGTACAGACATGAGAAACCAGTTTATCTGCTTTACAGTTTAAGTTGTTTATCGGTAGGTTAAGCAGTGCCGTGAAAGGCGAGAGCTCTATATTTTTGGAGAATAACTCAGACAGTATGGCTTCGGTTATATTCCATAGCTTTGCTACTTCTGGGCATGACCACCAGCAGTGATATTGGTCTGCTGCTGCGTCACAGCCTCTAAAGCACAAATTGGGTAGGTGTGTATTGATGCAAGATATAAATGCTGGGGTTTTGTACCAATCATATAAGATTTTATATGACTTCTTTGGCAATCACGTTCGCTGAACAACTACTTGAGTATCGGAAGATGGTTGCCCATTTGGAATTGTCTAGTGTATATTGGCATCTCTCTTCCCAGTTTCGCATTTGTTTAATTTTGGTAGGCTGTTTATCGTGCCATAAGATTTTATATAACACCGATGTCCTCCCCACTCTGGAGGGGCTAAGTAGCAGTAACTCCCACCTTGTAGAGGTGAGCTCCTCAGGGGTGGTGGGTAATGACAGAGTGTATTGTCTGATTTGCATGTACTGGAACCAGTCATTGGGGTTCAATTTATATTTGGATTTGGATATTTGGGACATAGAATAGGCGTGATAATGGGGAGCAACAGGTTGTTAGTTTTGTTTGGGCAGAGGCTGCATCCCAGGTTTTAAGGGAGGATTTTGTCGGGGGGGATTATGTAGGTAGTTGTACCTTGTTTTTTGAGGTAGCCATAAGATCGATGATACATGGAGTGGGTGTAAGTATTCGTTTTCTAGTTTTACCCATCCGGTCGTTTCAGCCCCACCTGTCCACTGTGTGAGTTGGGCAAGTCTGGCAGCTCTGTAATACTGAAAGAGCATAGGTAGGGCGAATCCTCCTTTTTCCTTTGATCTAGCTAAATATATTGATTTTATTCTCGGGCGCTTGTTTTGCCATACAAACTTGATCATTGCTTTTTGTAGGGGTTCCAGGTCTTTCTTATGAAGGGTGATGGGGAGGGCTCTGAACAGATATAGGATTTTAGGGAGGAGAGACATTTTTATCGCATTAATTCTTCCTGTCAGAGAGAGTGAGTAGGAGTTCCATATACCTAGAAGTTTGGTTAACTTGTTCATCATTGTTGTGTAATTGTGGTGGAATAGTGTGCTTGTGTCATGAGACAATTGGATACCCAGGTATTCGAAAGTAGCTTTGGCTTTTTTGAACTTGAAGTGTTGAGTGAGTGTTTCGCTTAAAATCGGTGGGATGTTCATCATATATGCATATATATGGTTGAGTTATAGACAGTAGCGTATCGTCAGCAAAAAGTGTTATTTTATGTTCTGAGTACTTGGATTGTATTCCATGGATATCAGTTTTCGCTCTTATTCTAGCTGCCAGCGGCTCTATACATAGAGCGAAAAGTAGTGGTAACATAGGGCAGCCTTGTCTTGTTCCATTTTGAATCTGAATGAGTTCGGAGGGGTAGCCCATGTTGTGTACACGGGCTATGGGGTTGTTGTACATTCCAAGTATTGCCTGTATTAGATAGGTGGGGAAACCGTATTTGTGTAGTATCCTCTGCAGATAGGTCCAGTCAACCCTATCGAAGGCCTTTTCGATGTCGAGTGATAAGGATTGGATAAACATGGCCCACCTGTTGAATTTATCATTGACCTGTTGTCATTTATTTTGACCAATAATCATTTTCGTTTTGAAAATGTTTTTTCAACAGATTGCAGGCACCACGATGGGCTCCAATGTGGCCCCTTCCTTTGCAAACCTCTACATGTAATGGTTCGAAGGAACTTTTATATTCCCTGAGTTTGAGGCGAACATCGCGTTGTATAAAAGGTATATAGACAATGTTTTCATCATTTGGAAAGGGGACCTCATTGGAGCCCAGCACTTTAATGATCATCTGAATAATTTGGGGACCCCCATTAAGTTGAGTATTAATGTCAGTAATTTTTTGGACTTGAGGATCTTTGTTGAAGATCACAAATTGGGGACTACCCTCTTCAGAAAAAGCACCAATAGGAATACTATTTTGCATCGTGACAGTTTTCACCCACAGCAACAAATTGTGAGCATCCCATACTCTCAATTTCTGAGAGTGCTTAGGAATAATTCTGACCCAGAGAAGGCTGAAGTCCAATTACAAGAGATGCTGGATAGATTTTTGTCCAGAGGTTATGAGAGAGGTCTCTTATTAGCCCAAATTGGTAAAGCTCGGAACAAAATGGCAACAATCAAGTCATCTATCAATCAATCGACCATTCTTAAGGATGGGGGTTGAGAGACCCACACTGATTCTTAATCACACACCATCAGCCGCTTCATCAAACAAAGTGTTAATAAACACTGGGAGGTGATCAAGTCTGATCATTCTCTTCCATTTCATAATGTGGGTGTTAGAGTGGCTCATAAAATGGATGCTAATCTCAGAAATCTGTTGGTGAAAACCGATATGTCTCCTTTGGTTAAGAAACAGGAAGAGAGCTGGCTTAATGCAAAATCAAGAGGGTGTGTCAAGTGTTTGGGGTGCCAAACCTGTCGCTATGTACTGACAGGAAAGGATTTCCCGCATCCCCATAGCGGTAAACGATTCAATATACGGTTCAGATTAACATGCACATCTACATATGTAATTTACATTATAACTTGCCCATGCGGGTTATATTATGTTGGTAAGACTTGCACAACAGTCAGGGAACGGATGAACAATCATCGGGCCAGTATTAGGACGGCACTCTCGGGACAAGAGACACTGAGGGATTCCAAATATGGGGAGGTCTCGGTGGCGAGACATTTCAAAACAATGGGTCACACTTTGTCTATGTTTAAATGGATGGCCATAGACCACGTTCCTAACACTTGTCGTGGTCTCCCCAGAGAAAAAAGATTGCTTCAATTGGAGGTACAATGGATCAAGAGACTTAATACAGTGGCCCCTAGGGGTTTAAATGAGATGGTATCTCTGGCTTGTTTTCTTTGAGGACACTAATATCATCGCTATTATGAGAGACATTGCACAGGGGCGTCAAGATGAATGTTAGGGGGGTCCCCGTTATATAGTGCCTACAATATCCTGTGAAGAGAGTTGAGTGTTTTAGCTTTTATTAGTTAAAAGACACGATGTTTCTACATTATTGATAATTTTGGTATGGCCTGTTTCAGTCGTTTTGTAGGTATTTAAGATTGTTTTTAATAGTAGGGGAGTGGTGTTTTTTAGTACAAACTATTTTTGTATAGATAGGTATTTTTCACACATAGGGTTAAGGGTGCGAGGGTGTGTGTCTCCCTCGGCCCTATAAGATGGTGGGAGTAACCGGATATGGTGATCCTGAGGACGGCCCGTATCATGGCCGAAATGCATTGATCCTATCCATACACGTTGTGCAGTGTTTTCATGGAACTCCCAGGAAACAAGAACATGCCCCCTGTCACTATTTCTTATTGCAGGTAAGAGGATTTTTTTTTTTTGCTACTGCCTTTTCCTTACTCTCTGGGCCCCTTCCAAGTCCAGGCCCCATACTGGAGTACCCCCTTTCCCCCCTGACTTATTCCTTGCTATATCTGCTACAAATTCTTTTTGGGGGTGATTTAACCGCTTATTCCGCTACCATAGCAGCTCTGGGTAAATCACCCTGTTTATTCCAAGCCTAGCTACTACTACTATTTGTAGTGGTTTGCGATTTCTATGGGTTGCTACTTTATGTTTTTATGTTTTTTGTAATAAACTTTAGTGTATATCATTGGACTTGGCACTTGCCACGTGGCACTTTGTCCCTGTAATAGGAGGGCCGTTCTACTTTCATCTCCCTACTTGTTGTTTAACATTTCTAAATCAGCATTTTGAAGTGGTTTCATCCTTTTCTTGAGAAATTTGGATACTCTCTCCTTCCATTAGTTGGAGACAATTATGTTCTTCCTCAGGTCTTTCTTCTTCAGTTTCTTCTGGCAGAAATGCAGCTGGGTTCAATGTTGATTACCCTTTTAACGTCAATGTCAGCTGATTCTAGCAGGATAACTTCATATTTGCTAAGCCTGGCTGAAGATAAATGTTTAACCTTCGCTTTTTCCAGAATTTCCTGAGCTGAATGGGTAGTATATACTATAAGCTTCTGACCAGACCGAAGAGGAGCCACTTTCTCTGTCAGAAGAACTGCTGCAGCTTACAGCCTTGGCACATGTGGGAGTTAAGTATGCATAAAGAAGATCTAGCGCTATCTGAGCACTTGCAATCTAAATACAATTGTGAATATGTAAACAAATACAGCAGTATAATACCCTTTCGAATTGAAGGAACTATGGAAATGACCTGGGTGTAATCAAAAATAATTTGTAAGTACCGTATATACTCAAGTATAAGTCGGGGTTTTTTTGGCTATAAAAATAGCCTAAAAATCTAACCTCGACTTATACTCGGGTCACTCACCTCCACTTGCAGCTATCTCATCCGCTCTTCTGGTGGCTGACCTTACTACTCCACGCCGGTCTCACTTCCCGCCGCAGAGTACTGATGTCAGGCACCAGAATGAATGTGGAAGTAAGCGGAAGCAGAGCCAGATTGCAGTGTTGTGAGAAGAGACAGAGGCCAAAGCGCAGGGCCCTGCTGGGATCATCCTTCTGCCAGACGTGGAGGTGGTTGGTATGGCAGGGGGAGCAGCACATTCAGCAGCATGAGGCTCTTGCATTACACCACAGTGGGCCAAGTGCTCTCTTCCAATACTCCATTTGGCAGCACCAGGAGCATCTGAACAAATCCACACTGGAACTACAGTAGGGGAATTCTGCTGACCATTTAAAGGGCAACTAAAGCCTCAAAACAGAATCAGAAGGCAGTAATGGTCAGTAGTGGTCCATAATTTCTACCATCTAGTCAATCATGTTTTACTAATTTTTCAGGTAAAAATAGGTACCTCGACTTATACTCTGATCGACTTGTAATCGAGTATATACGGTAATGAAGCTTAACTTTACAAGTCTATAAATCGTCGCCCTAATCAATGTAACATGTTTATTTTGAAATGTAGCAAAAGTAGGCTAAATACATTACTTGCTTCTATATGTAATACAAACAATGACGGTAGTTAATGATGTTTTTTTGTTTGTTTTGATTTTTTTTTAGAATTAATCTTTCGAATGGCTTCAAGAGGGGAAACAGAGACTAACAAACTAAAACAAAATTTAGAAGATCAGTTAGACCGGTTAATGCAGCAACTTCAGGACCTAGAGGAATGCAGGTAATAAGGGATGCACATCAATCCCTAAAACAAAAAAAACCTTAAAACAAAAAAACTGGTGACTGGTGACCCCAACTGTTATTTATTACACATATTTGTAACTAGATTTTTTTTATAACTGTTTTATTTGTGTATACACAGGTATAAACAATGTCACACAGTATTCAATAAATATTTTTACAGAAAAAGAAAGGTGTAATTTACATTCTCAAACTTTCAGAAACATGCAGAAGTAGCAGGATTTGTACCGTTTCCAAAGTTCCAATATCAAAAACTTATATAAGTTAGTAATCTAGCGATTAAGACAGGTGACTAACTTGTACTATCAGCCTAATTAGCTCGGCTGTGTAAAGCTTCATACACACCAGCGATCGCCTAACTGGTCAGATGGATCTTTAACCGAACGGACATTTCGTCCGACAAAGTGCCCATACACGGCACGATTATCGCCCAAAATGGCTGTGCATAAACATTGTGCATCACGGGTCGGCATCCGCAATCGCATGTATGAACCTTAAAGGGCATGTCCACCCCCAAAACTAAAATTTAACCCCTTACTGGCCACATCAAGTAGTTTAAAACAATCCTTACCTTACATTCCTGCTCAAAATAGTTCCCCTGCTGTGCCCCTCCAAAGTCCAGGAAACTGCTGTGTAGGAGCAGTGTGTGACTCATGCTGTGCCTGAGACTTCCTCAACCTCATCAAGGTTGAGGCATGCTCAGTGCAGCCCTCCCTGCCTCTCAGCCAATCACGGACGCGGCTGCCGGTCCCGCCCCCTGCTTTCAATTCCATGCAAGCAGAGGGCCTGAACACTGCAGCAGGGGAGAGAGGGCAGGTAAGTAAGAATCGGGGGACTTTCTAACAATTATATTAATGCAGTTGGGGCTGGGGGAGCATGCCCTACCACATATCAAAAGTTAAATTTTGGGGTGGACATGCCCTTTAAGAAAGGTTCTTAAGAAAGAAAGCAGATGTGTATTGAAGGCAATATTGCCTTCAATATATGAAGAGAATTCCTTCCGTTTGTATTTCCTAACATCTGAAGTCTAGGATGGGGTATGTAGAGCCTTAGAGTTTAAAACTAGGGGGGTTAACCATATCCTCTAGAGAGACAGACCATATCTTTTGAAATTTGCCTTGGCAGACTCTGCTAATGTACACTATTCTCAGATATGAGAGGTTGTTATTGATAAGAAATATCCATTGATTGAGTTATGGGAGGTCTACCATCCATTTCAGGACTACTTTTCTAGCATAAAACAAGGACTCTCTCAGAAGGGTCAGCTAATATTTATTACAGTCGTCCACTTCTTGAATTCAAAATATACATAATTTATGATGCAGTGGTAATGGTAATTGCAGCACCGTGGACAAGGCCTGGACCATTTTATTGTAGAGTCTAATGATCCCAGAACACTCCCATATAAGGTGCCAGAAATTTGCTCTTATTGCCTTGCATTTTGGGCAGGTAAAGTCTCTGCCTCTTGTCATATGAATTAGAATCTCTGGGGTGAGGTAGGCCTGTTGAATTATATAGATCTGGATTACTTTATTTCTTGCTGCAGGTGATACCAGTATATGTGACACTTCCCACTCATCAGGGGTAATCTGGGGTATTTATTTTGCCAGGAGCTAAGAAGGGCACTATACATAGGACCAGCTTGCAATTAGGCATACATAAATTTTTGAGATAAATGCTTTTTATTCTATATTTAATGTTGAATGTTGCATCTTGTATCCATTGCCTGTTATACTTTTGTATGTGGGCAACTTGTACACTGTATTAATCATGGGCTGTTTCTTTGGATATGTTTCTGTATTGAGAGATAGTAGACCTGAAAGTTTGGAAGCGCTAAACCAGATATTATTTTTGAGCACTGCGGGGTCTTATATTTTACTCTGGCCCTGGATGCACCCCAGATTAAAGAGGTGGTTTTGCCATTAAAGGACAATTATACTCATAAAATGGGAAACAAGTTAAATGTATATGTATGTTGTGCTAAGTTCCCCAACCTTCCCTCTACCCTTTTTAAAAAAAAAAAAATACAAGAATGCAGAGAATTCCTACTTTGAAGTCCAGCTCATTACAGCCACAAGAACTCCGGAAGCTCTATGCAGAAAGTAAATCACACTATTAGCATGTTGTAGATAAGAAAGGGTGACAGAATTCAGCAAAGCTGCTAGCTTCCTGACCAATCAAATGGCACATTCTAATTTTCGTCTTGCTGACTGAAAGGGAAAGGCAGGATTTATGGTCCGGGGGACATTAAAATCTTCTTTCTGACATAACACAGGAACACAAGAGTAGGTGGGTTTTATTGTATACCTATTTAACTCTCTGCTGACCATGCGTGTGTTTCACCAGTATAGTTGTCCTTTAAGTTCCTGAAAACAAGTTGGGAGGGATATAAGCAAAGAGAGTGCTGAAACATATATGATTTATTAGGAGTGGTTTTCATATTTTGACTTTGTGTAGTACCAGTTCTAACAGAGGCTGTATGTTTAAGATGTAAAATGTGGATGGGTAGATAGTAATTTGAACACCCACGTGTTTAAAATGTTGCACCATCGGGACAAGGGATGCTACTACCGGTAGCAGGTTCACAGTAGGATTTATAGGTAAAATAACTGATTTGTCCCAGTTTATGTGTAGCCTGGAATATGGTTCATATTGGGTAATTAAATTGTGGGTTGTGTCTGGATCAGCTAAGTATATGTAAGTATGAATAATTTTATTTTTATACATCGCTGCCACTTGGGTACGCAGCGATGTATTTACATTATAAAATACAGAGTATACAAACAAGGGAATAAGTGCAAGCAATTATACAGATAAATAAAAATTAAATACAATTTCATACATTGGTTTAGAAAGCATACAGTATATATAAATTATGTATAAATTGTTATAAGTGCAGCATGCCTTCATACTTTAGGAATGAGATCCCTGACCCGAAGAGCTTACAATCTACGTGGGAGGGACAACATACAGATACAAGTGGGGGGGATGAGTACAAAATGCTTAATACAATCATTTGTTGTGCTGATGCTCAGAAAAGTAGCATAACAGTCTAGATTTGAAAGTATAAATGGATGTCACCAGGCGAAGCGAGAGAGGGAGAGAGTTCCAAAGGTAGGGAGCAGCAAGTGAGAATGGTTTAAGGCAGAAGGCAGCAGTGTTTGTTTAGGGTTTGTGGAGAAGATTTCCTTACGATAAACAGAGGGCACGGCTGGGAACATAAAGGACCAAGAGAGAAGATAAGTAGGGAGGTGCAGTAGAGTAAAGTGATTTAAAGGTTAAAAGAAGGGTATTGAATATGATTATTTGTTTGATGGGAAGCCACTGAAGTATCGGGGTTGCGGGTTCTCTTTTGGAGGAGAGTGAGGTGATCCAAGCTGCCGAGGTTAAGATAGACTGGTGAGGAGAGAGCTGAGAGGCCAGGAGTCCAAGTAGTAGAATGTTACAGTAGTCAAGATGGGTGATTATAAGGGCATGCATGAGCATTTTAGTAGTGGAGCGAGAGAGAAAAGGGCGGATCTTTGCAATATTGGAAAGGAGAAAACAACACGTCCTAGTAACACTGTTAATGTGATGATGGAAGGAAAGAGAGGATTCAAAGATAACTCCAAAGCAGAGTGCAGATTCAACTGGGTTAATGACCATATTGTCAATAGAGATGAAGAAGGGTGGATTAGGTCCTAGTTTAAGGGGGAAATGATTAATTCCGTTTTAGATAGATTGAGTTTAAAGTGGCTGTACTCCATCCAGGAAGAGATAGAGAGCAGACATTTAGAGATTTGGGATTGAACTTTATAGGTCAAGGATTTACAAAAAGTTAAATTACCCAGTATCCCCTGAGAGCCAGAGTAAACTTGGCAAAACATGTCCCCCACACATAGGCACATCCACACTTACAAAATGCACATACTTACAAGATGCAATATCATAACTTAGGTACCTTTATTGACCACAGACACTTCCAAATTAAATATTACCCCGTTCCTAAAACCTAACACCCCCAAAATTACAAAACATCATACAGCTATTATAGCAATATTAACTTAAGAACTTACAGGTGGAAGGGCACACAGGACAGGTAGTACATGAGGGATCCTCACCCCTGGACACGATTGTCTATAGGAAATGGAGCCCAATGTTCCGTGGTCAATAAAGGTACCCAAGTTATGATATTGGACCTTGTAGTATGTGCATTTTTTAGTGTAGATGTGCCTATGTGTGGGGACTTGTTTTACCAAGTGTACTCTGGCTCTCAGGGGATACTGGGTAATTTAACTTTTTGTAAATATTGTATTTCCCTAAGGCACCCTCCGATTGCGAGGATACACAGTAGCACACATCATGAGAAGGGGGGAGCACTATACCATAATTATTTTTCATAGGTCAAGGAGAATGAG
This sequence comes from Hymenochirus boettgeri, assembly GCA_019447015.1. Lineage (NCBI taxonomy): Eukaryota > Metazoa > Chordata > Amphibia > Anura > Pipidae > Hymenochirus > Hymenochirus boettgeri. The sequence continues at coordinate 113,388,122 of CM033475.1, read as the reverse complement.
GACCGAGAACTGTTCCTTGGCTTTGGCAGCTTGTAGGTCATTTGAGACATTGCCCCACTGCAATGGGTCCAATAAGTTATTAGCATGGAGGTATTTAGTAATGCGTGTAGAGACAAGACGTTCTAAGAGTTTTGATGCAAATGGTAAAAGGGAGACAGTGGTAGTTAGAGAGACAGGCAGGGTCCAGAGAGGGTTTTTTAAGAAGAGGTTTGACACTCACATGTTTAAAGGCAGAAGGAAAAATCCCAGGGGTCAGGGAGAAATAAAAAATGTGAGCAAGAGCAGGGGAAAGGATTTTAGAGGAGGGCATGGGATCAAGGGTACACATTGTAAGCGACGAGGACAACAGGAGGTCGAAGACTTTAGAATGGGTGACAGGGGTGAAAGATTCCAGAACTGGAGGTGGTGCAGGCGAAAGAAGTGAGAGTTGTCCTGTGGTGAGGGGATTAGAGTGCAGATATCATCTATTTTATTTCTAAAGTAGTCCTGAGGACCGTTAATGGAATGAAGAGTGTCAGCAGAGGAGGGCTGCAGTAGAGTGTTAAATAGTGAAAATCTAAAGAATAACAAAAATAACCCACGTGTCTAACAGGGTGATGCACCGAGCGTCGCAACCCGGTGCAAACAGCCCGGAGATGTTATATGCTGATAGCGCTGCTCGGAACATTGTTACCTGGCGATTTTCTATTCCGGCATTTTTTAAAAAAAAATATACATTTGTGCCGCAATCAAATGCCGATTTCGGCATATAACAACACTTGCAACGGCTGCACTGTTAACTTTTGTATTAGCCACGCAGCTGGCGCAAGCAAGGAATTTAAGTCACGCTAACCAATATAACATTGGTTAGCGTGACTTAAACTCCAAAACAGGAGCGATGCACCCGTTGTTGCATCGCCCTTTAACCCTTTCCCTGCCACAGATCGTATATTCACGATCTGTGCAGAGAATGCTTTAACTGCCACAGATCGTGAATATACGATCTGTGGCTTCCCCCCTCCAAAAATTTTTTTCCCCCCTGCTAGGGCCGATCGGGGGGCAGCATTCAACTGCCCCCCTAGTCCCCTCGATCCCCCCTCGGTTTCGTCCAAATCCGAGGGGGGGATCAGGAGATATCCTACATTGAAGTTTTCCCTACCTTGAAGCTGCCGGTCCGGAGGAGGAAGCTGAATGGGAGACCCCGGTGACATCACAGAACTTCCTCCTTCACCGGGGTCTTCCCATATGGAGGTACACTGCTGCCCCCGGTGGTCCAGTGGAGGTACTGCAGCATGATCTATGGAGATCATGCTGCAGTCCCTAAGTATAGAAAAAGCTGTCAAGCTAACAGCTTTTCTATACATTTTGTGAATGGAACTCAAAGTTCCATTCACAAATAGGATTTTTTCTAAGTCTTTGCTACTTAGCGAAGACTTAGAAAAAAAATGGGGACAGAGATCAAAATTTGGTGATCACTTCTGATCACCAAATTATTGATCTTTGCCAATGAATGAAAAATCACTTCCTGGAAAATGATTTCCGGGAAGTGATTTTTCTGATCGGATTTCGAATTGGAAAACGGGCATTTATGCCCGTATTCCAAGTTCGGTATCATTCCCTAAGATGATCTGATGATCATCTTTAGGAATGATCGGGGAAAAAATGGGGAAATACACACAAAAAAATTCTTAAAGTGATACACACACCCTTTTTTTTTTTTTTACCCTAAAACTATAAATTAGAAAAAAAGTTGTCTTCTCCAAGCTCCCCAATGTCCCCAGTGATATCGGTAAAGTAAACGCGGATACTTATTTGTACGATTTCAAGGGAAACTAAGCCTATTTTTTAGAAGGAAATTTTGCAGAGGTACCAAATAAAGACCATATTGAATTTTTAGGATCAGTAAAGTGTGCAAAAACGTGTGTGACTCTCCATACTAACCGATTTCACTAAAATACCACTAAAAGGGGGAGAGTGTGTGTGTGGGGGGTGGGTTGTGGCGTTTTTAAAATTTTTTCTTGTAACTGCACTTCTAAATGCGTCCCATTTGAGCTAGTTGGTGGCCTCGTCTCTGTTTGCACCCACGCAAATGGCACACCGTTTGATTCAGGACATGTGGGAGATTGCTATTTAGTGGGTTTTTTTGCTTGTCAAGTGGGTTTAGGTAGGATTTCAACCCTTGAATCATCTTATTTTATTTTTCACAAAATCTCGTAAAAACACAGAGTTCTTTGGATCGCTGGGTCTGGAATTCTTCATGCATGTATGAAAGCATGGCACCGTAACGTAGCTGAAGGTGTGTAGATTCCAAAAATATATAGTTTGTGGGGGGAATTTCCATGTTTCGGGACTGTTTCCTTAGAAAAAGTGTAAGCTGTTCAAATTACAGAGCACTTTGATTTTTTTCTTGTAATTGCATTTGTGCATGCGTCCCATTTGAGCTAGTTGGTGGCCACGTCTCTGTGTGCATCCACGCATATGGCATACCGTTTGATTCAGAACATGTGGGAGATTGATATTTAGTTGGGGGTTTTATTTGTGGGGGGCATTTCAAAGTTTTGGGGCTGTTTGAAATTACAGAGCACTTTGATATTTTTCTTGTAATTACACTGGTGCATGCGTCCCATTTGAGCTAGTTGGTGGTCACGCCCCTGTGTGCATCCACGCATATGGCATACCGTTTGATTCAGGGCATTTGGAAGATTGATAATTGACAAGTGTTTTTTACATGGACATGGAAATTTGCCATGATTTTTAACTTTGAATTGTATTTTTATAAATTTTTCCTGAAAATCTGGTAAGAAAGCGAAATGTACACAAAACTGCACCCACACCATTGGTGGTATGCATAAAAGAATCACACCATTGTGTAGCTGAAGGTGTGTAGAGTCCAAGAATATATAGTTTTGGGGGGTATTTCTAATATAGAGGGGTGTTTAGTCTGACAAATCTGAAAAGTTGCTGTAATTGGGCCACTGTTCATTGGCTCACTTTGTGGCAGTTGATTCACGTCTGCGGTGGAACCATACATAGGGCATACCGTTTGATTCAGGACATTTGGGAGATTGATATTTGGTAATTTTTTTTTTACATACATTGGGATTTGGCATGATTTCACCTTGAGAGTGTTTTTTTTCAAATTTTTTAGAAAATTTGCTTAAAATGTGAACTTCTACGAAGAACTGCGCCCACACCATTGATGGTACGAATGAAACAACTACAGAATTTCGTAGATAAAGGTGTGTGGATTCGAGAAATATATGGTTTGTGGGGGTTGTTTTGTGGGGAAAATTGCAGACTGTTCAAATAGATTTGACTGAATATTTTGCTGTTTCTGAGCCATTGTGCATTGTTTCACTTTGTGTCTTTTGCTTCCACGTCCACGTGTGTAACCACACATATGGCATACCGTTTGATTCAGGACATTTGGGAGATTGATATTTAGTAGTTTTTTTTACATTCCATGGGGTTTTGGCATGATTTCTACCTTTTGAAGTTGTTTTGTGTTCATTTTTCAGACAAATGCGAATTTCTACGAAGAAACTGCGCCCACACCATTCATGGTATGAATGAACAAACTACAGCGTTACGTAGCTGAAGGTATGTAGATTCTGAGAATATATAGTTTTGTGGGGTATTTCCAAGTTAGAGGGGTGTTCAGTTTGAAAAATCTGGGAAAATGTGTTATTGGCTCACTGCGCATTTGTTTACATTTGACTAGTCGCTTCCACGTCCGTGTTGTAACCACATATGGCATACCATTTGATTCAGGACATTTAGGAGATTGATATTTGGTAAGTTTTTTTTACATACATGGGGTTTTGGTGTGATTTTGTAACTTTGAAATGTATTTTTCTCTATTTTTCCAGAAAATTGTGTAGAAATGCGAAATTCTATGAAGAACTGCGCCCACACCATTGATGGTATGAATGAACGAACTACAGTGCTACATAGCTGAAGGTGTTAGATTTCAGGAATATATAGTTTGTGGGGGGTATTTCTGAGTTATCAGGGTGTTTTGTGGAAAAAACTGCAGACTGTCCAAATTCGGAGTTGGCTAAATATTTCGGTGTTTCTCAACCATCATACATGTCTCACATCGTGGCTTTTCGCTTCCACGTCCGCATGTGTAACCACCATATGGCATGCGTTTGATTCAGGACATTTGGGAGATTGATATTTAGTAACTTTTTTTTACATTCCGTCAGGTTTTGGCATGATTTCTACCTTTTGAAGTTGTTTTTTGTTCATTTTTTTCAGAAAAGTGCGAACTTCTACGAAGAACTGCGCCCACACCATTGATGGTATGAATGAACGAACACAGTGCTACATAGCTGAAGGTGTTTAGATTCAGGAATATATAGTTTGTGGGGGTTATTCTGAGTTACGGGGTGTGTTGTTTTGGAAAAAACTGCAGACTGTCCAAATTGGAGTTGGCTAAATATTTCGCTGTTTCTGAGCCATCGTGCATTGTCTCACTTTGTGGCTTTTCGCTTCCACGTCCACATGTGTAACCACACATTGGCATACCGTTTGATTCAGGACATTTGGGGGAGATTGATATTAGTAACTTTTTTTTAGATTCCATGAGGGTTGGGATGTTTTACCTTTTGAAGTTGTTTTATGTTCGTTTTTTCAGACAAATGCGAATTCTACAAAGAACTGCGCCCACACCATTGATGGTATGAATGAACAAACTACAGCGTTACATAGCTGAAGGTGTGTAGATTCAGGAATATATAGTTTGTGGGGTTATTTCTAAGTTACGGGGGTGTTTTGTGGAAAAACTGCAGACTGTCCAAATTCGGAGTTGGCTAAATATTTTCGCCGTTTCTGAGCCATCGTGCATTGTCTCACTTTGGCTTTTCGCTTCCACGTCCGCGTGTGTAATCACACATATGGCATACCGTTTGATTCAGGACATTTGGGAGATTGATATTTGGTAACTTTTTTTTTACATTCCATGGGGTTTTGGCATGATTTCTACCTTTTTGAATGTTGTTTGATGTTCATTTTTTTGAAAAAGAACTGCGCCCACACCATTGATGGTATGAATGAACGAACTACAGCGTTACATAGCTAAAGTTGTGTAGATTTCAGGAATATATAGTTTGTGGGGGGTATTTGAGTTGGGGGGGGCATTTTGTGGAAAAACTGCAGACTGTTCAAATACAAAACTGGCTAATTTTTTTTTGCTGCTACTGACATTTGGCACTGGTCACGCTCTGGGTTTGTTGGTAGCCATGTCTCTGGGTACCCCCATGAATGTGGCATACCGTTTTATTCGGGAGGCGTTAGGCTTTCATATTTGAGATGCGTTTGAACTTTCCTCCACAGTTTTTAGCTGAAATTCGCATTTGATTTTGTCTCTGATTTTACAGTTGAGGAAAAAAAGGAAAATGTGAGAAAGTAACTTACAATTTGACGAAGAGCTGCGTCCGGGTACCTACATTTTGATCGAAACTAACCTCACTCGTAAAATCCTGCGAGTGTGTAGTTTCTAAAAATATCTCACTTGTGGGGATAGTTTAGATAATTTGGTAGATATTCTATGTTAACTGTTAGTAGTGGTTACACATTTTAATTTGGTGTAATATTCTAGAAGGTGCAGTTTTAGTTTGGGGGGTTCTCCTGTACAGGAAAAGTCGGGTACCTACATATATCTGGTATCGTTGTACTCGGGAGTATCTGAGCTTTTAGAAACAGTAAGATTTTTGTGCGTAACCTTAAGATAACTATAAGTAAAAATGGGAAAAATCCATGAAAATTTGCAAATTTTTCATTTTTTTTACATATTTTACCCATAATTCCAGTAAAATTTCCAGAAAAGTTACAAAATTCTGTTACCATGTTAAAGTACACTTTGTGCTGAAAAAAACAATGTATAATATTCCTGATTTACTGCAAGGTTTCCTACTGTAAAATTAGTCTAAAGCGATTAAGGGCAAAATCCTGAAAATTCTTCTGGCAGTTAACGCAAAAAAAAATGAAAATCTCCTGGCAGTGAAAGGGTTAAGTGTGCTAAAGTACGAGTGTTCTGCTGCTGAAAGAGACAAATTAAGACACAACAACATGAGCTTGTGGTGGTTAAAGTCTGCCTGACTGTGTAACTTTAGTAGTCGATTGGATATAGTTATACGAATGTATTAGCAAATCAGGGGTAGAATTAGACATAATGTAAGCAATGCTAGAACTGTGAGAAGAGGATAGAGCCGGAAGGTCTGTTGCTTGGGTGTTGTGAACAAGGACAGTAGATGGAGTTTTAGAGGAGAGGGGAGAGTTGATGGTAGAGAAATTAATTAGATTGTGATCTGAGAGTGGGAAGAAGCTACTAACAAACTGTGAGAGAAAGATTTTTAGTAAAGACCAAATCAAGAAAGTAACCATCCTAATGGGTGCTAGTGTTGGTCCACTGCTGAAGGGAGAAGTTAAGTAGAGAAAGCAAGAGGGCCAGGATTACTTGGCATTGTCAACGTGACAATTGAAGTCACCTAGAATTATAGCCAGACAGTCAGAGTAAAGATAGGTAGTCATAGTGATTTCCTTGTCGATCTCCTTGTTAAACTCCAATTTCACTAAAGGCTCGTTCACACTACATCAGTTTGTATCCGTTTTGAAACGCAGGTGTGTTTCAAAAAACGGACAGACATTAAAACTCCATAGGATTTCATAATATCGTTCACACTTGCTGCGCTATATTCCGCTCCAGTGCGTTTTTAAAAACGCACTGCAGCACACATGAAAATGCTGTACAACGCATAACAACAGATAACAATGCACGCGTTTGTGTTTATTTTTTGAAAAGGATGCCTGGGAGTTCCTGTGATGTCAGATCAGCAGGCTATAAGAAACAGACGGGAGAGGCGCCATTTTGCATGTCACCTACCAGCCATCAGCAAGGCATCCATTTTGTCTGTCAGCTACCAGCCATCAGCAAGTCAGTCTGCCAGCTCTTTTGCAATTTCAAGCAAGCCAGTCTGCCATAATGGCAGAAACTTTACTCCTCCCAACCCCAGTCTGTGTATGAGACGTAAGTGTGACCCTTGATGTACACACCCCATAGAGAGTTAGCCAGTAGGAAAGCTTTCTTGGATTTCATGCTCTATCTCCTGTTTTTCTGCTTTCTCCCTCTCAATAAGAGCATGTTTCCAGCCTTGTTTAGCAGAGGAAAACGTGGGTGAATGGTGTAAGAACTCAGGCTGTCTATTGCACTACAAGTAAATCTGATCAGTGTGTTACAGTACTGTCACAAACACCAGTTCGCAGGGCACGTGATCTGACAAATCAAATCGGTACAAGCTGCCACCACTTTAAGTTACGGCCTTAAAGGCACCCCAAAAAACACTCTTGACTCTCGCTGACTATGCACACCCCTGTCCTGGCAGCTAAATGGTTAACCATTCACTCCAGCAACTAACTGGTTAATTAGCATCAGTCCTTCACAAGCAGTCACAGAGTTAATTAGCATTTACACTGCACACTCCATTCAACCACATATAAACTTATCAGAGGCTAACTGAGTTCTTTTAGAGCATCAAAGACAAAACTTATTAAATTTTATATTTAATATTCCAAAAGGTGGACAGTGCATATAATACAAAAATAAAAGAAAATGGTGTTATAATAAAATGACATACAATAGGTACAACAGTTATATAAAATAAAAAGGATAAAAATATTCACAGAGCCTACTCAATAGAAGAAGTCCTGTATCCCGGGGCGGGAAAAAACATTGGGTCCATACATGCATGGACCCTTAGCATGTCCCCTCAGTATGAACACAGTTATAGGGGCTTCAAGGATTTTTAAACTCTTTGATGAACCATCCCCCTCCTGCTATGCATGAGGTGGGAGTGTCTAGGAATGTCCATATTTACGACTAGCCAAAAGCATTCATTCCCCCTCAGTTAGGCAGATTCCATATAAATGTAGATATGTACATTGTATTGGGATATTGACCACATATTCCTCTCCTGTATTAATTATCAATTCCTCCAATACCAAACATGACCTGTGTGTAATCCATATTTCCCAAGATATTAATAACTCGCCTTGGCAAGGGAATAAGGGCTCCATGTTGGGTATCATTTTAATGGGCCTACTTTTCCATTCACAAGTATAATATTGGTTTCTGTGTTACATATTCCAATACCGAAATACATTTATTTTACATGTATGGTTGTCCTTAAAATGACCTCTTAGGGTACCCACCAGACCCCTAGCTGAAGAGAATTCCAGATACACGGTTCGGCCCCACATTGTTTGGAAAGGAAGATCTGGTTCCATGCTTCGATAATCATAATATAAACAATATGACTGTTCCAGGGTGGAATGGTATTTTTGCAAGAACTAATACCAATAGTTAACCCATTCTTGCCAAGTCTCTACACACTTTCCTGACAAGTACTAATAGATACTGGCTGGCAGACATTTAAATGCATGTATTTCTGACCCTAAGCAGTGATCCCAGGCAGGATCTGACTTAAAGGGGAGGGGAAAGGAAATGTAACCATTTGTGTAGGGGGGGTAGACTTCACATTCAGTTTCAAGCAGCACTTATCTATGTCTGTGAGCAGTAATAGTCAGGAGGGGGTTGTGACTACATCTGGGATGTTTAATTTGTTTCTACTTTGCCAGTTTCCAATATTCCTGATCCCCCTTTGCTAGAAACTCCTTCAGGTACTTCTGGTATTGGGGGGCATTATTGAACGTGTTTAAATTTTTTTTTTTCCAAATTGCACTATAGATGACCTTTAAGTAATTAGCAGAGTGCAATCACTGCAACAAAGTAATCACCAGCTGTGCAACATGGACTAACTTTGACCCTTTTCAAAATATTTCAGGATAAATAACAAACTGTTCAGTATTAGATGTAGAAATGAATACCAATTATTATACAGAATATGTAGTTGTACTATGGAAACAGAGGGTAAGGCAATGGAGGCAATGAATGTAGAAATGCGTACCAATTATGAGTTATACAGAAGATGTAGTTGTACTATGAAACAGAGGGTAAGGCAATGGATGTAGAAATGAAAAGGGCCATTCGTCAGAATTGCATGCCTTATTGGTGTTCAATGAAAGCATTAACTCTGATACCGGAATTATCGTGGTTAACTTAAGCATGGTACACATGCATTGTTTCCGCCTGACCGACCGTTTGGCTCTTCTGACTGGTTGGCCAGGAGGAAGGACTGTCAGCCGTGGCAATAGTGGCCGCGGCCAGTATTTTGCCGCGACAGGGTGTGCAGTCCATAGAGGACTGCACAATGTTGCGTGATTTTTTTAAACATGTCCGATCGTGCATCTGTCCAATTTGGACGAATGGTCGGTCACGTCCAAAAAAACCATGCAATTATTTTGCCCAGGTCGACTGATACACTAAACTATCGGTCGATTGGGCTGAAATATTGCATAATGTGTACCATACTTTATGAGTTGATCAGTGCTTTTCGTAGAGTAATGGATGTAGATTTCTGTGGCATAAAAATTCATTGGTCCTCATGAATAATTTTGACACCTTTTGGTAAGATTTGTGTCAGGATTTGGTAATCTTAATTCCTGAGGGTCCTTATCTGATTTGTGTAGATGTATAATAGTGGCTTTGTAGAATGTCGTGGGAAGGGTATTTAGTCTAAAGGCTTCCTGGAAGATGTATAACAAGTGTGTCGTTAGTGTCTTCATACTTTCTGTAAATTTCGACTGGTAGCCCATCTAGGTTAACCCCAACAGGGGGACTTCCCTGTTGCCATGTCATCAATGGAACTAATTTTTTCTGACATTGATATTGCATTGGATTCAGATAGTTGTAAAAAAGGGATCCCGTCTTAATGATTGTGTCTCTTGGTGTAATAAGTTTCAAAGCATTGCAGCAATATTTTTCTATATACTATACCTTTCGTTGGGTCTTTAATAGATAATATTGTTTTTGTTTGATTAGATGTTTTTCCTGTGTGCTAACCACTTTGCCAACAGGTTTCTATGTTAAAAGTAATGTTGACATATCTTTTTTTTTTTTTTTTTTTTTTAGTGTGTTAGTTTAATTGAAGGGTGCATTGTCTGGGCATGTTGCCATGCAACCCTATTCTCTTGCGAGGGGGTCAAAGCATGTGTTTTCAGAGGTTCTGTACATATGGGCTATTGGCTGTCAGTCTGCCTTTAAAAGAAAAGATGGTGTTCTTTTTGAAGTGGTACCATAGGACCCCTTTAAATGCATCCCACTGTATCGTTGTCAGAACTGGGCTATGGTCTAGTTCAAAGTATTCAAAGATATGATCTATCATAGGATCTGGAACTGGGAATTTGTGCAGCCAAAAGGGTGCATTTTCCATTGGATAAGGAGGGGGGGGGTGCTGCTGGATGTAGTTTGGATTTATGCAGTTCCCAATAGCATCCAAAGATCTAGATCTAGTCTGGGTATCAGGATTGGGTATATGGGGATATTAGGCTGAATGCTACAATGAGGGTAAGATGTAGTAAACTCAGTGTCTATTAGGTTATTTCAGGGGAGGAGGGGTTTTGGAAAGCTCTTACCATCTCCATGCATTATTAAGGCCACAAAGGGACCAGAATCAATAATACCAATTATCCCACATTGGCTCTGTGTTCTCTGCAATCTACCCAACTTTTATTGTCAAAGAAACAGACTTTGCCCCCATCTACAACCCTCAGTCTGGATGGGTATATTTAATGGATTCCTTCAGACGACGCTTGATGTCCAGAAGCATAGCTCTCTTCTTTTGTACATCTATGAAGTAGTCTGGAAACACAATAATGGTTGTGTTTCAAAGGACAACTCACCCATTCTTTTGCTTTCTGTAGAATGGTATCTCTGTACTTGGATCCTCCTTGGCTCGAATGAGCGACTCCCTTCATTGTTTATTATTTTCATTGCATTATATAGAGCTTCTTTTGCTCTGTATTTATTTTTTAAACACTGAGACCTTGCTCTCAATGCCCCCTTCTAAGTCATTTATAAACAGATTAAACAGAAGCGGCCCCAGTACAGAACCCTGAGGCACTCCGCTTAGAACTTTAACCCACATAGATGTAGCTCCATTTACCACCACTTTATGTTTGCGATCCAATAACCAGTTCTCTATCCATGAACAAAGGTTTTCTTCAAGGCCAACAGTCCTCAGTTTATACATTAGTCGCCTATGTGGCACAGTATCAAAAGCTTTCGCAAAATCCAAATATACCACATCCACTGCTGTGCCTGAATCTAACTTCTTACTCACTTCTTCATAAAAAACAATTAAATTTGTCTGGCATGATCTATTTTTCATAAATCCATGCTGACTACTACTAATAAGATGAGCTCTGGAGACAAAGTCAAGGATATGATCCCGTAGCAAAGTTTCCAGCACCTTCCCTACCACTGATGTTAGGCTTACTGGTCTATAGTTACCAGGCTGTGAAAAACTACCTATTTTGAATATTGGTATTACATTGGCTTTTTTCCAATCCAGCGGCACATCCCGAGACCAAAGCGAATCTGAAAAGATGAGAAACAGTGGTCTAGATAGAACTGAACTAAGCTCTTTTAAAATCCGAGGATGCAATTCATCTGGTCCTGGGGCTTTATTGATATTAACGTTGTCTAATTGTTTCCATACCATATCCTCTGTTAGCCAATGTGAATACTCTTCATTTCTTCCCTGCATTTTATTACAATCCCTACTGTAAGGACAAGGATTTTCAACAGTAACATTTTGGGGTTGGACTTGCTTTGTTCGGCAATCCGTATTTCATTTTCTATTTTAGCTAGTTTAATTGCTTTCTTGCACTCTTTATTACAGCTTTTGTACTCCCTGTAAGCCTGTTCTGTTCCCTCTGTTTTCAAAATTTTAAAAGCCTTTTTCTTTTTTTCCATTTCCCTTTTTACCTGAGCATTAAGCCATGCAGGAGAGGACCTAATTTTTTTACACTTGTTCCCTAAAGGTACCGATTTAGAAATGTAATAGTTTAATATCCCTTTAAAAGTGGTCCACATCTGCACTGTATCTTTACCTAGAAACAATTTCCCCCAGTCTATGAGCAGGAGTGATTCCTTTAACAGCATAAAATTAGCTTTCCTAAAGTTAAAAGTTTTTGTTAACCCAGTGCACTTTAGTTTTTTGCAACCTATATTAATTGACACTATATCATGGTCACTATTCCCTAAGCTTCCAATTACCTTCATCTCCAAAATGAGCTCAGGGTTATTAGATATCACCAGATCCAACAACGCATTCTGTCTAGTAGGAACTTCTACCATCTGTGAAAGAAAATGCTCATATAGGAAATGTAAGAACTTTTTTAGGTGCTGGCAGTTCCCTTACTCCAATCTATGTCAGGGTAGTTAAAATCCCCCATAACAAGAACATGCCCCATACCAGCAGCCTTCGCCAACTGCATATGTGGATTCATTTCCACCTCCTCCTCGGCATTTGGCAGCTTATAACATACTCCAACAATTAATTTCCCTACCTTCTTGTTTTCTGTACACTGTTCCATCCATATTGTTTCTGCCATATTGTTTACTCCCCCATCTATTCCATCTTTTAAATTTGGCTTCAATTCCTGTTTAACATACATACATACTCCTCCTCCTTTCTTATTAACTCTGTCATGTCTAAATAAGGAGTATCCTTCAATATTTACTGTCCAGTCGTGTGAATCATTAAGCCATGATTCTGCTATACCAATCACAGAATGGAGTCCCCTACCACTACCACCTGCCTTAGGTGAACAGCTGGCCATAGGTTAAAAAAAGGAAACATACACCTCCAACCCTACAGCCACAAATAAAGCAGCCTGGCTAGCTAGGCAAAAACAATATAACTTGACCCTGACAGAAAAAATATCCAGGAAATTTTTCTATAACCAGAGAAAATACTTTGAACATAGTAATATATCTGCCAGATGGTTAGGTTTCATAGCACATGGCCTATTCAACAACATGTCACGGGTATGCTAACTACAGACACAACTGTTGTACGATGATTGGGAGTTTTAAATGTCAATCATCCGGAGGTCCACATACCTGCTGTAGCTCTAGCTGAACCTCATCAAGTGGTAGATTGTTCTTATACTCACTAGGATCATCCACATCCCATAGATCATTATTGCCAGAAGGATTTACAAAGCCCAATGAAATCACATGTCATCTGTTCCCATGCAGACACTTGCTCTGGTCTCATGCATAGGTGCAGGTGCAGATAGAAATGTGTTACTTTGTTCTATGGGAGATGTTTACTTTGCTGGCTATCAGGCATCCCACCTCTCCCTGAAGTTCAGGGAGTCTCCCTGATTTTAATGGCTGTTCCTTGACTTCCTAAAATAATATACAATCTCCCTGTGTTGTTATGAATTAGACTGAGGGAGCACAATGATGTCAGAGTTTTTAGCGGTTAACAAGTGACAAAAGCATAGTGAATTGACTTGGTGTATGCATGTGTGTCTGACTGTTTTCACGAGTGTGTGTCTGTTGAGATGCATGTGTTTATATGCAAAAGCGTCTGACTGTTTGTCTGTATGCATGGATTATGCTTTAATCTTGGGGTGGGGCTTTAGGGGGTGGGTATTCTCCCTGAAATGTGTGTGTACCCTCCCTGAAATGAGTTTTGGCAGGGTGGGGTGTCTGGGCTCTGACCTCTGCTAGTAAAGCCAAGGTCAGAAGTTTAACCCTTGCCTTTCCATTCTCTCCAGCATTAACTCATTTTTTACCCAGTGATTTCTGCAAAACCTACCCAGGCACTTCAAGAGTTAAAGATGAACATTGCTATCTGTATTCCTGAGTCCACAATGACTGTATAACATAGCCCTGTAGAATGTTATACAGGATGTCTATATATGTGGTATATATGGGGTATAATGTGGTCATGGGGGGCCGCGGGGAGATATTGGTGATGGGTTAGGGGTATAATGTGGTCATGGGGGCTGTGGGGAGTTATTGGTGATGGGTCTCTGACTCTATATTGAGGGGGTAGTTATAAGGGGTATATTATGGTCATGGGGGGTGCAGGTGCTGGGAGATATTGGTGATCATCGGTTTCTCTATAGGGAGGGGTTAGGGGTATGTGGTCTACCTTGCTTAAAGAGACTACCTTGACGTGGTGGCAGGCTTACAAATCTTTTGGATAAAATCTTTTATACTACAGATGTAGTATAAAAGATATGTATGGCATTTCTAATGTATTTTAATAGTTGAACCAACCTGTATAGCACAAGGGTATAAAATAAATTATATTAATCTACAAAAATCTGAAAGGAGCAATATGGTACTGGGTACACAAGCTGTTTGAGAAAGGAATGTAATATCTGTTTAAAGGATTTTTGCTAATTGACTGACTGAGGAACTGTTTAAATACGTGATAGGAAGCTCAAAATCTTAAAATTTTAGCCACGCCCATTGACAAAACCATGCCCACCAACAAAGCCACACCCACTTTAATGTGATGCGCAAAGAGCCCAGAAATGATCAAAGGCATAGCTCCCAACCGTCCTGTTTTTGGCGGGATTGTCCCATTTTCGGGTCATTTTCATGCCGTCCCGGCAAATATAGTGAAATCCCGCACTGACCCTTGAAGTCCCGGTGGATTCGGGCTGGACTTCCGGCCGTTTTCAACCAATCAATCATCTGCCTCGGCAGAAAGATATTCAGAGCCAGACTCTCTCAGTTACAAAGCTCCCAACTGTCCCATTTTTAGGGTCCTTTCCCGCTGTCCCAGCACCCCTCAGTTATCAAGCCCCTAGTTTCATTTCCCTGCTTTATCAAGCCACCAAGTTCATTTCCCAGCGTCATCAAGCCCCCAGTTCATTTCCCAGTGTTATCAAGCCCCCAGTTCCTTTCCCAACGTTATCAAGCCCCCAGTTCCTTACCCAACATTATCAAGCCCCCTGTTCATTTCCCAGCGTTATCAAGCCCCCAGTTCATTTCCCAGCGTTATCAAGCCCCCAGTTAATTTCCCAGCATTATCAAGCCCCCAGTTCATTTCCCAGCATTATCAAGCCCCCAGTTCCTTTCCCAATGTTATCAAGCCCTCCAGAGTTCATTTCCCAGCATTATCAAGCCCCCATTTCATTTCCCAACGTTATCAAGCCCCCAGTTCATTTCCCAGCATTATCAAGCCCCCCAGTTAATTTCCCAGCATTATCAAGCCCCCAGTTCATTTCCCAGCGTTATGAAGCCCCCAAGTTCATTTCCCAGTGTTATCAAGCCCCCAGTTCATTTCCCAGTGTTATCAAGCCCCCAGTTCATTTCCCAACGTTAGCAAGCCCTCCAGTTAATTTCCCAGAGTTATCAAGCCCCCCAAGTTCATTTCCCAGTGTTATCAACCCTCAAGTTAATTTCTCAGCGTTATCAAACCCCCAGTTCATTTCCCAGCGTTATCAAACCCCCAGTTCATTTCCCAGCGTTATCAAGCCCCCAGTTCATTTTCCAGCGTTAAGCCCTCCAGTTCATTACCCAGCGTTATCAAGCCCTCCAGTTCATTACCAAGCGTTATCAAGCCACCAGTTCATTTCCCAACGTTATCAAGCCCCCAGTTCATTTCTCAATGTTATCAAGCCCCCAGTTCATTTCTCAATGTTATCAAGCCCCCAGTTCATTTCCCAGCGTTATCAAGCCCCCAAGTTCATTTCCCAGCATTATCAAGCCCCCCAGTTCATTTCCCAACGTTATCAAGCCCTCTAGTTAATTTTCCATCTTTATCAAGCCCCCCAGTTCATTTCCTAACGTTAGCAAGCCCTACAGTTCATTTGCCAGAGCTATCAAGCCCCCAGTTCATTTCCTAGTGTTATCAAGCCCCCAGTTCATTTCCCAGCGCTATCAAGCCCTCCAAATCATTACCCAGCGTTATCAAGCCCTCCAGTTCATTTCCCAGTGTTATCCAAGCCCCCAGTTCATTTCCCAGCACTATCAAGCCCTCCAGTTCATTTCCCAGCGTTATCAAGCCCCCAGTTCATTACCCAGTGTTATCAAGCCCCCAGTTCATTTCCCAGCACTATCAAGCCCTCCAGTTCATTACCCAGCGTTATCAAGCCCTCCAGTTCATTACCCAGTGTTATCAAGCCCTCCAGTTCATTACCCAGCGTTATCAAGCCCTCCAGTTCATTACCCAGCTTTATCAAGCCCTCCAGTTCATTACCAAGTGTTATCAAGCCCTTCAGCTCATTACCAAGCGTTATCAAGCCCTCCAGCTCATTACCAAGCATTATGAAGCCCTCCAGCTCATTACCAAGCGTTATGAAGCCCTCCAGTTCATTACCCAGCTTTATCAAGCCCTCCAGTTCATTACCAAGCGTTATCAAGCCCTTCAGCTCATTACCAAGCGTTATCAAGCCCTCCAGCTCATTACCAAGTGTTATGAAGCCCTCCAGTTCATTACCCAGTGTTAACACTTTCAGTTCATTAGCCAGTGTAGTCGGCTCAACAATGTAAAATGGCAGTAGTGGTCTTTAAAATGGACGTTACCTCAAAAAGTGGGTGTGGTTTTTAAAAAGTGGGCGTGGTCAAAAAAAATTGCCACACTCTTCGGCGCGCGGCCGCACACCTTCAGTTTGTCCCTCTTTGGACTTTCCAAATGTTGGGAGGTATAGCATAGCTCCCAACTGCCCCATTTTTGGTGGGACTGTCCCGTTTTTGGGGTCAGTCAGTCGATTTCTATACCCTAAAACGAAAGTGTGCTTAAAGGCCCAATTGTTTTTTCCGCTGAAAGAGGAACCCCAAACTTCGCCATCAGATACCTGAATGACTGCAGTAAGTATGAACACTGATTGGACCCTTGTGCGCCAACAAAAAGGAAGTCATTCAGGTAATGAAGGACGAACCGGAAGCCCGTCTCATAGCGAACCACCCACTCTAAGAAGGAGCTGAATGTCTCGAAAAGTAAAACAGCCCGTCTAAGCTACAGCCTAACAGGTGGAAGCAGTCCTTGTGTACAGGGAGGAGGCGAAAGGCTGATTCTATATCTGATTTGGCCATCAACGCCCCCGGGCCAGCCTCCCTAACCATGAGCGCCGCTCTGTTGAAGGAAACGTACGTTACTGATGTTTCCTCCCAACTGATTCCATCGTTGACCGATCCCCCCCTGGGGTGAGACAAGTGGTGAATAAGCCTAAACTTCCCGGCTTCTTTCTTGGGAACTATCCCCAAAGGAGAGACCCTGATGTTCGAAAAAGGGGGTTCCTTGAAAGGACCTGCCATCCGACCCAACCTTACTTCAGCAAGCAGTTTTTCCCTAGCTCGTTGCGGTTCTTCCCGAACTGACTTAAGATTTTTTGAGAAAACGGGAGGGGGAAAACTGGAATGGGATAAAGAACCCGTGCGTGAACCCGAGTTTTATGGTACGCGCAGCCTCCTTCCTGGGGTACTTATCTAGCCAAGGCCCCATCGCGGCTACGCTCACTGTGGTCCTCAGGCCTCCTGGGGCCGGGTTTTTTGGATGCGGCCTTTCCCCTCCTGTAGCATTTAGCTGCTGAATGTCCCGCCCCTCCGCAAAAGGAGCATTCGTGTTGAAAGCGACACGCTGCCCCAAATTTACATTGGCCCTCATTAAAGAGCCAGCACGGGCCGGCTTTTTTAGCCGGGGAGGGCGCCCCGAAGCCTGATGTTGAAGGAATCCCCGGTAGCCCGTGTCCTACGCTAGCTGCCCTTTGGGACATCATGATCCGCAACCAGGAATCAGTGGCCATAGTGTTCCATCCTAGCTCTGGGTGAACTGCTAACCTACGCCTAAACTCCTCATCGTAGTTCCACCAGGCGGTACCCCCCGTATACCTTATAGGCCCCAAAAATGAGGTCCAGGTAAACAAATATTTCCGAGCATTTCTGCGGGAACTTCTGCCCTATCACCCCCGCCAAGACACAGAAAGCCTGCACCCAGTTGCCAAAAGTCTTCGCTACCCAAAGTCTTCGCTACCCTCGGTTTCTTTTCCTTCCCCGACTCTGGCCTAACAAACTCCTTGTCGACCGTCACAATTTCCGGGTTAACCAATGACCATATCTCGATATAGTCATTCCTCCAGGTTTTTTCTTTTGTCTCATCCGAGACATGAACCCCTAGCGGATTCACCCCTGTTACCTGCCACCGCAGGAAGTGGCTCTTTAGTTCCTCCTATTAAAGGGGTCCCTGTCTGAGCATTAGGCATAGCCTCTAGTTTGCCCAGCAGGGATCTTATGGCTTTGGCCAGGCTATCCTGATATTAAATGCCCCCCATCACCCCCCATGCATCCGCACAGCATAACTCACCGCCAGTTTGCTGGGTCAAGCTTGGCTCGCGTCCTTGCTCCGGAAGCGTCCTTTCTGCCAGCGATCTCCGGCTGCCCTTAGTTTGTTCCCTGTCGCGATGGAACGTGATCAGGATCCAGCGCTGGTGGAGGTGCTCAATGTTGATGGGGACCCTTTTTTGTGCCTCCGGGAGCTCTGGTGCCTTTTGTGCCTACGCTCGTGAGTCCTTGATCGACTCCTGGACCTCCTGCGGCTTGACCGCCTCTTATGCCTTCTACGCAATTGGCGGTCAGAGCGACTAGACACTGACTCTGAGGACGAGTATCGGTGTCTCCTATACTCTCCCCTCGGTTCCCCTTCACTGCGGTGCCCTCTCTCGATATCCCTATATTCTAGACTAGGCTGCCAGGAGGGAGGTGAATGCCAGAGGTCCCTGCTATTGTGTTCCCTCTCATATTGGGCGTCCCTGGCCCTGACGCTGGCTGAGCCCGCTGCCTCTGCAGGGCGACCCCTAGTTTCCCCTTGTAAGCTGCTTCTGCGGGACACTAGCCTATCCTTATCTATATTAGGCCCTAAACCTTGGAGAGGAAGAAGGCCCGGCTCCCCGGTGACGCTGAAATCCTACCCAGTTGTTTGTACCATGGGGGTGTCTGCCCTGTTCTTGGGCCGACCCTTGGTCCTGAGTGGACCCTTCCCCTGACCCCCTTTCTGGAGTTGAGGAAGAGGAGGATTCCTCCTCCTGAGGCCTGGGCCTAAAAATGGCGCTGATGGCCACCACTTCTTAGCTGGTGCCTTCCCTCCTCTTTTCTTCTTAGCTTGCCCAGTTGGACTGGGGCTCAGCCGATCTGGGAGGCACGAGATGCGGGTGGGTCTATTCCCAGGGCGGCCTGGGGGGCTGGATGGTTCCCTCTGTGCCCCTGCAGCTGAATCCTCAGCTGCCAATAGCCCCTGTAGCCAGCCCGATCCCTCCTTACTCACTCTCTCCCTAATGTGGTCTAAAATGTGGTCTAAAATAAAGCTCATGATCCCAGCTTTTTTTTACCTGTCTAGCTGTCCCTAGATGAAGAGGAGATCCTACTCCTGTCACCAGCGCTGCTAAAATGGCGCTGGCGACCGCGTGGCTCCGCCTTGTATAGAGCAGCGCGGCGTTATGACGTCACGCCGACGCCGCGTCTCGCAAGATCTAGGCCCTTATCCAAGACCCGGAAGAAAGCAGCCGCGTCGCCCGCGCGGCTGCCGCCTGCCTGGAAGGAGGGGAAGGGGATGCCTTCCCCCCTCCGGGTCAATCGCCTAAAACGGCGCGGGGCTCCCAGACTGAGACTGTTTACACTGCAAGTTAATCTGCACAGAGTTAGATACTACAGCACACAGCCTAATAAAAGTGGGCGTGGCTAAATGCAGATGGGCTCAGCATAGGGTGTTACATCTTACAAATGGGAATGTACTGTGCTGCATACCTCCCAACTGCTGGGTCATAAAAGTACTAGAATTACTGAGACCCATGTTATTAGCACTGTATACTCCCATCTAATAAAATAAAACCCCAATCTGCGTCCGTGTGTGCCCCTCTTGGCACCACATGTGCCACTTTCTCTGCAGGCGCTTGCAATGTTGGTACCCAGAGTTCCCTGCATAAACCAGTCTGTGTCCTTGTACCTTTATATAGACACAGGACTCCTCATTGACTTCTAATATCCTTTTAATATACAGTAGGGGATACATTATCCCTTATAATACATTTGTGGTACCCAGAGTTCCCTGTATAACTCAGTCTGAGTCCTTGTACCTTTATATGGACACTGAACTCCTCAGTGACTTTGTAATATCCTTATAATTTACAGTAGAGGATACATTATCCCTTATAATACATGAGTGGTACCTAGAGTTCACTGTATAACTCAGCCTGTGTCCTTGTACCTTTATATGGACCCAGAACTCCTTTGTGACTTCTAATATCCTTATAATTTACAGTAGGGGATACATTATCGCTTATAATATGATTGGTACCCAGAGTTCCCTGTATAACAGCCTGTGTCCTTGTACCTTTATATAGACACAGAACTCCTCAGTGACTTCTAATATCCTTATAATTTATAAATAAGTAGGGGATACATTATCCCTTATTATACATGAGTGGTACCCAGAGTTCCCTGTATAACTCAGTCTGAGTCCTTGTACCTTTATATGGACACTGAACTCCTCAGTGACTTTGTAATTCCTTATAATTTACAGTAGAGGATACATATCCCTTATAATACATGAGTGGTACATAGAGTTCACTGTATAACTCAGCCTGTGTCCTTGTACCTTTATATGGACCCAGAACTCCTTTGTGACTTCTAATATCCTTATAATTTACAGTAGGGGATCCATTATCGCTTATAATATATGATTGGTACCCAGAGTTCCCTGTTAAAACACCTGTGTCCTTGTACCTTTATATAGACACAGAACTCCTCAGTGACTTCTAATATCCTTATAATTTATAAATAAGTAGGGGATACATTATCCCTTATTATACATGAGTGGTACCCAGAGTTCTCTGTATAACTCAGTCTGAGTCCTGTACCTTTATATGGACACTGAACTCCTCAGTGACTTTGTAATATCCTTATAATTTACAGTAGGGGATAAATTATCCTTTATAATACATGAGTGGTACCCAGAGTTCTCTGACCTGTATAACTTAGACTAAAAAGTTTATTTTAAAGCAGCTTAAATTAATACTTTAGACTGAAACACATTAGAAAATAAATTTTTTTCCACATAATCTGACCATGATACTAAAAGCGATCTATTATGCTGTAATTATACTCCTCCCACACCCCGCCCACTAAGCCACACCCACTTTTGTGACCACACGCTGCTGTTACGGGTTCTGTCCCTCTTTAGGATTTTCAAATGTTGGGAGGTATGCAAAGGCGCATTCAAAAGTTTAGCTCAGGCAGCAAAGTGCCCCTGACATTCTAAGTACATTAGAGCCGTTGATAACTCAATATTTACCCAGCTACAAACACAGTAAGAGGCTGGGAGCTATATTTGCCCTTTATCTGCCATAGTGTGATTTAGTGTAAGGAGCTATACACACTGCACATTGTCTTGGATTGTGTAGGGAAACGGTGGTCAGTTGTAACTAAGTATCTAAGACTAGTGAGCCTCAGATGATCAAGTCGGAGCCCTGGGAGAGTGATTTAGGATAAGAAAAAGACAAGGAGTCTAGCAAGTCCAAAATCCATTGTTCTACCTTATTGTGTAACACTTTGCTTGTGAAGGTTCTCATTCATCCAGGTCATGGTATATCTGTTGTATTCAATTAGATCAACTGACTTGAAATGTAGTTCTTGAAGACGTTCGCTAGTCATCCGACTGGCTTTCTCAATTCAAATGACTTGTACAAAATCTGTGGCAATTATGTACCCTGGAAAATCCCAATTAGCAATATCACAGCCAGGTGTTAACGGTGTGATTAGATAGTGGCTAAGATGTTAGGAACGCCCAGAGTAAGGTGTTAAAACAGCATTGTACATGGCAGACAGTTGGTGTCGACCCCCCCCTCTATTTAGGCTTGGTTTCTTTATTTTCACATAAATGGCCTCCTTAACACCTCTCTGAACCAATCACGTTCCTTCGCCAGTATGTTAACATTACAATCTTCAAAGGTATGTCCTTTATCCTTAAGATGCAGATACACGGCTGAGTGCTGACCCGGAGAATTGGCTCTTCTGTGCTGGGCCATACGTTTGATGCAGTTGCTGTTTGGTCTCCCCCACATACAAATCAGAGCATTCTTCACTGCACTGCATATATGATGTCGCTTTTTCTGTTGTTTTGGTATTGGGTCTTCGGATGTACCAATTGCTGCCTCAGTGTGTTGTTTGGTTTAAAGCAGACGGGATACGATGTTTTTTTGAAAATTCTTTTCATTTCTCGGGACCCCTGCTACATATGGATGACCATGTTCTTCCTCCTGTCTTGCTTTTCCCCTTCACTGTTGGTATTCGTGTTCTTTTCTTTCCTTCTACTTCTTTTTGACAAAGGCCCAGTCTGGATATCCACAAGTTTTAAGGGCTCCTCTGAGATGTTTTCTTTCTTTAGCCTTCGCCTCGTGCTAGTGGGGAGTGTCTCGGCCTGTGTTGCAGGGTTCTGATGACCCCCGCTTGTGATCTAAAGGGTGGTGGGAGTCAAACATCAAATACTGATCTGTGTGTGTTGGTTTTCTGTAAACCTCTACTTCACTGCTCTTCAGAGCAGTGAAGAATGCTCTGATTTGTATGTGGGGGAGACCAAACAGCAACTGCATCAACGTATGGCCCAGCACAGAAGAGCCAATTCCTCGGGTCAGGACTCAGCCGTGTATCTGCATCTTAAGGATAAAGGACAACCTTGAAGATTGTAATGTTACATACTGGCGAAGAACGTGACTGGTTCAAGAGAGGTGTTAAGGAGGCCATTTATGTGAAAATAAAGAAACCAAGCCTAATAGAGGTGGGGGGGTTCGACACCAACTGTCTGCCATGTACAATGCTGTTTTAACACCTTACTCTGGCGTTCCTAAAACACCTCTTAGCCACTATCTAATCACACCCTTAACACCTGGCTGTGATATGCTAATTGGGATTTTCCAGGGTACATAATTGCCACAGATTCTTGTACAAGTCATTCTGATTGAGAAAGCCAGTCGGATGACTAGCGAAACGTCTTCAAGAACTACATTTCAAGTCCAGTTGATCTAATTGAATACAACAGATATGTGTAACACTTTGGGTTATATAGGTAAAACAAGCACATACCTTATATACTCGAGTATAAACGCAACCCGATGTATAAACCGAGGTACCCATTTCAGCTAAAAATCCTAATAAAATTTATTGACCCGAGTATAAACCGAGGGTAGAAACTTGGCATTCAAGATGTTTGGAACACTACAACTCCCAGCTAATAAGCATGCTGGAGTTGTAGTTTCCAAACATCTTGAATGCCAAGTGAGGTGGCATTCAGATGTTTGGAAACACAACTCCCACATGCTTTATTAGCTGGGAGTTGTAGTTTCCAAACATCTTGAATGCCACCCTCACTTGGCATTCAAGATGTTTGGAAACTACAACTCCCACTAATAAACATGCTGGGGTTGTAGTTTCCCAAACATCTTGATGCCCCCCTCCCCCTCAGTTCAGTTTGTACCTGTGGGCTTCTTCTCCCTGTGGACTCTTCTCCCTGTGGACTCTTCTCCCTGTGGACGACCTTCTCCCTGTGCTCTTTTCCTGTGGGCTCTTCCTCCATCCAAGGGCTTCCTGGCAGGTATGGTATCGGCATTCCGGCAGCCGCGCGCCCATTCCTGTACCGGCGCGCCGCTGAGTCACTGCCGGCGCCGGGCTTGGCGCCGGGCAGTGACGTCAGGCCGGCGCGCCAGTGCAGAAAAAGATCGCGCCCTGCCGGAATGCCCAGGTAAGCGGTTAACTCGAGTATAACCGAGTCCGAGTTTTCAGGCTGATTTTATCAGCCTGAAAAACTCGGTTTAACTCGAGTATATACGGTAGTCACATGAATCACAAAGAATAGTAAAAAGTACAGAGTTTATAAGAGTTTATGTTAGCACTTGGGGGCGGAAAGTCACACGGTGGTGAGAAAGGACATCAGGAAACTTATTCTAAGACACAATATAATGCAAGGCATTCTATAAGGTAAAGCTGTAATGAGAAAATAGTATGGGAACAGCCAATACAAAATGGACGCCACAACAGCAAGCCACGTACAAAGCAAATGGTGCACAACATGAACCCCTCAAGCTGTTAGGGAGAAAGGTTTAGCTAGTTCAGTTTCTAGGTTTTGGTTTGATAAATAAGAGCTATTGTTCATCCAGTCTCGTGTATGTCGACATATTGCAGCTAAATTATAGGTTCTAGGGTTGCGGAAATAAGCTCCTCCTTGTTGGTGGGGGAGTTGTAGTTTTGATAGGGAAGTACGCAGTTTTCGTCCATTCCATAGGAACTGTGTGAATGATTTGTAGAGTAGTTGGATATCTTTATGTTTTAGTAGAAGGGGAATCAGTTGAAGGGGTATAAAGCTTGGGAAGCAAATCCATTTTTATTAGGTGGCATCTTCTGAGGAGGGTGAGAGGTAGGTTTTTGTAGTTCTTTATGGATTTGACTGGAGGAAAGTTTAGATGGTATAAGGAGATTATGTAGCACCTATATTTATGCCTAGGTATGTAACATGTGATTTTGCTATTTGAATTGGGTGAGTAAAGACCGATTGGAAAAATTCTGTTTATCCAGGTGTATACGAAAACCTAGAATTTTCCAAAATCTGTAAGTTCTTTAGTATTATGGATGGCTTTATTTGGGTTTTGTAAGAAGTTTAAGAGGTCATCTGCAAAAAGATGATTTTAGCTTGGTCTGTGGTTCTATAGCTATATCGCAATAGCAAGGGGACAGGGGACATCTTTGACGGGCAAAATATATAGAAATGGGAGACCCTTGATGGGTTCCCTTTTGATGGGGGAATCTGACTGATAGGTGTCCAGGGAGAGATATTCTTGCTATTGTGTTTGTGTAGGATGCTTTGAGAAGTTGGATGAAGGGGCCCAGAAAACTTCATTTTTTCCAGTGCTAGGAAGAGTCATTTCCAAATTACATTATCAAAGGCCTTTCTTGCATCTATCGTTAGTATTCCCATTTATGTTTCGGTTGGTCTGTTTTGTGCCCAATCTAGCACTTTCCTATTTGTGCCCAATCTAGCACTTTCCTAATGTTTGTGACTCCTGATCTGCCTTTGATGAATCCTACTTGATTATGGTTTATGATATATGGAAGTATTTTAGCTAGTCTATCTGCTATGAGTTTGGATAAGATTTTGTGTATTACATTGATAAGGGAATGTTCTGTTAGGATTCGTTTTTTAGAGGGTTTCTTGCCTTTTAGGCAAGATTTTTATATGTACTTCTTGACTAGTAGGCATGTGTTGACTTGTAGTTAGTACTTTATTGTACAGTTGTGACAGTGTTTGAGAGATTTGGGGAAGATAAGGTTTTATAGAATTTGCTTGTCAGACTGTCTGGTCCTGGGGCTTTGTTTGTGTGGAGTTTTGCAATGGTTTTTGCTACTTCTTCTTGGGTTATTGTGGCATTCATTGTTTCTAATTGGGATTGTGTGACTGTTGGTAGTTTTAACTGTGATACCACACTCTCTTGAGAGTGGGGTTTCTGTATAAGTATAGTGAATAGTATTGAGCAATGGAAACATATTTCCTTTTTATTTTAGCTATTAGGGTTGATGTGTATCTATCTTTTGCTAATCTAGCAAGTAGTTTGCCTGATTTGTTTCCAAATTTAGATGTATGGTCTTTATTCAACCTCAGTTACTATGTTTTATGTTTATTTTTCAGTCCACAGAATGTCCACCTTAACATACTTTAAGTGCCAGAATTTTCAGCAGCATTTTGTACACAGCGAGTCTACCCTCACCTGACTTACCTCATGGGAGCTCACGAACCTTCAGTAGCAGCTTTTGGAGCAATACAGTACTCCAAACATTCCTTAACCACAATGATGGAGGAGAGGAAGTCAATTATTATCTCCATAACATCAGGTTAGGGAAACTGAGACACGTATTTCTCCGTGTCACACCTTTAAGAACAACAGCAGGCCATGCACATATGTGAACAGGTCCCATAGACAGAACCTTTGATCCTTCAGCTTTGAGGATGGAGCGGAGACCTATCCACTCTCAATTTGTCCCAGGCGGCCTCTCACCACAGTTTACTAAAGAACGGGCCCATCATATCCCAGCCAAGGCCCTAATCCCTGGATTTATATATATTGGTTTAATCCAAGTCTTTATTTCTGCCCATTTATAGGAGAGCCAGCGAAGGACAATTGTTTTCCAGGCATAGAAAAGTGCTGCCTGCAGAAACTGAAGTACAAATCTGGACTGTCACGAACGCCAGTTCGCTGGGCACGTGATCTGACCAATCAATCGGTACAAGCTGCTACCACTTTAAGTTATGGCCTTAAAGCCGCCCCAAAACACTAGGAAAGTCCCTATTAGCATATGACAGCCAGGTGATAGGGACCTTCTCACTGCAAGGTGTGGATGCACACATCCTAAGATATAGATTGAAGAACTGGAGATAAGTATATCTGTTGTATTCAATTAGATCAACTGGACTTGAAATGTAGTTCTTGAAGACGTTTCGCTAGTCATCCGACTGGCTTTCTCAATTCAGAATGACTTGTACAAGAATCTGTGGCAATTATGTACCCTGGAAAATCCCAATTAGCATATCACAGCCAGGTGTTAACGGTGTGATTAGATAGTGGCTAAGAGGTGCATCACATCCAGAACTCTCAGGATTTCACCAACAAGATTGAAGATAAAGTACTCGGTGTAGAAGAAACTATGGTGTCCTATGATGTGACATCTCTCTTCACTTGTATACCCACCAAGGAGGCTGTTGACATGGTGAGAAAACGGCTGGGCCAAGACAGCACTCTTACCAGCAGAACTGATCTCAACCCAGAACAGGTGTGTTCCTTGTTGGACTTGTGCCTGAATACCACCTATTTCAAATACAGGGATAAGTTCTATAAGCAAAAACATGGATGTGCTATGGGATCTCCAGTTTCACCCATTGTGGCCAACCTTTACATGGAGGAGGTAGAAACACAGGCGCTTAATATGTACCCTGGAAAATCCCAATTAGCATATCACAGCCAGGTGTTAACGGTGTGATTAGATAGTGGCTAAGAGGTGTTATAGGAACGCCCAGAGTAAGGTGTTAAAACAGCATTGTACATGGCAGACAGTTGGTGTCGAACCCCCCCACCTCTATTTAGGCTTGGTTTCTTTATTTTCACATAAATGGGCCTCCTTAACACCTCTCTTGAACCAATCCCGTTCCTTCGCCAGTATGTTAACATTACAATCTCAAAGGTATGTCCTTATCCTTAAGATGCAGATACACGGCTGAGTGCTGACCCGGGAATTGGCTCTTCTGTGCTGGGCCAACGTTGATGCATTTCTGTTTGGTCTCCCCCACATACAATCAGAGCATTCTTCACTGCACTGCATATATGATGTCGCTTTTCTTGTGTTTGGTATTGGGTCTTTCGGATGTACCAATTGCTGCCTCAGTGTGTTGTTTGGGTTTAAAGCAACAGGGACTGATGTTTTTTGAAATTCTCTTAATTTCTCGGAGACCCCTGCTACATATGGGATACCATGTTCTTCCTCCTGTCTTGCTTTTCCCCTTCACTGTTGGTATTCGTGTTCTTTTCTTTCCTTCTACTTCTTTTGACAAAGGCCCAGTCGGTATCCACAAGTTTTAAGGGCTCCTCTGAGATGTTTCATTTCTTTAGCCTTCGCTCTGTGCTAGTGGGATGTTCTCGGCTCTGTGTTGCAGGTTCTGATGACCCCCAGCTTGTGATCAAGGGTGGTGGGAGTCAAACATCAATACTGATCGTGTGTGTTGGTTTTCTGTAAACCTTACTTCACTGCTCTTCAGAGCAGTGAAGAATGCCTGATTTGTTATGTGGGGGAGACCAAACAGCAACTGCATCAACGTATGGCCCAGCACAGAAGAGCCAATTCCTCGGGTCAGGACTCAGCCGTGTATCTGCATCTTAAGGATAAAGGACATACCTTTGAAGATGGTAATGTTAACATACTGGCGAAGAACGTGACTGGTTCAAGAGAGGTGTTAAGGAGGCCATTTATGTGAAAATAAAGAAACCAGCCAAAATAGAGGTGGGGGGGTTCGACACCAACTGTCTGCCATGTACAATGCTGTTTTAACACCTTACTCTGGGCGTTCCTAAAACACCTCTTAGCCACTATCTAATCACACCCTTAACACCTGGCTGTGATATGTCAATTGGGATTTTCCAGGGTACATAATTGCCACAGATTCTGTGCAAGTCATTCTGATTGAGAAACCAGCGATGACTAGCGAAACGTCTTCAAGAACTCATTTCAAGTCCAGTTGATCTAATTGAATACAACGATATGTGTAACACTTTGGTTATATAGGTAAAACAAGCACATACCTTATATACTCGAGTATAAACGACCCGAGTATAAACCGAGGTACCCAATTTCAGCTAAAAATCCTAATAAAGTTATTGACCCAGTATAAACCGAGGTAGAAACTTGGCATTCAAGATGTTTGGAAACTACAACTCCCAGCTAATAAAGCATGCTGGGAGTTGTAGTTTCAACATCTTGAATGCCAAGTGAGGGTGGCATCAGATGTTTGGAACTACAACTCCCAGCATGCTTTATTAGCTGGGAGTTGTAGTTTCCCAAACATCTTGAATGCCACCCTCACTTGGCATTCAATGTTTGGAAACTACAACTCCCAGCTAATAAGCATGCTGGGAGTTGTAGTTCCCAAACATCTTGAATGCCCCCCTCCCTCCCAGTTCAGTTTGTACCTGTGGGCTCTTCTCCCTGTGGACTCTTCTCCCTGTGGACTCTTCTCCCTGTGGACGACTACTCCTTCTCCCTGTGGGCTCTTTTCCTGTGGCGCTCTTCCTCCATCCAAGGGCTCCTGGCAGGTATGGTACGGCATTCCGGCAGCCGCGCGCGCCCATTCCTGTACCGGCGCGCCGGCGACGTCACTGCCCGGCGCCGGCTTGGCGCCGGCAGTGCATCGTCTCAGGCCGGCGCGCCAGTGCAGAAAAAGATCGCGCCTGCCGGAATGCCCAGGTAAGCGGTTAACTCGAGTATAAACCGAGTCCGAGTTTTCAGGCTGATTTTATCAGCCTGAAAAACTCGGTTTTAACTCGAGTATATCGGTAGTCACTGAATCACATGAAGTAGTAAAAAGTACAGAGTTTATAAGAGTTTATGTTAGCACTTGGGGGCGAGAAAGTCACACGGTGGTGAAAAGGACATCAGGAAACTTATTCTAAACACAATATAATGCAAGGCATTCTATAAGGTAAAGCTGTATGAGAATAGTATGGGAACGCCAATACAAATGGACGCCACAACAGCAGCCACGTACAAAGCAAATGGTGCACAACATGAACCCCTCAAGTGTTAGGGAGAAGGTTTAGCTAGTTGCATTTCTAGGTTTTGGTTTGATAAATAAGAGCTATTGTTCTACACCAGTCTCGTGTATGTCGACTAATGCAGCAAATATATTTCTAGGGTTGCGAAATAGCTCCTCCTTGTTTGGGGGATTTTGTAGTTTTGATGGAAGAGTACGCAGTTTTCGTCCATTCCATAGGACATGTGTGAATGATTTTAGAGAGTAGTTGGATATCTTTATGTTTTAGTAGAAGGGGAATCAGTTGAAGGGGGTATAAAGCTTTGGGAAGCAAATCCATTTTTATTAGGTGGCATCTTCTGAGGAGGGTGAGAGGTAGGTTTTTGTAGTTCTTTATGGATTTGACTGGAGGAAAGTTTAGATGGTATAAGGAGGATTATGTAGCACCTATATTTATGCCTAGGTATGTAACATGTGATTTTGCTATTTGAATTTGGTGAGTAAAGACCGATTGGAAGAAATTCTGTTTTATCCAGGTGTATACGAAAACCTGAGAATTTTCCAAAATCTGTAAGTTCTTTTAGTATTAATGGGATGGCTTTATTTGGGTTTTGTAAGAAGTTTAAGAGGTCATCTGCAAAAAAGATAGATTTTAGCTTGGTCTTAGTGGTTCTATAGCTATATCCAATAGCAAGGGGGACAGGGGACATCTTTGACGGGCAAAATATATAGAATGGGAGACCCTTGATGGGTTCCCTTTGATGGGGGGAATTGACGATAGTGGTCCAGGGAGAGATATTCTTGCTATTTGTTTGTGTAGGATGCTTTGAGAAGTTGGATGAAGGGGCCCGAAAAACTTCATTTTTCCAGTGCTAGGAAGAGTCATTTCCAAATTACATTATCAAAGGCCTTTCTTGCATCTATCGTTAGTATTCCCATTTATGTTTCGGTTGGTCTGTTTTGTGCCCAATCTAGCACTTTCCTATTTGTGCCCAATCTAGCACTTTCCTAATGTTTGTGACTCCTGATCTGCCTTTGATGAATCCTACTTGATTATGGTTTATGATATATGGAAGTATTTTAGCTAGTCTATCTGCTATGAGTTTGGATAAGATTTTTGTATCTACATTGATAAGGGAAATTGTTCTGTAGGATTCGTTTTTTAGAGGGTTTCTTGCCTTTTTAGGCAAGATTTTTATATGTACTTCTTGACTAGTAGGCATGTGTTGACTTGTAGTTAGTACTTTATTGTACAGTTGTGACAGTGTTTGAGAGATTTGGGAAGATAAGTTTTATAGAATTTGCTTGTCAGACTGTCTGTTCGCTGGGCTTTGTTTTGTGGAGTTTTGCAATGGTTTTTGCTACTTCTTCTTGGGTTATTGTGGCATTCATTGTTTCTAATTGGGATTGTGTGACTGTTGGTAGTTTTAACTGTGATAACCAGCACTCTCTTGAGAGTGGGGGTTCTGTATGAGAGTATAGAGTAGAATAGTATTGAGCAAAGGTAGAACATATTTCCTTTTTATTTTAGCTATTAGGGTTGATGTGTATCTATCTTTTGCTAATCTAGCAAGTAGTTTGCCTGATTTGTTTCCAAATTTAGATGTATGGTCTTTATTCAACCTCAGTTACTATGTTATTATGTTATTTTTCAGTACCAGCAGAATGTCCAACTTAACATACTTTAAGTGCCAGAATTTTCAGCATTTTGTACACAGCTGAGTCTACTCCCTCACCTGATCTTACCTCATGGGAGCTCACGAACCTTCAGTAGCAGCTTTTGGAGCAATACAGTACTCCAAACATTCCTTAACCACAATGATGGAGGAGAGGAAGTCAATTATTATCTCCATAACATCAGTTAGGGAAACTGAGACACGTATTTCTCCGTGTCACACCTTTAAGAACAACAGCAGGCCATGCACATTGTGAACAGGTCCCATAGACAGAACCTTTGATCCTTCAGCTTTGAGGATGGACGAGAACCTATCCACTCTCAATTTGTCCCAGGCGGCCTCTCACCCAGTTTACAAGAACGGCCCATCATATCCCAGCCAAGGCCCTAATCCCTGGATTTATATATATTGGTTTAATCCAAGTCTTATTTTCTGCCCATTTATAGGAGCCAGCGAAGGACAATTGTTTTCCAGGCATAGAAAAGTGCTGCCTGCAGAAACTGAAGTACAAATCTGGACTGTCACGAACGCCAGTTCGCTGGGCATGATCTGACCAATCAATCGGTACAAGCTGACTGCTACCACTTTAGTTATGGCCTTAAAGCCGCCCCAAAAACACTCTTGACTCTCACTGACTATGCACACCCTGTCCTGGCACTTAATGTTACACTACACTATTCACTCCAGCAACTAACTGGTTAATTAGCATTTACACTGCAATACATTTCATTCAACCACATATAAACTATCAGAGGCTAACTGAGTTCTTTTAGAGCATCAAAGACAAAACTTAAATTTTATATTTAATATTCAAAGGTGACAGTGCATATAATACAAAAATAAAAGAAATGGTGTTATATAAAATGACAACAATATGTCAATCTACAGTTATATAAAATAAAAAGGATAAAAATATTCACAGACCCTACTCACTAGAAGAAGTCCTGTATCCCGGGGCGGAAAAAAACATCGGGTCCATACATGCATGGACCCTTAGCATGTCCCCTCAGTATGAACACAGTTATAGGGGTTACAAGGATTTTTAAACTCTTTGATGAACCACCCCCCTCCTGCTATGCATGAGGTGGGAGTGTCTAGGAATGTCCAGATTTACGACTAGCCAAAAGCATTCATTCCCCCTCAGTTAGGCAGATTCCATATAAATGTAGATATGTACATTGTATTGGAATATCAATTCCTCCAATACCAAACATGAACTGTGTGTAATCCATATTTCCCAAAATATTAATTAAACTCGCCTTGGCAAGGGAATAAGGGCTCCATGTTGTGTATTTTACATTTATTTTACATGTATGGTTGTCCTTAAAATGACCTCTTAAGGTACCCACCAGATCCCTAGCTGAAGAGAATTCCAGATACATGGTTCGGCCCCACATTGTCTGGAAAAGAAGATCTGGTTCCATGCTTCACTAATCGTAATATAAACAATAGGACTGTTCCAGGGTGGAATGGTATTTTTATTGGTCCTTTGCAAGAACTAATACCAATAGTTAACCCATTCTTGCCAAGTCACTACACACTTTCCTGACATAGACCATATGTCTTCCTCTGCTACTCCAAACATGCACAGTGAGGGGGAGGACAGGATGGCTCAAGAGTTTGACTACTTCCAGTTAAAATGTGGCATCTTTTTGGCACAGCCGCAAAAGATATTCAAAATCAGTTAACAGATGGCAAGACCATAGTGTGTGAGTTAACAATGGCATTGGCTGGAAGTTGTTAACTATCTAGGTCATCCAAACAGGTAGACCACTTAGATTGTAGGAGGAGTATATTCGGTTCTGATTTTGCCTGTATTCGTAATTGTATAACTTGGAAATTAACATGTGTGCTCTGGGTATGCACAATCCCAATTATTGGGTGTTTGGTGATTGTTGGGTTTGGGTGTCAAACAAGGATCTTAAAGGGTATCTATAGTCTAAAATATCGAATTTTCAAAAATTATACTGTTAAATACAGCAAGATCCCACTGCTTCAAAAATGTTTCCAGATTTTAAATATGGGCTGTAGATCCTGAGAAATCATCATTTTAATCACAGCATTTACAGGGAAAGACTTGTCACTCCAGGAGCAGAAATTGTAATATGTGACCCATTAATGACCTCTTACTAGGATCTTTAGCTCTCTGACAGAACACTTTCTGCAACAATTAAGAGAATCAGCAGTGAAAAAGAAGACGGGGAGGGAGGGGGAGATGTGTAAGCAGAGCAGTGTCCATGGTGAGGCTGTGCAGAACTTTTAAGTGTCGCAGGACACTACAAATAGGCAGTAAGGGAGGGTGGGGGCAATTAGGAGCAATTCACTAAACATTAATAATTTAATGACAAAGCAAGCACAGATAAATATGTAAGTACCACCATTTTACTTCTCTCAAATTGTAGTTTCAGATAATGTAAAGTTGTTTCAGTGAGTATAGTGACCCTTTAATGCATGACATACAGTAGCTGTAGGTATCTGTAGTGCATTGTGTTAGGGAGATGGTGGGAGTTTTATCCTACCTTTCTGAGCAAAGATAAGAAGACAACCATTAAGCAGCTAGATTTTCGGATGCCCAGCGAATGCAGAATTTGCATGAGAAGAGAATGGTGCACAGTATCAAAGGCAACCGAGGAGAATAAGGATAGAGAATTCTCCTGTGGATTTTGCAGTTTGTAGGTCATTAGTTAGTTTATTAGCATGGAGGTGGTTAGTAATACGTGTAAAAATGAGACGTTCTAAGAGTTTAGAAGCAAACAGTAAAAGGCAGAAAGGGTGGTAGTTAGAGAGACAGGAGGGGTCGAGAGGGTTTTTTAAGAAGGGACTTCACACACGCATGTTTGAAGGCAGCAGGAAATATCCCAGAGGTTAGGGAGTAATTAAAGGTGTGAGATAAAGCAGGGGTAAGTATTTTAAAGCAGTGTTTGAGTAAGCAGGAGGACATAGGATATTTTTATACATTTATAAATTTTATATATTTTGTCATGAGAGTACTATATTTTATATTCATATATTTATGGCCATTTAGATGGTAATGAGAAATGCTACACGTACATACTATAGACCTTTCCTATATGTAATATTATATACCCCCACCTCATTGGTAGCTGTAAAAATATACTAATGGACTAATCTGATGTACAAATACAGAGAGGCTCTACAGATCTCTAATATAAACATGTGTATTTATAATAATACTTTAGTTCCGTGTAAGTTATCTTATGGTTAATAATAACACTCACCAAGGTGATATATTAAATAAGGATTTATTGTACGGAGTAGTTACAAATTATGCAAAGTAAAAAGCCAGTCAAGTATATTAGAGAACGCCTACAAATTATAACTATATACTTTAAGCATAATTAGTCTATTATGATGTATATGTGTGTGTTTGTGTGTGTGTGTGTGTGTATATAGAGAGTGTGTGTAGTGTAAAGTGTATGTTTGTCTGCTTACCTCCTCCTCCTTCTTCCCCCTTCCTACTAACGTCAACCTCCTACCCAACCTCCTACACAACCTCCAGAGTGTGAATCCTGACAAGTTATATACATCTCTGGTGGCTTAGGGTACACTCTATAAGTTCCATGAATGGTCACAACTTATATTACTGATGACCTTAATTTTCCAAAATAACTTCTACTACTTTGTGAGTAAGCAAGACAGTTGTGCATACATTAATAAGCTTTGGTTAACTCTTTACAATACTGATTAACCCTTTATACTGGATTCAACAAGTCCCCCTCTGCACACTGTTTTGCAAACAACGATATCTAGAACATAGTTATAATGAAAGTCCATCAGGAAATCCCATAGATCTTCTTTAACAGTCTTTAAAACGTTTAAACATTGTCCATAAAGTAGTGTAATATCATTCTTATGCAATGTAATGGTAAAAAGTGATAGTATATAGGAACTAAATTAACTAAAGTAGAACTGGAACTCTCAACACCTTCTTTTAAAGGGCATGTCCACCCCCAAAACTATAATCCCCCCAACTACTGGCCCCATCATGTAGTGTAGTTTAATCCTTACCTCACATCCCAGCTCCATATGGTTCTCCTGTAGTCCCCCCCCAAAGTCCCAAAAAATGCCCACCAGGAGGCTAGCAGGTCCATGTAGGACACTTCCTGCTACCTGGCCTCCCGGAGATCTTTGCCATGCGTATTGCATCCCTTCTGCCCCCTCCCTCCCTCTCCCTCCCGTTCTGCTATCCCTCCCCCTAGCATAAAACCCGTTTTATACTGTATTCCCCCATGTCTCCCAGCCCCAACCGCATATTTTTTATTTTTAGAAAGCTCCCCCATCTTTTACTTACCTCTCCGCTTTCCTACGCGGAAGTGAGCTGCCGGCAGCCGCGTCCGTGATTGGCATTTCCTCGCAAGCAGAGGGCCGGGAGCGCGGCGCAGGAAAGAGGGGAGGTAAGTAGAGTCTGGGGAGCCCAGGGGGGAATCATATATAAAAAAATCGATTTTAGGGTGGACATACCCTTTAAGTTCCATTCACAGCTTAGTTCTTCTTTTCAGTCTTTTTCCAATTATTTGTTTGAAATTTCATCTTTTTACAATATCCATCATCATGAGAGTCTTTCGGCTTTATGTATGGCTTGTAATCTTAAAAACTGTCCAAGATTAGAAACAGGATAACACCCAAATCTTTACTCTGTATATGGTTGCCAGATAACTCTTTTTATCCTGTAGAAATGGATGTTGTCTTCCACAATTTGACTCATAAGAAATTTTAGAGAAACAGGAAACAGTAATAGTACAGGTATTCACTGGTGCCCTTTAAGGCCCCAGACTTTTTGCAGTCTGTACCCAGACAGGCCTGACCTCTATAATACATCTTTGAGCAGGTAAATAGTTTGTGTACCTTTATTACCCTGGATTTGTGGTTTGCTTTTTACCAAGCCTCAGTCACATAATTCTCCGAAGTTGAACTGGAAATAAACAAAAACCACAAACCAACTTATAACTTGTCAGTCCTTACGGTTCGAAAAAACTTTTTTCCATGTAGGCAATATCATCAGCTGGTCTTAGCTACTCCTTGGCATGAACTTATTCTGTAATAATCTCTGTTATAGCTTTATTAAGCTTCTTCGTCACTTGGCGTTGTCACTTTCTCAATCCTGGAGTAGACAGATCTTGACCCGACGTCCACTAACTCTAAACTTAAATCATTGTTATAATGTATAAACCATCACTATATTACCATATAATTATAAGAATAAATATATTGTTTCCTAGACAAATTTTAAATATCATTATTAAGAGTGTAAACCAAATAGTAATTTGTAAAAATTGGAATCACATCACATATGTCACATTATAAGAATTAAAAAATCTTAATTTATAATATGGTTTAAAGAACTATAGAGAAAAAAAACAAATAGTGGATACTTTTAAACTTCAGGAGAACAGGTAAACTGTCAACTTTATAACTACAGACAGATGTACTTGACATCTAACAATATTAAAAACTTCTAACATGGGGGGCGGAGCCAGGCAGCCGAAGCAAATGGACGCAAGTTCCTAAAGCTCCAGCTAACAGACGCCAGATAAAAAGCATTTCGGCACTGGGAGAGCCCAAATTCAATAGCTCCCGCTCCAAGCCGCAACATGGGAAGACGGAAAGCAACTAAGTTCATCCCCAACAAATTAACGGACTACTATGGCAGCAGCCGAGAAAGCTACAAAGATGACGCCGGGCCCTCATACCCAGCTAACTCACTGGAATGGGAAAGACCTGACACTAGGAAACAGAAGGAGTAAGCCCAGCAAGGACACATACAAATGTAAAACAAGCCCACAGAGGCCCACACCACACTGTCAAGGGCAACCAACAACCCACAAAGGCCCAGGACAACCAACAACCCACAAAGGCCCAGGACAACCAACAACAAGCATCAGAGGAGGTAGGAAATCCTCTACTCTCATTCCCAGTCCAGAGCATCCCTATAACAGACCAAATACTGAAAGACATGATGTTATCCCTGCATGAAACCCTACAAAAAGACCTACGATCCCCTATCAGTGATATCCAAAAATCACTAACAGATCTTGGCCAGCGTACCGACCACATGGAAAATAAAATGGTGGACTTTGTTTCCACGGTGACTGACCTCATAGACTCTCATTCCGCCATTCAAGACGAAGTAGCGTCACTTCGACTTAAACTATCAGACATGGAAGACAGAGCCAGAAGATGTAATATCAAAATAAGAGGTATTCCCGAAACGATTGGCACCACAGAATTAATACCATATCTCACAAAACTATTCCTGACTCTTTTACCTGAAGCATCACAATCCGACATCCTAATAGATCGTGCACATTGAAAACCCCACATCTTCCCAACACGACCACCAGAGACACCCTGGTGAGAATGCTCTACTTCCATATTAAAGAACAAATTATGTCAGCATCAAGGAAAATGCCAAAAATGTCAACCCCATACAGGGATATACAAATATTTACGGACTTGTCACCAAGCACCCTGCAAGCCAGGAGACAATTTATAAACCCTACCACTATACTGAGAAACTCTCAAATCCCTTACAAATGGGGATTCCCTACCAAACTAATTATCAGAAAGAACGGAACCAACCTCATTGCAAATTCCCCACAAGAGGCCGAAACACTACTAAAAGATTGGAACCTTCTACTCTCTGCAACGCAGTCACCCTCCAAAAGCGGAAACAACTCTCCAGAACCCAACCCACTCAACCAGAAGTTCACCAGCAAGCTCTCCCAAATGACTACAAAGGTGCCTAATAAGATATCAATCTTGAACCAACAAATATTTCTGGTTCTGAACTGGCTGACTACACATTCACCCCAAAGACTCCGAGATCTACGACAGGTTAAGATCTCAATTGTTTAAACTATGTTTGTTTTAACTGTTACTGTTAACAATGTTTTCGTACATAAGTTATCTAAATTGACCTTTGAATATTCAAACAATGAAAATACTAAATGGATATATGATTAACATGATAGAATATTAAGCTTAACTGTGTTCCTAATAATGCGATCTTATATACCGATACTCAATATAAACCAATGTATAAGATAATGGTACTAATGTCTCTCATCATACAGATAATAGGCCAACTCCCAGTCAATAGGAGAAATATACTAACAACAAAAGTCTCTAAAAGCAAGGTTATAAAACCTGACAAAAACTTCAATAACATCATGCTTGTTTTTTTTTTTGTTTTTTTTTTATTTGCCTTGCTAACTTATTTGCATCTCTTTT
Organism: Hymenochirus boettgeri; assembly: GCA_019447015.1. NCBI lineage: Eukaryota > Metazoa > Chordata > Amphibia > Anura > Pipidae > Hymenochirus > Hymenochirus boettgeri. The sequence goes on along the minus strand of CM033475.1, from coordinate 113,350,012 downwards.
TCCTCTCTTCTCTCTCCTCTCTTAATATTTGCTCAAGAGACACATTTCAAGAAGTGCCCAAATGCTCACATAAAAAATACCCACATATATACACTACCCAAGAAAAGAAACACAAAGGAGTTCTTATAGCAATCAAAGAAACTGTAGACTTCCAACCAACAAATGTGCTAATAGACCCCGAAAATAGGTACCTGATCATAGAATGCCTGATAAACAACATATATGCCCCCCACACGAAACAGAACAAATTCCTTAAGAACATATAAACTCTTACAACGAACAAAAACTCCAACACTCTCATATGTGGAGACTACAACGCAATTATAGACCCAACTATGGATTTCACCAATACTACATGCATGAAACGAGGCACGATCGCCAAAACTAAATACAAACTAAACCTGCATGATATATGGAGATGTAAATATCCCTTGGACAAATCATATACCTACTACTCTGCTGTCCACAATACGTATTCCCGCATCGAAATGTGCTGGACCGATCTAAATACCCTAGCCAAAATCGAAGACATACAGATAGGCCCAATCCTGTGGTCAGACCACGCCCATATAACTATAAGAATTAGAGACACCAACAATTATATTCCAAAATATTCATGGCGACTAAACCAGTATCTCCTAACAATTCCAAACAAAATTGATTATTTCTGTCCAGGTCGGGATTTCAGGGGTTCTCCAGTATTTGGCTATCTTTATCCGTATAACTGTGAATAGATGTAGCATGATTGTTGTCATATGTTTTGGTAAATCGAGGATATCTATATTTAGCAATGCTTGTGCTGGGTTAAGTGGTAAGTGCCAGGCCAAGATTGTTGATATTAGGTTCAAAGCCACTTTCCAGAGATCATTTAGTTTTGGGCATAGCCAAAAAATATGTATTAGAGTGCCTTTGTGGCCGCATTGTCTCCAACAATCTTTGGTTATTTCTGGGTTGTATTTGTTTAATAATGCAGGTGTTTTATACCACCGTGTCCTTATTTTTACATTAGCTTCCCAGTGTTTGACACATTTGGATAGTTTGTAGACTATTTTGATTGCTTTGTGCCATTGTTCGTCTGTGATATGTGTTTGTAGGTCTTCTTCCCATCTTTTGTGGGGAGATATGGTGTCAAGCTCTGGGTCTGGTGTGATCGCTTTATAGTTGATTCTTATTCCTTTTTTGTTGTGTTCCAAAGATAGCCATTTCAGAAGGAATGGGGTGGTTTGGGTTATGGTTTGCGTTTTTTTTTGCATTGCGTGTCTTACTTGAAGGTATTTATAGAAGTCTCTTTTATGAATCTGATATTCATTTCTTAAATCCTCAAATGTTTTGATACCTTGTTCATTATATAGTTGTTTTAACTGTGTTAGGCCTAGTGTTAGGCCTAGTGTTAGACAAGATCCGGGACCAAGTGTTATAGTGATGTTATTGGGATTTCTCCCCGCAGGCATTTATATTCTTCGTGGGTTTTGCATATTTGTCTCCATGTTTGGATAGTTGTGGTTAGAGAGAGATATTTCGGGATATCTGTGTGGGGAGTGAAGTTTTTCTTCGTTGTAATCAGGGCTGCCCCAAGTATTTCTCTAAGAGGGTTGTTTCCGAGTAGGAGTTGTTCGTCTTCTGCCCAGTATTTCTCTTCCGTGTCTGACCACCAGTGTTCTAGTTGGTCGAGTACTGTTGCTTTATGGTAGTCTGAGATATTGGGGAGTATGTGTTATGAACTGGAGAGTAGTAGGTATATGTTTTATCCAAGGGATATTTGCATCTCCAGATATCATGTAGGTTAAGTTTGTGTTTGGTTTGAGCAATCTTGCTTTTTTTTGCCCGTTGGGTATTAGTGGAATCCATATCTGGATCTATAATTGCGTTGTAATCTCCGCAGATTAGAATGTTTGAGTTTTTGTTCATTATAAGAGTTTGTATTTTCTCAAGGAATTTATTCTGTTTTCTGTGGGGGGCATATATATTAATCAGTGTGTATGGTTTACTGTTTAGCAAGCATTCTATGATTAAGTATCTGCTTTCGGGGTCTATTACTATGTTTATCGGTTGGAATTCTATTGTTTCTTTGATCGCTATAAGTACTTTTCTTCTCCTTTGCTTGAGTAGTGTAGATATATGGGTAATTCTTGTGAGTGCATTTGAGCATTTGGTCTTCCTTAAAATGCGTTTCTTGTGTTTCGGAAAGGCGGAGATTCCATTCTTTTAGTAGTGTTTCGGCTTCTTGTGGGGTATTTGTTCTGTTAGCCGGAGCTTTAGGTTTCTACCACCATTCGCTTCGGCTGCCTGGCTCCGCCCCCTCATTGAAGAATTCTTTAAGCTAAACGACAACAAATAAATAACAGATATCACACTCTGGCAATCTTTTAAAGCATTCATCAGGGGCATACTAATCCAGGAAGCTGCAAGACTCAAAACAACTAAATTAGCAAAACAGAATTCTTTAATAGCAGAGATCACCCAATTGGAAAAGGAATATATAAAAACCCAAAATATAAGAACAAAACAAAAATCAGAAGAACTACGCTTAGAACTACACCACCTAAACGTCCAAAAATTCGAAGTCGTCTATAGAAAGATGGGTGCCAGGTATTATGCCACAGATAATAAAGCAGGAAAAACCCTAGCAAACAAATTAAAGGGAAAACATACTAGAAACAGAATCAAGTATATATCAAAAAGGAATCAAAATCACTAACCCATATGATGTAGTAGACTATGAATCCCTCTACAACTTAATACAAAACGACACCATACAACACCCTACACCCCAAGAAATAGAATCATTCTTGGCTCAAATAAATCCCCCCAAGGCCTCAAAAACCCAACTGGATACTCTAAACAGAGACATCACACATGAAGAAGTCAACAAAGGCATAGACTCCCAAGTGAATTCTACAAAACTTTCAAGAAAGAATTATCACCTTTCCTACTCAGATCATTTATAGAGGCTACAAAAAAAGGTAGATTTCCACAGGAAATGCTAACAGCTCAAATAATCACTATACCTAAAATAGGAAAAGAACCTACAACCCCAGAAAACATTAGACCTATTTCCCTCCTAAATGTGGATGTGAAGCTATACGCAACAATCTTAGCAAATAGATTGAAAATCATCCTACCAGATATTATAGACCCAGATCAAGTTGGATTCATACCCTTCAGACAAGCATCTGACAATACCCGTAGACTGATTAATCTAATGCAAATGGCCGAACACAAATGAACTCCACTACTGCTACTTTCTATTGACGCCGAAAAGGCATTCAGTAGGATAAACTGGGAGTACATGAAAGGTGTCCTGCAAAAATTTTAAATCACAGGAAACATTTTCACAGCCATACTTGCACTGTACTCCTCCAACCCAGCAGCAATAGTCTCAGCTGCTGATGTACAATCAGCACCATTTGTACTCATTTGGAACAAGGCAAGGATGCCCACTTTCAACTCTCATGTTCGCGCTAATGATGGAGCCGATAGCACAAACCATTAGATCACATACACCGATATCGGGCATTCCCTGTGGTAATAAACATCACAAAATATGTCTCTTTGCGAACGATGTTATAATGACGCTAACAAACCCGCTAACATCCCTCCCCAAGACGATTGAAATCTTAAAACAAGCAGATATCGTACTAGAAATTAAACAAAAACAAATCCCTAATATTAGCAGCTAATATTACAACAGAGACTAAAAAAATCCTCCAAAAGCAATTTCTATTTCAATGGCGATATTCAACATTACCATACCTGGGAATACAACTGACGATCCCTACTAATCAATTATTTAATCAAAACTACATTCCACTACTACATCTAACCGAAACACTTACTAAAAAATGGGGAAAAGAAAACCTTTCATGGTTCGGCAAGTTCTCGGCTATCAAAATGACGCTTCTTCCAAAAATCATATTTGTATTTAGAACAATAATTCTACAACCAACAAAACAATACTTCCAGAAATTACAATCTATAATGGAAAAATGTATCTGGTCTGGAAAAAGAGCCAGAACAAACAAAAAACTATTATACCAGAAAACATTGACAGGAGATATGGGTATCCCCAACATGTCAGATTACCATAAAGCAGCAGTGCTAGACCAACTAAAACTCTGGTGGTCAGATGCAGAAGAAAAATACTGGGTAGAGGACGAACAATTCCTGACAGGAAATAGTCCCTTAGAGAAATTCTAAGGAGCAGCCCTGATCACATAAGAAAAAAACATTATTCCCTGCACAACAACCCTAAAGTACTACTCCCTGACTACAACTATCCATATATGGAAACAGACATGCAAAACACACAATGAATATATGAATCTGAGTGGAGAAATTCCAATCGCATCACTAGACCACCTAGTTCCAGACCTAGACTTAACTTCCTGGCAAACATTAGGCCTAACCCAATTAAAACAACAATACAACGAACAAGGCCTTCGATCATTCGAAGACTTGAAAACAGAATACCAGATACACAAAAGAGACTTCTATAAGTACCTGCAACTGAGACATGCAATGCAAAAACACCCGCAACCCAACAGCCAAAACACTTCAACTCTCTTAAAATGGCTATCTTCAGAACATAACAAAAAAGGAATAACTCTCATTTATAAAGCTCTCACGCCAGATTTAGAGCTTACCACCATACCTCCCCACAAAAAATGGGAAGAAGAACTACAATCACATATTTCAGACGAACAGTGGCACAAAGCAATTTCAATAGTATAGAAACTATCTTAATGCGTCAAACATTGGGAAGCCAATGTAAAAATCCAAACACAATGGTATAAAAAACCCTGCATTACTAAACAAGTACAACCCAGATGTAAGCATTGATTGCTGGAGACAGTGTGGTCACAAAGGCACATTATTACATATCTTTTGGCAATGCCCAAATATACTAGATCTTTGGAAAGATGCTTTCAACCTACTTTCAACAATTTTAGCCTGGCTCCTGCCACCTAATCCAGCACAAGCACTGCTAAATATAGATATTCTTGAATAGCCGAAACACATGTCGACAATTATGCTACACCTATTCACAGTTGTACGGACAGAGATAGCCAAATACTGGAGATCCTCTGAAATCCCAACTTGGACAGAAATAATTAACACAATCTTAACCTTCACCTCCTCAAAAGACTGCTATAAAAAAGTGTTAAACGCATGGATGCTGTGGCAAGATAACAAACACAGAATTAAAGAAATAACCAATACTACTGAGACTATATAAAGACCCATCAACTCAACTAACACAAACCACTGTCTTATTGGGCTAACACCCGAGTACCCAAACATATGGTAAACCAACAAACACAACCCTATACTAGGTGTGTGCATTTGGCATTTTTGTTTTCAGCACTCTAATAAATGAGTATTGTTTAAAGACTTAAGTGAGTGTGCCTACCTATGAACTATATATACGATTGATTATACTCACCTGCAGTGGTACAGGTAACTGGTAGTGCACCTCAGAGTTTTACCTATCAGGATCATCACATATGCTTGGAAATTGGACAACCCTATACTAACCTTTAAAGGTCAATTACGATTTTAGATGTTTTTGTTGAACCTACGTTACCCCTTCTCAATCTCTTTCCCATAATCACCTCCCTTTTTCCCCTTCCCCCTCCCCCCCTCTACTTTCCGACCCATCCTTTCCCTTCTCTCTACTATATAAAGATAAAATACCTTATTGAGCTAATGCCAATTATAACTGCAATACATAAAATAGAACAATCAAGAATCTAATAAACTAATGTACCAGCATATATATAATGTATTGATGACCTACTGCTTGAGACCGTATACAATGATTTTATGTAATACTTTTTTTTTTATATTTTTATGCTCAATAAAGAAAAAATGAATATTAAAAAATACAAAAAAACTCCTAACATATATTTACATTAAACATTTAGACAATACCTAGGTATACAAGTATCACTTATCAATAATTTTCAAATATTGAAAACCAGTGACCAATTTAAACATTGATTTAACCATGTTATTTAACTATTTTGACCTTACAGCTTTACAGATAAATAGATACACACCCCAAAATATAAATATCCTTTTATTATGTATAGATCTGATTCATATAAAAGTATTACTTTTTATTCTGGATTAATTTAGACCAGCAGTTGTTTTTAACCATCCAATTTAAACTCTTGCTCATTTTACTGGTACCCCATCCCTGTGATGTACACCTTTGGCCAATAATAGAGGGTTTTTTTACACCGCTAGTGTTACTAGCTTTTAAAGGAATAGTTCAGTGCTAAATACAAGTCTGCATAGACAGAACACATAAATTACACAGTGCAAATACCTCTTTCCAGATTGTCCATGTGTTGCTCCTATCCCCAGTAATCCTTGCCGGTAACTGATTCCCCCAGTCCTGGTCCTGAATCTGCAGCTCCCCCTCTCCTGTAATTCGCGACTATGCAGGCTCCGTCGCTCATGCGCAATGAGAGGCCCCTGCAGTCGCAAACAGTGACCTCTCTGTCAGCCAGCCTGTATGGGATTTCCTCATTAGCGCGTGTGCGCGAACCCGCGATTGTGACCTGTGCAGCTGAAAAGTAACTTCAAGTATCCTGGTAACTGCACCTGGAGCAGGTGACATGGTCCATGTACCCCCAGTCTGTACTGCTATTAAGAGAGGTGCAGGTATGTGCACTGTCTGTGCTCAGTGGGGGGTGGGGGGATTCTATCTATCCTCTATCTATCCTCTTTCTATCTATATATCTATCCTTTCTATCTATCTATCTATCTATCTATCTATCTATCTATCTATCTATCCATCCATTTTCTTTAAATTTATCCTCTTTTTTTCTATCCTCTATCTATCTATCCTCTATCTATCTATCTATCTATCTATCTATCTATCCTTTTTCTATCTATCTATCCCTTTTCTATCTATCTATCTATCTATCCTCTTTTTTTCTATCTATCCTTTCTTTCTATTTATCTATCTATCTATCTATCTATCTATCCATTTTCTATCTATCTATCTATCCACTTTCTTTCTATCTATCTATCCTTTTTCTATCTATCTATCCTTTTTCTATCTATCCCTTTTCTATCTATCTATCCTTTCTTTCTCTTTATCTATCTATCTATCTATCTATCTATCTATCTATCTATCTATCTACCTTTTCTATCTATCTATCTATCAATTTCTTTCTATCTAATCTATCCTTTTCTATCTATCTAATCCTTTTTCTATCTATCTATCTATCTATCTATCTATCTATCTATCTATCTATCTATCTATCTATCTATCTATCCATTTTATATCTATCTATCATCTATCTATCTATCTATCTATCCACTTTCTTTCTATCTATCTATCTATCTATCTATCTATCTATCTATCTATCTATCTATCTATCCATTTTCTATAAATGTATCCTCTTTTTTTCTATCTACCCTCTTTCTATCTATCTACCCTCTTTCTTTCTTTCTATCTATCTACCCTCTTTCTTTCTATCTATCTATCTATCTACCCTATTTCTATCTATCCTCTTATCTATCTATCTATCTATCTACGATATCTATCTATCTATTTATCTATCTATCTATCCTTTTTCTATATATCTATCCATTTTCTATCTATCTCTCTATCTATCTATCCTTTTTCTATCTATCTATCCATTTTCTATCTATCTATCTATCTATCTATCCTCTTTTTTTTCTATCTATCTATCTATCCTCATTTCTATCTATATATCCATATATTTATCTACTGTATCTATCGACCTAGATGACTATGTTTGCTACCTATATTATACCATACTAAAAAGTGATGCACAGGCGCTATGGGTGGGGGAAAGGGCTGTAAGTGCTGGATTACTGTTTGCGAACTTCATTATGCCACACTGAAAGTGATGCACAGGCACTATGGGTGGGGGGAAGGGCTGGGAGTGCTGGATGACTGTTTGCTACCTACATTATGCTATACTGAAAGTGAATCACAGGCACTATGGGTGGGGTAAAGGGCTGTAAGTGCTGGATTACTGTTTGCGAACTTCATTATGCCACACTGAAAGTGATGCACAGGCACTATAGGTAGGGGAAAGGGCTGTGAGTGCTGGATTACTGTTTGCTAACTTCATTATGCCACAGTGAAAGTGATGCACAGGCACTATGGGTGGGGGAAAGGGCTGGGAGTGCTGGATGACTGTTTGCTACCTACATTATGCCATACTGAAAGTGATGCACAGGCACACGCTTACACAAACAGACTCACACGTTTACACAAACACACTCACAGACTCACATGTATTCACAAACACACTCACACTCACATGTATTCACAAACACTCAGACTCACGTTTACACAAACACACTCAGACTCACACGTATTCACAAACACACTCACAGACTCACATGTATTCACAAACACACTCACACTCACATGTATTCACAAACACTCAGACTCACATGTTTACACAAACACACTCACAGACTCACATGTATTCACAAACACACTCACAAACACACTCACAGACTCACGTATTCACAAACACACTCACAGACTCACGTTTACACAAACACTCACAGAATCACACAGTTACACAAAAACACTGACAGAATCACACTGCTCACACAGTGTATCACACAGCACACTGCTATATACAAACATATAAATCTATATAAACAATAAATACATACATTTTATTTCAATAAACGATGCCAACTGAGGTTTAAGTTGTTGTAAGTAATCCCTAAGTTCAGTAGATCTGCCAGCAAACTGTATCTTATGCAGCAAAAAAAAGTGCACGTGAAGAGAGGGAAAGTCTATTAGTCATGAGGTCAAAAGGGGCGGGGTTATAACATGTCAGTACAGCAGATAGACAATAATCAGTGCAGAGTGAAGGACACTCCCACCAAAAACGAGCAGAACTTTACAAGCTGATTGCAGAGGCTACAAGCAGAATTATTTCACAAGAAAGGGATCCTGGGGGCTGGGGCACAGCGAGGTTTATTATACTGAAGTTTGTAAAATATGTCATTTCTGAGAGAACACTTCCTTTAATATTCCATATTATTATGGTATATATTATACTTAACACATTAATTTATCCTTGTATACTGTGTTAAGTTCATAATAATTCATAACCACCTGTAAACACATTTCCGGAACTGATAATTCAGTTATACTGAATCAATGTAACTCTTATTATTAAAAAGTAATATCTCTTATATACCAACCGTATGATATTATTTAAAACTTCCTATGAAATTTAGTTGACAATATTATAAAACTCTGATACAAGTGCATCAAATCAAATCAAGATTTTGTATACCACAAGATATTTATCTTGTTCCATTTAACTATATAAATTAGGGTAATGTTTTATTTCCTTGGTGTATCATGTTATCATCTAATAACTCCATTATTCAATAGGTTGTGCTTTTCATGTAATAAATTATCATTATCTGTTCCTGGATTAATCTAAATTGACAAATACTTTCAAAAGTATACTGCATGTCTTCATCTTCAAGATACACTACTACAGTACTCTTCTGTGTGATTTACTGTATAAAAGAGACTGAATAACACCAATTTGATTTATTCTAAATCTATTGCTTTGTTCCCTTCTTACTTTTTCAAAGGTCAAACTTTTCCAATATCTGTATTCAGGGTCTTAAGCTTAATTTCTTTAAACTCAGTTTAAAACTCAACTCTTAGTATTAAACTAGGACAATAACTCAGCCTAGTAGTAGTTAATACTAATGTTATAACTCCACAACTTCTTCAGAACTCATAATTTAAGTTTGAAATAGTTCACAGACACCTTGCTGTCATTTTCATCTCTTCTGGAGAACAGATCCATGTATTCACTGAATGTGAAATACAAACCATTGTCAAAAATAGCTTCATGTTTGAGTTCTTAGTCCACATAACTTTGAGGAACTTTGAGGAACAGATGCTGTCTATAGATCAATAACATTATGCTACTGTGACACTTAATGAAATGTACATTCTTCTTACCAAAAATATATATGTATAAAAAATATTGGATCCATGAACGTTTTTAAAATATGTATTTCCATCATATACATCTTACAGTACCTCCTTGACAATTTCAAAACATTTTATCGCATAATTGGCCAGATTTTCCGATAAATCTCAAAACACAATTGTCAGGGTTTCCCAAGATGAATATTGACTTGGAGTACTCCTTTTATATTAAATTTGGAAAAATTACCAATTCAGTATATCCGTGCACTCTCTGTAATAATGTACACCTTCAGAATATATTTAATCAAACAATTATAATTGTTAATAATAACAAGTACAGGACAAACACGTATCCTATGTTAGAACACATCCATATCCTTTCCATGCACACATGCCCTTGTCAATCACATGTCATGACTATCAATGGGGAAATGTTATTAATTATACCTATTACAATTACTTCTAAACAGGCTGATAATAAACCCATGCATCTATAATTTCACATGCAATACTTTTACTCATTAATTTAACCCTGCTACAAATAGTAGACCCATATGCTTATTTAATGCATCTTGCTTTTCTTTAAACAAAAGAAACAAAATCTCCTTAAAATAAGAATATATATTACAGCAAGTTCAACAAAAATAACTTCATTCAAATATCACATAGTAAAAATACTTTAAAAGAATATTCCCCCTCCCATGTAGCACCAAACATTTTAGCCCTTTGAACCTTAATAGTTACTATCTCATCTGTTTCTATCCCAACTGTCTATTTATACAAACACTGACTAGCCATGTATTTCCTTACAAGTTTCTCTACAGAGATTAATTTACACTTTGTATCTACTTTATTTACTAAAGGCTTACACAACTATATATATATATATACATATATATATATATACACGTATTCATTTTAATATAGATCAGGAAATACATGGAAAATCAAATAAATGTATACTGATTTGTAAGCAATATCATGATTTATCAGATCACATTAGATCTAGTTAATCATAATTTAAGCATTTAAACTACTTTTTATATATTTAATTCTATGGCAAAGATATTCCATTTAAATAGCCATTCTAGATCTTGTGAATAGTACAAATAGGATTGTAATTTACTAATAGGATGTAATTTACTATTGTTTGATAACCTACTAATCTATAGCAAATATGATGACTGCATCAAAGATAACCTTGTATAATGCATAACATATCTGAAAACTTAGAAAACTCTCAAAAAAATAAATCTATCCACTTATAATATGTCAAATCTGACCTCAGCACTAGTGAAGGTAAAAATTGCATCTTTAAAACAAATGCCTATAAAAATCTTAGCTGCTTTATCAAAGGACATAATTCTTACACATGTCCTACAACTTAAAGGGCATGTCCACCCCCAAAAATATGTTTTGCTGTAGTGTAGAGAGCGCTATCCTGTGTACTTTTGCCATATACTTTCATTATTTTTTTGGAACAGTTATCAAGTTATTTTCATTTTTGTGTTTCTTATGGGTGTATCAATTGATTTCTCTCCTCCTATAGTGGGCAGTGTGCTTGTAGTCTATGGAGATATGTCCACCAATCAGAAGGGTTTTGCATAATGGTTAAAAAAGCCCTTTCTCCATTTATTAATTAAACATGCAGAATCTGTGCAACTGATTTGCAAGTGCCAACTGGGATTCTGGGATTTTACATTAACCCATTCCCTTCTTCTATAGTCATTAGAACTACATGATCTGATATTGTTGTGTGCAAGTAGAGTAGCATGTTGATGTCAGATTGAATCAGTTTATCAATGGTATATATATATATATATATATATATATATATATACACACACACACACAGAAATTACGAAGGCACTCACAGGTCTGAAACTTTTGAATGGCACCCAGGCATTTCCTTGCTTGGAATGGAGTGCTGATCGCTGCTGTTTGCTCTATAGTAAGACACAACATTTGTTACAAGCAGAGCTGCATTTATTGCAGACTGGTTGCTTTTACACTGCAATTATTCACACTCAGCTTTGCTGCATGTGTTTCTGATATCCCTTTGATTGCCATGTTGCTCTCTAGACTGGTTAGCAATCATCTCCCTCTGTTCTATTACTGGAGATTGTTTCTGGTGAAATTGTGGAACCAGATATTCCAATACATCAATAGCTCTGTTACTCAGATCCCCTGTTCAATATTTAGTTGGAACTGCAAACCAACCTTTTACTGGAACTATTTTTATCTTAGATACAGAATGCCAAATACTGAGAACTAAATTGAGAGCCATCTGACCTAAGGGCTGCCCATTCAAGCCACCCAGCCATAATCACTCAATAAGCTTATATCCCAGTACATGCCTCAGGACAACGCTATAACATCTCAGATGAAATGCCAAACTGAAACTAGCTCTCCTTACTGAACATTCACTATTTGTAGTGACTCCTAAACCCACCCCCAATATCTGATTGGTCCAAGATCCAAGATCCAATCAGATTTAAGATTGTATCTAGACCAATCAGATTTTGGGTGTGTGTTTATGAGACACTATAAAACAGCATGAAATCTTCAGAGAAGCACAGTTTCTATTCAGCAGTCAAACTAGCAGGTCTTGCCTTTGTATTTAGGTTAGAGACTTGCAAGTAGATAGCTGGTTTTATAGCTAGACTGCCCAAATGAATATTTTTTTTTTTGGTGCCTGGGTTTCATACCTATGGTGTTGTATAGGAGTCTATAAATGCACATAAATGTTGTTATAACAGATAAATGAAAATAAGTGTTTGGATTGCCGAGTCTGAAATTACTTTCCTTTAGCAAAATAGTGACTAACCCAAGTGCCTATGCAGTTGCACTACTAGTTTCACTATTCCCTGACAAGTACTCTCAAACAGCAAAGGGCAGATAGGGAATGGATAGGGATAGGAATTGTATATTGAAAACATGCAGTGTAAATACAACCAGGTTGTAATAATTGCAGCCCTGCAACTTACATTTACTATAATCATCCCCCAATAATGAGATGATCTGATAACTAAACATATATCCACTTAGAATATAAGCTTATTATCAAATAAAAAATATGCTAACAAATGCAATGTGTTTCTCTATTGCCCCTGTGCACAACATAGCCAGGACAAAACCAACTTGTACACCTCATTATAGAGAAAATGAATGGTGGCAACTAAAGAGGTCCTATGTTATGTAACATAGGAACTCTTTAGTTGCAGCCATTCCCACGTGGCAAGTAAAATAGTAAAAAGATCCTTTCAACAAAAATGAAGTTTTTATGTGATAAGCATCTGTAACATGCCTTTAAGGCATGTCCACCCCCAAAATATGTTTTGCTGTGTGTAGGGAGACGTATCCTGTGTATTTTGCCATAACTTTCATTATTTTTTTGGACAGTATCAAGTTATTTCATTTTTGTGTGTTCTTATGGGTGTACAATTGATTCTCTCCTCCTATAGTGGGCAGTGTGCTTGTAGTCTATGAGATATGTCACCAAATCAGAAGGGTTTGCATAATGGTTTAAAAGCCCTTTCTCCATTTATTAATTAAACATGCAGAATCTGGCAACTGATTTGCAAGTGCCACTGGGATTCTGGATTTAAATGACACATTTCCCACTTTCTATAGTCATTAGAACTACATGATCTGATATTGTTGTGTGCAAGTAGAGTAGCATGTTGATGTCAGATTGAATCAGTTTATCAATGGTATATATATATATATATATATATATATATATATACACACACACACACAGAAATTACGAAGGCACTCACAGGTCTGAAACTTTTGAATGGCACCCAGGCATTTCCTTGCTTGGAATGGAGTGCTGATCGCTGCTGTTTGCTCTATAGTAAGACACAACATTTGTTACAAGCAGAGCTGCATTTATTGCAGACTGGTTGCTTTTACACTGCAATTATTCACACTCAGCTTTGCTGCATGTGTTTCTGATATCCCTTTGATTGCCATGTTGCTCTCTAGACTGGTTAGCAATCATCTCCCTCTGTTCTATTACTGGAGATTGTTTCTGGTGAAATTGTGGAACCAGATATTCCAATACATCAATAGCTCTGTTACTCAGATCCCCTGTTCAATATTTAGTTGGAACTGCAAACCAACCTTTTACTGGAACTATTTTTATCTTAGATACAGAATGCCAAATACTGAGAACTAAATTGAGAGCCATCTGACCTAAGGGCTGCCCATTCAAGCCACCCAGCCATAATCACTCAATAAGCTTATATCCCAGTACATGCCTCAGGACAACGCTATAACATCTCAGATGAAATGCCAAACTGAAACTAGCTCTCCTTACTGAACATTCACTATTTGTAGTGACTCCTAAACCCACCCCCAATATCTGATTGGTCCAAGATCCAAGATCCAATCAGATTTAAGATTGTATCTAGACCAATCAGATTTTGGGTGTGTGTTTATGAGACACTATAAAACAGCATGAAATCTTCAGAGAAGCACAGTTTCTATTCAGCAGTCAAACTAGCAGGTCTTGCCTTTGTATTTAGGTTAGAGACTTGCAAGTAGATAGCTGGTTTTATAGCTAGACTGCCCAAATGAATATTTTTTTTTTTGGTGCCTGGGTTTCATACCTATGGTGTTGTATAGGAGTCTATAAATGCACATAAATGTTGTTATAACAGATAAATGAAAATAAGTGTTTGGATTGCCGAGTCTGAAATTACTTTCCTTTAGCAAAATAGTGACTAACTCAAGTGCCTATGCAGTTGCACTACTAGTTTCACTATTCCCTGACAAGTACTCTCAAACAGCAAAGGGCAGATAGGGAATGGATAGGGATAGGAATTGTATATTGAAAACATGCAGTGTAAATACAACCAGGTTGTAATAATTGCAGCCCTGCAACTTACATTTACTATAATCATCCCCCAATAATGAGATGATCTGATAACTAAACATATATCCACTTAGAATATAAGCTTATTATCAAATAAAAAATATGCTAACAAATGCAATGTGTTTCTCTATTGCCCCTGTGCACAACATAGCCAGGACAAAACCAACTTGTACACCTCATTATAGAGAAAATGAATGGTGGCAACTAAAGAGTTACTATGTTATTTATCATAGTAACTCTTTAGTTGCCACCATTCCCGTAGAAGGAAGGACACATGTAAAAAGACCTTTCAAATGCGGCAACAAAAATTAAAGTTTATTGCAAGCACTTTCTGCACAAGTTTACAGGTATAAAAGGACATCTATATGGAAAAAATGTTATCTTTAGATATCCAATCCGAACTATCCTCTGCTGTGTGCAGATTTGCTTTAACTAGAATGTTGATGCAAATCAAGTGAATTGCATGATGGGAAATTCCCTTTTCCAATGCTGCCTCTTAGTGATTACTGAGCATGCTTGCCCTCATAGAAACCTTGATGAGGAACAGTTACAGGCAGTAACAAATTACACTAGAAATGGCTCCTACTCTTTAATTTCTAGGACTTTCAACAGACATTGCAAGAGAACCATAAAGAGCTGAACAGTAAGGTAAGGGTTTTTAAACACTGCACAGTGGGGCCAGTAGAAGGTTAAATTTTAGTTTTGGGGGTGGACATGCCTTTTAAATAACCTATTATTAATAACCATAAATGTCTATCTCCCCTCCAAGTATCTATGTTTATACATAAGCACATTTTCTTGATATCACATATCCTGCCATATAAAGTGTATGCACTAATATATAAAATATATTAATTAAATATCAAAATTACATATTTCCATGTATTAACAATCTATCCTATGACATAACATTTGTCAATAAACAATATTTTATAAGCCTTTAATGAACACAACACCAAATAAATGTATTACTAAGCTTGTAGTAACATTGCTTTCCTTAACAAGGAGTAAGTCCTCTTTTCAATGTTAGACCTCTATCTCTGGAATTCTCTTTTCCTAGCCACTACAAATTTAAACCAGTTGTCTTTCTCTGTGTTGGAATCCATAACTTTGGAAATTTTAGAAACCTGAGCCTCTCTGTCTATTTTTACACCTTCCTCTGTCCAACAAAACTTCTGTTTTAGTTTCCTTAATTTATAACATTTTCTTCAATGATGTCCCCATTTGAAACAAAAGAAACATTGCGAAAATGTATGAGGCTTAACCTTTGCTAATTCTTCTTGATGTCCTTTATCTCTAGATAGACTTCCTATCTCTTTATTATGGGACTCTGTTTTTTGTGATGCTAGTATTTGGCGTCTATACTTGTCAACCAAATCTGCTGCTCTCTAGAGTTTCAGATGATTCACAAACATATATCAAATTTCCAGGATCTAAAAAGGTAAACTTCTTTACAAACCCTTGCACCATCCTTTTGGAAACTTCATGCTAGTTTATATCGAGACATAAATGTAAATGGACATTCATCAATGGAGGTAGAAAGATTAGTGATTACCTCTATTGTAGGAAATAACTGTCTTAGCCTGTCAATGCTTTTGCCATATATCTGGTTCCAATGTATGTCTATGTATGGAACACTGACTGGAGATGTTAATCTTTGGCTCATATGACTTGGTAACCAAAATTTAAACACTTCATTTTTCTAGTTTTCATTCAAATTATACAGATCAGTGTGGGCTTCAAATATATCAATGTTACATATAGCATCTTTCTTTTCATCCGATACAGGAATACTTTTAGCAATTTTAAGTAACTGTTCATTTATTTACAACTGTAACATTGCTGTTTGATATTCTATTTCTTCATCTCTAATGTCTGGAATTAAATGGGAGTGTTTCTGTTCTTTAGTAATAACAGAAACCTGTGTAACTTCCTGTTGTTGCAGACCCAATTCAATCTCTGTGAGTCTAAGTGCTCTTCAACACTATTGGAACTTCTAGTATTTTCCTCAACTTTCTCACAATCACAGTTAGTCTCCTTATAACTGTCAATTTTATCTAAACTCATCAACTCATTAAACACTTTAACCATTAACATTACATTGTTAATTTTCTTTTTCAACTTCGAAAATTCTTTTCGAGTTCTTTTTATCAATCATTCCATTTTCTAATGTACATTTACTATACATTTCCTTCCATGATTTAGACACATTACCATCTAATGGAAGAATAAACGTTAAATTACTTTCACTTGCAAGACTATTAATAAACTCCATACTTTACCAATCCAAAGATCGACTGAAATCCAAATGAAATGCGGAAAGCAGAATATTCCCTCTGATATCGCGATACTTACACCAAAAATTCTAGGTTCTTTATCTCATACAGACCTCTGGAGGCTTCAATCACAGAACACATCCTGTTCCCCCTCTTGAAGCTGACAGAGTGGGTATATATTTGTGTAATGCCTAGTGTCCAAAATGTCTATATAACAGGCTGTTATTTGCCAATGTACAAATACACTAATGGACTGATCTGATGTACAAATACAGAGAAGCTCTACAGATCTCTAATATAAACATATGTGCATTTATAATAATACTTCTTTAGTTCCATGTAAGTTATCTGTATCTTAATAATAACACTCACTAAGGTGATATATTAAATAAGGATTTATTGTACGGAGTAGTTACAAATTATGCAAAGTAAAAAGCCAATCAAGTATATTAGAGACAGCCTACTAATTATAACTATATACTTTTAGCATAATTAGTCTATTATGGTGTATATGTGTGTGTTTGTGTGTGTGTGTATATAGAGAGTGTGTGTAGTGTAAAGTGTATGTGTATGTCTGCTTACCTCCTCCTCCTTCTTCCCCCTTCCTACTAACGTCAACCTCCTACCCGACCTCCTACACAACCTCCAGTGTGTGAATCCTGACAAGTTATATACATCTCTGGTGGCTTAGGGTACACTCTATAAGTTCCATGAATGGTCACAACTTATATTACTGATGACCTTAATTTTCCAAAATAACTTCTACTATTTTGTGAGTAAGCAAGACCGTTGTTGCATACATTAATAAGCTTTGGTTAACTCTTTACAATACTGATTAACCCTTTATACTGGATTCAAGAGTAGCTCCTAAAAACTCAATGCATTCTCCTATGAACATATAAATATTCTGATTATGAGGGATTCCATGCAATTGTAGACTCTGGGCAAATTAAAAAAAAATCTATAAGCAACTAATAAAAAATAACCTTTTTTTTGAAAAAATCTTTTTTTTATTTTAAAGAGAAAACATGGATATTGAGGAGTATGAAGAAACCAAAACCGAAACATTAGAGCAACTACATGAATTTAACGATTCTTTGAAGAAAATCATGTCTGGTAACATCACTTTAATAGATGAATTCAGTGGGATGCAGTTGGTAAGCTGCTTGTTTTAAACTTCGGTAAACTATGAAAAAGTATGTTCACTAAGAACTTTTCAATGTTGTCAGCACTGTTACCTTTGTTTCCTCTTTGGCTTTGTATACTAATTATACTAAACTATACTTTAGTGTGCTATTTATTATTTTTGTGGCACATTTAAGGGAAAACAAATTTTTTTCATCTTGTAGCCTCCAAACTACTGATTAAAACACCTTTTACATGTCTTTCCTAGTAATTTCTAACCAAAAATGTACCTGTTTGAAACTATATATAATCTTTCACTACAGCATTCCTTCCTCAATACCTGCATTCACTTCCTCAGTACCTCAAAGTTTAGTATCCCCTCCCTTGGTTAAACTTAACTAAACATGCCTTAACTAGTAGTTGTGTGGAAAAGGATGGATCAGGATGTACATGCAGGGCTAACTATAATGTAAATATGCAAGACCGCATTTGGGGGACTTCTAAAATTGTCATTCAATTGAATTTAAATTTTTAATAAAAATACACCAAAGGAATATCACACTGTAGGCTGGATCTTAAAGGGGAACTGTGGTCTCCAATCAAGTTTAAATTAAAGGCAAGTTTCCTACCTTTAAAATGAGCCATCAACCAACTCTCTACGTGCTCCACAGCCCAAGATATACAGAAGTTAATGGGTGGGAGGCTGACTTGTGACATTTCTGAGGCTTCTCCTGCAAAGTGCTGCCGGCGAGCACAGCCTCAGACTCCCTCAGTGTGTGAGGAAGACAGGAAGTCCCTCCCCCTCTCTGCTGTGTGAAGTCCTGACAGGGAAGGTAAAGAAATCTACAGTCCTTCTCTTTCACTATGTGAAAACAGCCTTTTCAGGCAGAGTTCTCACTGCCTGAAAAGGCTGATTCCACAGAGTTTTCTGTAGAGGGTGTGTGAGTGACCCACGGCACCCGCGAGTGGGTGGGGCTTAGGCACCCGTGGGTGGGCGGGGCCACATGGGTCTGTAAGATAATGGGCCATGGGGGGCCTGCAACTGGAGGGACCATGGGGTCCATGAGTGGGAGGGACCAGGGGGGCTGCAAAGAGGAGGAGGAGACACAGGACTGATTGACTGACAGTTTCAGAGCAGGAAGTGCAGGGGACCTGGTGATGCTGCTGCCATATCACACACAAAAATGTAAATATCTTCAAAACTAAACAATGGAAATACATTGCAAAAATTCTCAGGGGAGCAATTCCTATGAATTTATCAGTCATTTTTGGACCACAGTTTCCCTTTAAAATAGGCAGTGAATAAATTAGATTCTCAGTGTATTCAAAGTATATCAGAAAGTCCAGGGCACACTTTCATTTAATTACATGTCTATCTTACTCCTAATGACTCATATTGTTTATTAAAATACATTGCATACTGTCCCTTTTGATCTTTAGTTAAAATTATGAAGTTTTCTCTGGTTTTGGGGGTGAAGCTAGGAGCGTATCCAAGCCACTCCCCCTTTTAATGATTATCCTAGATAAAACTGACTGTTAAAGGGTATCTATACTAAGGGAAAAATGTGTTTTTGAATTGCCCATTGCTGAAATCTATAATTCTTCCTAATCTTAGATTTACATTTCAGCAGACAACCAAGTGCTTTATCATCATAAACTCTTCTGAATGCAGTTTTTCTGTCTTACAGGAGGGCTGCCTATTAAGCTGGTTTGTGTACTGGAAGGCTAACCTAACACTGTTTTTGAATTGAAGGGCTGACTAATGCTGGTTTGTGAACTGGAAGGCTGACTCAACATTGTTTGCTGGAGGAATGACTAAAACTAGTTTCTGAACTGGAGGGCTGATTTAACAATGGTTTGTGAACTGGAGGGCTGACAGACACTGGTTTTTGAACAGGAGGGTTGACATATAGTTGTTTTCTGAATAGACAGTTTTTTTTAACAGAAGGGCTGACAGATGCTGTTTTTTTGAACAGAAGGATCGACAGACACTGTTTTTTTTAACCAGAAGTTCAGACACTGTTTTTTGACCAGAAAGACAGACACTGATCTTTGAACAGTAGGACTGACAGATGCTGGCTTTTGAACTGAAGGGAAGACAGACACTGGTTTTTGAATTGAAGGACTGCTAGACACTGTTTTTTGAACAGAAGGACAGATGCTGGTTTTTGAACAGAAGGACATACGCTGGTTTTTGAACAGAAGGACAGAGAGACACTGTTTTTTGAACAGAAGGACTGAGAGACACTGGTTTTTGAACGGAAGGACTGAGGGACACTGGTTTTTGAACGGAAGGACTGAGGGACACTGGTTTTTGAATGGAAGGACTGAGGGACACTGGTTTTTGAACAGAAGGACTGGGAGGCACTGGCTTTTAAACAGGACAGACGCTGGCTTCTGAACAGAAGGACAGTTGCTGGCTTCTGGACAGAAGGACAGTTGCTGGCTTCTGGACAGAAGGACAGTTGCTGGCTTCTGGACAGAAGGACAGACGCTGGCTTCTGGACAGAAGGACAGGAACGGCTGGCTTCTGGACAGAAGGACAGTACGCTGGCTTCTGGAACGAAGGACAGTACGCTGGCTTCTGGACGAAGGACAGACGCTGGCTTCTGGACAGAAGGACAGACGCTGGCTTCTGGACAGAAGGACAGACCTGTCTTCTGGACAGAAGGACAGACGCTGGCTTCTGGACAGAAGGCCAGACGCTGGCTTCTGGACAGAAGACAGACGCTGGCTTCTGGACAGAAGGACAGACGCTGGCTTCTGGACAGAAGGACAGACGCTGGCTTCTGGACAGAAGGACAGACGCTGGCTTTCTGGACAGAAGGACAGACGCTGGCTTCTGGACAGAAGGACAGACGCTGGCTTCTGGACAGAAGGACAGACGCTGGCTTCTGGACAGAAGGACAGACGCTGGCTTCTGGACAGAAGGACAGACGCTGGCTTCTGGACAGAAGGACAGACGCTGGCTTCTGGACAGAAGGACAGACGCTGGCTTCTGGACAGAAGGACAGACGCTGGCTTCTGGACAGAAGGACAGACGCTGCTTCTGGACAGAAGACAGACGCTGGCTTTGGACAGAAGACAGACGCTGGCTTTTGAAACCGAAAGACAGACGCTGGCTTTTGAACCGAGGACAGACGCTGGCTTTGAACCGAAGGACAGAGGCTGGTTTTTGAACCGAAGACAGAGGCTGGTTTTTGAACCGAAGGACAGAGGCTGGTTTTGAACCGAGGACAGAGGCTGGTTTTTTGAACCGAAGGACGAGGCGGTTTTGAACCGAAGGACAGAGGCTGGTTTTTTGAACCGAAGGACAGAGGCTGTTTTTGAACCGAAGGACAAGGCTGGTTTTTGAACCGAAGGACAGAGGCTGTTTTGTAACCAAGGACAGAGCTGGTTTTTGAACCGAAGG
This sequence comes from Hymenochirus boettgeri, assembly GCA_019447015.1. Taxonomy (NCBI): domain Eukaryota; kingdom Metazoa; phylum Chordata; class Amphibia; order Anura; family Pipidae; genus Hymenochirus; species Hymenochirus boettgeri. The sequence goes on along the minus strand of CM033475.1, from coordinate 113,328,347 downwards.
ACAGAGGCTGGTTTTTGAACCGAAGACAGAGCTGTTTTTGAACCGAAGACAGAGGCTGGTTTTTGAACCGAAGGACAAGGCTGGTTTTGAACCAAGGACAGAGGCTGGTTTTTGAACCGAAGGACAGAGGCTGGTTTTTGAACCGAAGGACAAGGCTGGTTTTTGAACCGAGGCAGAGGCTGGTTTTGAACCGAAGGACAGGGCTGGTTTTTGAACCGAAGACAGAGGCTGTTTTTTAACCGAAGGACAGAGGCTGGTTTTTTGAACCGAAGGACAGAGGCTGGTTTTTGAACCGAGGACAGAGGCTGGTTTTGAACAAGGACAGAGGCTGGTTTTGAACCGAAGGCCAGAGGCTGGTTTTTGAACCGAAGGACGAGGCTGGTTTTTGAACCGAAGGACAGAGGCTGTTTTTGAACCGAAGGCAGAGCTGGTTTTTGAACCGAAGGACAGAGGCTGGTTTTTGAACCGAGACACGAGCTGGTTTTTGAACCGAGGACAGAGGCTGGTTTTTGAACCGAAGACAGAGGCGTTTTTTGAACCGAAGGACAGACTGGTTTTTGAACCGAAGGACAGAGGCTGGTTTTTGAACCGAAGGACGAGGCTGGTTTTTGAACCGAAGGACAGAGGCTGGTTTTTGAACCGAGGACAGGGCTGGTTTTTGAACCGAAGGACAGAGGCTGGTTTTGAACCGAAGGACAGAGGCTGTTTTTGAACGAAGGACAGAGGCTGTTTTTGAACCGAAGGACAGAGGCTGGTTTTTGAACCGAAGGACAGAGGCTGGTTTTTGAACCGAAGGACAGAGGCTGGTTTTTGAACCGAAGGACAGAGGCTGGTTTTTGAACCGAAGGACAGAGGCTGGTTTTTGACCGAAGGACAGAGGCTGGTTTTGAACCGAAGACAGAGGCGGTTTTGAACCGAAGGACAGACTGGTTTTGAACCGAAGGACAGAGGCTGGTTTTTGACCGAAGGACAGAGGCTGGTTTTTGAACCGAAGGACAGAGGCTGTTTTTTGAACCGAAGGACAGAGGCTGGTTTTTGAACCGAAGGACAGAGGCTGGTTTTTGAACCGAAGGACAGAGGCTGGTTTTTGAACCGAAGGACAGAGGCTGGTTTTTGAACCGAAGGACAGAGGCTGGTTTTTGAACCGAAGGACAGAGGCTGGTTTTTGAACCGAAGGACAGAGGCTGGTTTTGAACCGAAGGACAGAGGCGGTTTTGAACTATTTTTGACCGAGGAGCAGAGGCTGGTTTTTGAACCGAAGGACTGACAGATGTAGTATATTGGACTATGTCAGCAACTGTAGTTCTAGTACAGCTAGCTAGTGATGTACCAGGAAGTATAAGTGGCTGGTGTTGTATAAGCTCTGGTGCTGAGAGCACATGTTATTTTAGGCTTATTAATAAATACAAGTTCTACTTAACTGAAAGTCTGGTTACTCTGTGCAATCACATAACATGGTGTCAGAAGTTTAAAAAGGACACAGAATTGAACATGGCACAATTTCAACCACCTCCAAATCTGAATCTACATAAAAATCTTGCTGAAAACTGGAGGACATGGATCCAGAGATATGATCTGTTCAGAACTGCCAGTGGGACTGAGGACAAGAGTGGGAAGGTTCAGTGTGCTACATTTCTTCATGTTGCTGGAGTGGAAGCAATAAAAGTAACACATTTGAATTTTTGGATGGTGAAAGAGACAAAATAAATGTGCTGAAGATAAAGTTTCAAGACTACTGTGAGCCTAGAAAGAACTTACCATATATAAGACATTTGTTCTTCAGGCGTGCTCAAGGACAGACAGAAACCATAGATGGATATATGACAGACTTAAAAAATAAGGCAAAAGACTGTGAATTTGGGCAGCTGCATGATTCCCTAATCAGAGACAGAATTGTCTGTGGTATAAGAAATGACCAAGTCAGAGGCAAGACTATTAAGGGAAGCAGACCTGAGCCTAGAAAAAGCCATTGATATTTGCAGGGCAAGTGACATCACATCAAGCCAAGTTAAAGATCTAAATGAAGATATTGAAGTGCACAAAATCAGAGCAGTGGAGCAATCAGTTAAGCACAGAGTGAAATGTAATCCTAAAGTGACATAGCAGAGTTACAAAAGCTGTAGCAGATGTGGTTACAAACACGAGTATAACAAATGCCCAGCAATAGGACCGACATGTTAATTGTGTCATAAGAAAAATCGCTTTGCCAAAATGTGCAAATCGCAGATGCAACAAAATCCGGCTAAAAGAATTCATGAGATTGAGCAAGTTAAAAAAGACACAGATATGTTTATTGGGACAATAGAACCTGAAACTGAAAATGAGAAATATAACAGTGCTAATGGAAATGCAGAGACTGGAAGTACTGAAGGAAATTGGTCTGAAAAGTTAAAGATCAGTGTTGTTTAAACTTGACACAGGAGCTGAATGCAATGTAATGTCGGAGGAAACTTTCAAAGCTCTAAACATCAAAACAAAACTTAAATCTTCCAAACTCAAGCTCATTTCTTATTCTGGCCACCAGATTTCACCACTAGGTAATATAGCACTGCTGTGTGAACACAAAGGCAAAAAGCACTATATCAACTTTGAAATCATACAACAAAATGCTTCATCAATACTAGGTAGAGCTGCATGTCTTAAGTTATGTTTGATAAAAAGACTATATGCTATTACAAAAGACATTTTTAAAGACTACAGTGATCTTTTTAATGGTCTAGGTTGCTTGCCAGGACAAGACCATATAGAAATTGATGACAATATTAAACCAGTTGTACATGCTCCTAGGAAAATACCAGTAGCTCTCAGAGAGAAAGTGGTTGAAGAGTTACACAGAATAGAAAAAATGGGAGTAATTTGCAAGCAAACAGAACCAACAGAATGGGTCAATGGCATGGTAACAGTGACATCACCAAACAAAATAATAATTTGCATGGATCCAAGAGACTTAAATAAAGCAATCAGAAGAGAACATTACCCATTGCTAACAGTGGGGGAAGTTGTTTCAAGTATGCCAAATACTTTTCAGTATTAGATGCAAATCAAGGGTTCTGGCAAATAAAGCTTGATGAAGAAAGTTCCAAGCTATGTACATTTAATACACCAATAGGGAGATATCACTTTCTAAGACTACCTTTTGGGATTTCATCAGCATCGGAAGTATTTCAAAGAGCTATTGCACAGATGATAGAAGATCTTGACGGAGTTGTGAATATAATTGATGATTTTCTTGTCTGGGGAGATTCTGTAGAAGAACATGATGCCAGGTTAACAAAACTGTTGCAAAGAGTAAATTACTGGAGCAAGATACTGGGTGGCACTGGGAAGAAGCTCAGAGAAAGAGTTTTGAAATTCTAAAGGAAAAAGTAACAAATGCACCTACACTAAGATTTTATGACGTGCACAAGGATATCACATTGTCAGTAGATGCTAGCTCAGAAGGCATTGGAGCTGTAATACTTCAAGAAGGTCAGCCAGTAGCCTATGCATCAAGAGCACTAACAGAATGTCAACGTAGATATGCACAGATAGAAAAAGAACTACTTGCTATAGTGTATGGTTGTGAAAAATGTCATCAGTATGTGTATGGTAAACAGATTGTTGTTGATCATAAACCACTTGAAAGTATTTTCAAAAAACCACTTTATCAAGCACCAATGAGATTACAAAGAATGCTTCTAAGGTTACAAAGATACCATTTAAAAGTCGTATACATTCCTGGCAAAGAAATGCATATTGCAGATGCATTAAGTAGAGCATATCTAAAAGAACACAGTGAAGACCTGTTGGGAGATGAACTTGAAGTGAACTGGATTGCTTCTCAACTTCCTATATCAGAGGAACTTCTTCACAGATTCAAAAAAGCTACATCAGAGGATTCTACTTTGCAGAAATTAAAAAGCATCACAATGTCAGGAATGGCCCAGTCATAAAGAGCTGTATCTAAAGAAATCCAAGTATACTGGAATTTCAGGGAAATTAGTTATATATCTGGATTAATGTTTAAATCTTCAAAACTGATAGTTCCTTTTCAATTAAGACAAAAAATGCTCAGAAAAATACATGAATCACACTTGGGAATAGTGAAATGCAAAGAAAGAGCTAGAGATATACTATATTGGCCTGGAATGTCTGCTGATATTGAAAAGGTTGTTTCTCAATGCTCAATATGCAATGAACAAAGGAACAGTAACCAAAAAGAACCTTTGATTCCTCATGATCTGCCTAGACGACCTTGGGAAAAGGTAGGAACCGACTTATTTCAATTTAATGGATCAGACTATTTGTTATGTGTGGATTACTTCTCAAAGTTTCCAGAAATTCTTAAATTGCCTGATACAAAAAGCAAAAGTATAATCACTGCATTAAAGTCTGTTTGCAAGACATGGTATTCCTGATATTGTCATATCTGACAATGGACCACAGTATGTTAGTGATGAATTCAACTTGTTTGCTAAAAGTTGGGAATTCAAACACATAACTTCAAGTCCTTTTCATTCTCAGTCAAATGGACAAGCTGAAAGAACAGTACAGACTGTTAAAACATGCTGAAAAAATCACAAGATAATAGCAGTGATCCCTACATTGCTTTAATGGAATATCGTACTACACCACTTGAAGGGATTGGGTTTTCACCTTCACAACTTTTGATGGGTAGAAGGCTAAAAACAAAACTGCCAACAGCGACTTCACTACTTGTACCTAAAGGATTTGAAAAGGTACAGAATCGGCTAAAAGAAAGGCAACAAAAACTGTACTATAACAGGCAATCCAAAGCACTACCTGATTTACAAGTAGGGGATGCTGTAAGGAAAGGTGAAAAAGACAATGGAAAACATATTGCTGTTTTCTGATAATCAAGACGTTATGACAAATAATGAACAATGCATGGACAGAACTCACACTGATCAGGGTGAACTGCCATCAGATGATATTCGACCAGATAATACTGAAGTTGGAGATCAGTCAAATGTTCTTGTATCTGAACAAAGTTTTCAACCTTACAAAACTAAGTTTGGTAGACAAATTAACCTGCCAGTGAGATATAGAGAGTAATAATATGTACTCCATACAGGTTTAAAAATTCAGTGTTAAAAGTTAAAGTTTATAATATGTAGAAAAAGTTTCATGTTAAGTAACATGTATGACTTCAATTTTGTTAAACGTTGTTGTATATGTAAATAAGCAAGAATAATATAATGCAAATAGATATAACTTTTCTTCGTTAAGGAGGGGGATGTAGTATATTGGACTATGTCAGCACCTGTAGTTCTAGTACAGCTAGATAGTGATGTAACAGGAAGTATAAGTGGCTGGTGTTGTATAAGCTCGGGTGCTGAGAGCACATGTTATTTTAGACTCAATAAATAGAAGTTCTGCTTAACTGAAAGTCTGGTTACTCGGTGCAATCACATAACAACAGACACTGGATTTTGAACAGAATGGGGGGTTTCCCCTCTCCTAGGCAGCAATTCAGTGTCTCCTGAACCTACTGACCTCAGCTTTACAGAATTTTACAGAGCAGCAGTGAGCTTTTTTTTAAAATTGTGAATAAATATTTCCTGTGGTACATGTGTATTTGTTTTTACTAATGACAATATAGTTGTTACTCTAACATTTGTTCCATCACTTCTTCTGTGGATTTAATTCTGTAATAGTTATTGTAAAATAACTATTTGATCAGCTTGTGACAACTGTAATTGCCTATTTTTTATGGACTCAAAGTTTGATAATGTTTGCTTCGCACAAATATCCTTATAGTGTAAGATAATTTATAAGTTTATAGGAGTCTGCATTAAAGGTCATGTCCACCCTTTAAAACAACTTTTGCCATATGATAGTTCTTGCTCCCCCAGCCCCAACCGCATTAGTATTATTGTGAGAAAGTGCCCCGATCATTACTTACCTTCCCTCTTTCCTTTGCCACACTGTCCCGGCCCTCTGCTCGCATAGAACTGCAAGCAGGGGGCCAGGCTGGCAGCCGCGTCTGTGATTGGCTGAGAGGCTGCCAATCACAGACACGACTGCCTGTAGTGCAGAACAGCGAAGGAATGTAAGTAATAATTGGGGCACTTTCTTGCTATAATACTAATGCGGTTGGGGCTGGGGGAGCAATAACTATCCTATTCCTAAGTAGTTTTACACTAGGGGGGGGAGACCAAAATGCAAGGAAGATGGAGGGCTCTTCTGCGCATAGCAAAATTCTCCCGGAGGAGAGACAAGAGGCAGAGTCCGATATGGACTCTGCAGTACTCCTGGGTGGGCAGTTTTTGGGACTTTGGGAGGGGATTATAGGAGAACCATTTGGAGCTGGGATGTAAGGTAAGGCTTTTATTACACTACACAGTGGGGCCAGTAGTGGGGGGGATTATAGTTTTGGGGTGGACATGCCCTTTAAGTTTTTAGGAGCTATCAATGAGGTGTGTGTGTGTTTAAATAATATTATATATAGGAAATTACCTACATTACATATTACCTACATTACATATAGGAAAGTTACCTGTAAATATGTACACATATCCACATAAATAACATACACTGTCAGGAAAGTGTGTAGTGACTTGGCAATAATGGGTTAACTATTGGTATTAGTTCTTGCAAAGGACCAATAAAAATACCATTCCACCCTGGAACAGTCCTATTGTTTGTATTACAATTAGTGAAGCATGGAACCAGATTTTCTTTTCCAGACAATGTGGGGCCGAACCGTGTATCTGGAATTCTCTTTAGCTAGGGGTCTGGTGGGTACCTTAAGTGGTCATTTTAAGGACAACCATACATGTAAAATAAATGTATTTTGGTATTGGAATATGTAAGACAGAAAACAATATTATACTTGTGAATGGGAAGGAAGGCCCATTAAAACGAGTTATTAATATCTTGGGAAATAACAGTTCATGTTTGGTATTGGAGGAATTAATAATTAATACAGGAGAGGAATAATGAATATGTGGTCAATGTCCCAATACAATGTACATATCTACATTTATATGGAATCTGCCTAACTGAGGGGAAATGAATGCTTGTGGCTAGTCGTTGATCTGGACATTCCTAGACACTCCCACCTCATGCATAGCCAGGAGGGGGTGGTTCATCAAAGGGTTTAAAAATCCTTGCAGCCCCTATATCTGTGTTCATAATGAGGGGACATGCTAAAACCGTGTGTATATTTTTATCCTTTTTATTTTATATAACTGTTGTACCTATTGTATGTCATTTTATTATAACACCATTTTCTTTTATTTTTGTATTATATGCACTGTCCACCTTTTGGAATATTAAATCTAAAATTTAATAAGTTTTGTCTTTGATGCTCTAAAATAACTCCGTTAGCCTCTGATAAGTTTATATGGGGTTGAATGGAGTGTTTTGCAGTGTAAATGCTAATTAACTCTGTGACTGCTTGTGAAGGACTGATGCTAATTAACCAGTTAGTTGCTGGAGTGAATGGTGTAGTGTTAACCATTTAGCTGCCAGGACAGGGGTGTGCATAGTCTGTGAGAGTCGAGTGTTTTTGGGGCGTCTTTAAGGCCATAACTTAAAGTGGTGGCAGCTTGTACCGATTGATTGGTCAGATTACGTGCCCAGCGAACTGGCGTTCGTGACATACACATTGAAAAAAAAAATAACAAATTTGGGAACAGATCCCTCTAGTATCCACTCTCCACGAGGACACAAACTGCTGCACCCCCCCCAAAGAACACCCGGGAAGGTGGGAACAAATAAGGGAAATAGAATATGTGCGGAGGGAGAGGAGTTCTTGGTGTATTAATTTTTTACAGACTGTCCGTGAATTTACAGATGGTTGTCAACCCTGGTAAAAGTTACAATGAGCAGACAACATAACAGAGGATTATAGGTAGGGAGCAGGTGGAGCTGCAGTGAAATATATACACCTTTATTTGGGTGTAGATATTTATGCTATGTTTTGTAAACTACAACCACCAGCATTCCCTGTCTGCACTCTGCGGTTGTACAATGCTTGGGTGTTTTAAATGTCAATCATCTGGAGGTCCTAATACCTACTGTAGTTATAGCTGAACCTCATCAAGTGGTAGATTATTATCATCATTAGAATGATCCACATCCCATAGATCATTATGGCCAGAAGGATATACCAAGACAAATGAAATCACATGTCATCTGTTCCCATACTGACACTTGCTCTGGTCTCATGCATAGCTGCAGGTGCAGATATAAGTTTGTTACTTTGTTCTATGGGAGATAGTTACTTTGCTGGCTCTGACCTCTGCTAGTAAAACCTAGGTCAGAAGTTTAACCCCCTTCTTTTCCAGGGTCAGAAATTTAACCCCATTCCTTTCCAGTCACTCCAGCATTAACTGCTTTTTTACCCAGTGATCTCTGCAAAATCTACCCAGGCCCTACAAGAGTTAAATCCACAGCCAAAAACACAGAAATATCTTTAGCAGCTAGATATATTTTTGCCCTTTAGTGTATTTAACCCCGGAGCTTAGGAGTTTTGGAGGATTGGAACACTTAAGTCACACGGACCGGTAAAGTATAGCCGCATTGACTATTTGTTATTTGACCCACTCACTAATGCTCTTTACGCATTAGGATTGGACATACACTTTCCCTCGGACGGTACCAGATCATACTCATTAATTGCCCTAGCTATCCTTACAGAGCCATATCACACCATATGAATACATTATACCATGGTTTTAATATTTGTATTTGTTCTTTTTACTATATTTAACATTTGTTGCACTTTATGGTAGATGTACCGGTATATACTTACCAGTTCAATTATGAATTAGGCCACTCAGGTTGGAGGCTTGTGTGTGGTATTGGTGAATTATGTAACTAATAAATTTTGGTTCCTTTAAATTCTTGGTGGATATTGGTAATGTGCCATTTAGCGCCTTCTGAGAGGAGTTTTCAGCTCATGCTTATGTTTATATAAGATTCTAAGTACATTAGAGCTGTTGATAAATCAATATTTACCTAGCCTAAAACACAGAAAGAGGCTGGGAACTTTTGCATCTAGTTTGCCCTTTATCTGCCATAGTGTGATTTAGTATAAGGTGCTATGCTTACTGCACATTGTCTTGGATTGATAACAATGTATTCTCAGTTCCAGTTATTACAGACGGATCTTTGTTCAAATTGGGTTACCTGTGAGTAAATGCAGGGCTCCAAAATGGCATATGTCCTAGTACCAATAAGGGACAAATGTTAAGGGGACGAGCGCGCGCGCTAGAGCACGTTGTTTTGTTGGCCATGCCTACTTTTCCAGTGCCACACTTTTTTTGAGCCAACGCCCATTTTAAAAACCACTACTTCCATTTTACATTGTTGACCTGACTATGCTGGCTAATGAACTGGAGGGCTGACTACACTGGCTAATGAACTGGAGGGTTCATTATACTGGCTAATGAACTGGAGGACTGACTACACTGGATAATGAACTGGAGGGCTGACTACACTGGATAATGGACTGGAGGGCTGACTACACTGGGTAATGAACTGGGAGGGGCTGACAACGCTGGCTAAGGAACAGAGGGCACTGGCCAATGAACAGAGGGCTGTTTTAACAGGAGCAGTGGAAGGGGTGTGTCAGAGCTGGTAAAGTAAACCAGTGAATGACTGAGTGACTCAGTATACGTATTTGTTAAGAACTATTTTCCACCATTAAAAGCAAAAAGCAGTCACAGTCAGTGTCAGGCTGGTCACCTAGGTACTGCCAGCACCCACAATGCTTTGTGCAATCCAAGTGTCAGAAGTAACGTACCAATCAGAGTATTTCTTTTTCTTCTTTTATATTCCATTTATTTTATTCCCCTATTTACTGGTCCTTCTCTCCCCCTTTTTTCCCCTTTCAATCCGCATTATACTTCCACACTCTATCACACACTCACAATCATTCTCTCTCACAGTCACACGTTATCACATATTCTATCACTCGCACACACATTTACTCATACACTACCACACACATTCTCTCAATAATAAACTGGCAATCAAACACTCTCTCGCATAAACATGCTATCTCACCCATACATTGACACAATCACAAAATACTTAAACACACTCACATACAAACACAATCACACACACTATAACACACTCTTGCATATATACCCTCACTAATACACTGACAATCAAACACTATCACACATTTACAAACACACAATCACACACTCTCACAAACACAATCACACTCTCACATACACTAACCCAATTACACATACTATCACACACACCCACATACATACTCTATCACACTCACACTACTGCCAGTGAGAAGGAAGGAAAATGCAGCCCAGGCATAATGGGGTTAACTAGGGAACTGATTTACAGCTGTCGCACTAACCTCCCAACCCCACATTACTTCTAACACTGAGCCCAGCCCCAGAAAAAAACATGCAAAGCAAAAGCTGTAAATCTGCACTGCACACACAATTACACAGATAGCAGGACAATGGGAAGGAGAAATGCTCATTGTTTTCTGTCCCCAGCAGCACTGCAGCTACACTGGCTGCTCACTTGCATTCCATCATTAATCATGATCAGTTCTTCCTGGATTCTTGCCTTGTGGATAACCCGGCCGGCCCTGCTGTTGAGCAGTTAGTGACTGAATGTGAAGGAGTAGGCGTGCCCTGATACAACTCCTTCACATTAGCTAACTTTTTACCAGCCTGGCAGCGTGTCAGACTCAATTTTTTTTTTTAAACGAACTTCCAGTTTTTGGAAAAACTTTATTTATGCCCTGACACTGCCCAGCCAGTACAAATCCGGGAAGACGCGGGATTTTAGGAGGGGTGCCGGGACACCGGGAAAGGACCAGCAAAATGGGACAGTCCAGCCGAAAACAGGATGGTTGGGAGAGTTACCAAATCCCAGTGTTAGTCCTGCATGGGGTCGGATATCCGCGTGTGACCCGATTTGCGGGTCAGGTTCGGGTAACCCTCATTGAGTTTGGATTGGTTGCGGTTTGGGTAAAAAGAACCGCGGGTTGGGTTTGGGTAAAGAGAACCGCGGGTCGGGTTCCGGTCAGCTAGAAGAATTCCAGTCTTTAAAAAAAACAAAAAACTTTTTTCCTGTCTCTAAAGAGAGATTTGTCTGTAATAACTGAGATTTGAGAATATACATTGTGTTACAAGACAATGTACAGTGTGTATAGCACCTTATACTAAATCACACTATGGCAGATAAAGGGCAAATATATCTAGCTGCAAAAGCTGTTACTGTGTTTTTGGCTGGGTCAATATTGAGTTGTCAACAGATCTAATGTACTTAGAATCTTATACAGGATGCCATTGTGGATAGGAATACAGACAGCTATGTTGAACTCTTGTAGTGCCTGGGTAGATTTTGCAGAGATCACTGGGTAAAAAAGCAGTTAAAGGGAATGTCCACCCCCCAAACTAACTTTCTATATTAATTTGGCCCAAATAACTGCTCCAAAACAAACTTTACAGCATCTAAATCGGTCCAGCAGTTCAAAAGTTACTCACCTTTCTAGCTGGCTTAATCCTGCAGCATGGACCAGTACAGCGATGAACAGAACCAAGTTACGTTACCTTGCCTCTGTTCTTTTCATGTTCTCGCGCATGTCCGTTAAGATCCAGCACCGAGCACAGAGGAAGTCGCATCCAGTAATGATCTGACCCCTGGATCCCGCCCTCTTTTGATAATCAACCAATCGGCAGCCGTAAAGTTTTGTTTACGGAAGAAATCTAGGATTCACATGTTGCAGCCGCTCATATATATGATTATTTTGGCTCCAGTGTGAACCGCTCCTGACTGATCGCTCTGTGACACACACACCCTCTGTGAATGCTGTGTTCTCATTGGCTTTCGTGTCCGGGAAGCTGCGAGAGAGGAGGAATGTTTTTTTTTTTGTATACTGCAGCGCGGGGTCAGCTAACATCGCGGGAGAGAGGAAGTGGAGGCTTTATGCGGCCTGATGTATATCTCATTAAATATCGGGCAAAGCAAATGTTTTTTAGAAAAACGAACATGGCGTTTGAGGTTGGTGCTATTATATAAAGAACATATAAAAAGTTTATTTTTTGGGTGGACATACCCTTTAATGGTGGAGTGGCTGGAGAGGAAGGGGGTTAAACTTCTGACCTTGGTTTTACTAGCAGAGGTCAGAGCCAGCAAAGTAACAATCTCCCATAGAAAAATGTAACAAACTTCTATCTGCACCTATGCATGAGACCAGAGCATGTGATTGCATGGGAACAAATGACATGTGATTTCATTGGTTGCAGTAGTGTTCTCAAACACTGTCGGGAGCACAGAACGGCAGAGGTGGAGATTGGAGAAGCAGGCAGCTCAGCATTACAGAAATGAGTGTGGAGGAGGGGGGGGGGGGGGGGACTGACAGTTTCTGAGCCATAAATTAGACAGACCACCAGGCTTCTTCCACCCTGGATCTGAACTGAAGATATCAGCACCGTAGGTCTGCTGGAGGTCAGTGTCTCTGCATATTTGAGTAAGGGGAGGGAGAGAGCAGCAAGCAACAGAAATAGCGCATGATCTTTCTGCTCTCTTTCCCAGTGGATGACAGGTCATGATGAAAGGAGATAAGGAATGTCAGTATGTCCAAACTTACTTTATTTACTGCTGTGTCTACCTGCTCTATAAAGTTTAAAGGGGAGATAGAGTGTCAGGAAAGTGTGTAGTGACTTGGCAAGAATGGGTTAACTATTGGTATTCTTGCAAAGGGCCAATAAAAATACCATTCCACCCTGGAACAGTCCTATTGTTTGTATTACATTTAGTGAAGCTTGGAACCAGGTCTCCTTTTCCAGACAATGTGGGGCCGAACCGTGTATCTGGAATTCTCTCCAGCTAAGGGTCTGGTGGGGACTAAGAGGTCATTTTAAGGACAGTCATACATGTAAAATAAATGTATTTCGGTATTGGAATGTGTAAGACAGAAACAAATATTATATTTGTGAATGTAAAAGTATGCCCATTAATATGATACCCAACATGGAGCCCTTATTCCCTTGCCGAGGCGAGTTATTAATATCTTGGGAAATATGGATAGCACACAGGTCATGTTTGGTATTGGAGGAATTGATAATTAATAAAGGAGAGGAATATGTGATCAATATCCCAATACAATGTACATATCTACATTTATAAGGAGTCTTCCTAACTGAGGGTGAATGAATGCTTTTGGCTAGTAGTACATTTGGACATTCCTGGACACTCCCACCTCATGAGGAGGGCGTAGTTCAACAAATGGTTTAAAAGTCCTTGTAGTCCAAAAAACTTTGTTCATACTTGGGGACGTGTGTATGGACCCAATGTTTCTTCCTGCCCCAGGATACAGGACTTCTTATAGTGAGTAGGGTCTGTGAATATTTTTATCCTTTTTTATCCTTTTTATTTTATATAACTGTTGTACTTATTGTATGTCATTTTTTATAACACCATCTTATTTTATTTTTGTATTATATGCACTTGTCCACCTTTTGGAATATTAAATCTAAAATTTAATAAGTTTGTCTTTGATGCTCTAAAAGAACTCAGTTAGCCTCTGATAAGTTTATGTGTGTTTGAATGGAGTGTGCAGTGTAAATGCTAATTAACTCTGACTTGCTTGTGAAGGACTGATGCTAATTAACCAGTTAGTTGCTGGAGTGAATGGTGTAGTGTTAACCATTTAGCTGCCAGGACAGGGGTGTGCATAGTCAGCGACAGTCAAGAGTGTTTTTGGGGCGTCTTTAAGGCCGTAACTTAAAGTGGTGGCAGCGAATACCGATTAATTAGTCAGATCACGTGCCCAGCGAACTGGCGTTCGTGACATAGAGAGACAGAGTTAGATAGAGAGACAGAGTTAGATAGAGAGAATCATTAAATATCGGGCAAAGCAAATGTTGTTTTAGAAAAACGAACATGGCGTTTGAGGTTGGTGCTATTATATAAAGAACATATAAAAAGTATATTTTTTGGGTGGACATACCCATTAATGCTGGAGTGACTGGAGAGGAAGGGGGTTAAACTTCTGACCTTGGTTTTACTAGCAGAGGTCAGAACCAGCAAAGTAACAATCTCCCATAGAAAAATGTAACAAACTTCTATCTGCACCTATGCATGAGACCAGAGCAAGTGATTGCATGGGAACAAATGACGTGTGATTTCATTTGTTTTTGTTAAGTGCTAAGTGCCTTGAATCTCCTGTTAGCGCTTTGATAGCGCAAGTGCCCTGAACCTGCCGGAACCAGGCCAGCCAATGTGCACTCTCGCTCTTCTATCAGAGTGTGCAGAGTGTGCAGCAGAGAGAGCGGGAGATTCAAACTCCTGCTCTCTCACTCAATCACTGTCTGCAGTAGCATTCCGGCCGGGAGCACAGAACGGCAGAGGTGGAGATTGGAGAAGCAGGCAGCTCCGCATTACAGAAATGAATGTGGAGGGGGGGGGGGAGGGAGAGGATACTGACCGTTTCTGTGCCATAAATTAGACAGACCACCAGGCTTCTTCCACCCTGGATCTGAACTGAAGATATCAGAGCACCGTAGGTCTGCAGGAAGAGAGAGGTCAGTGCCAGGGGAGGGAGAGAGCATAGCTCCCAACAGTCCCGTTTTCGGCGGGACTGTCTCGTTTTTGGGGTCCTTTCCCGCTGTCCCGGCACCCCCTCTCTGTTCCCGCATTGCCCCGTTTTTTTCCGGGTGTCTGGTCCATTTTTTAGGGTAAAAACGCTAAACCGGAAGTGCACTAGCAGGCGTTAGGACCCTGCAGTTGGAGAATTCCAGTCCTGCCTGCTGGGGGTGGGGCTTTGACCAGAACAGAGCTGCTGGGGATTGAGGTTGGAGAGGGAGAGAGAAAACTGCTGAAGTCTGTGTGAGACTCTGTGCAGTTACTTAAACACTCCAGATGAACTTGCAGTGTAACAGAGTTAGATACTAGTCCAGCACACACAGTAAATACAGGCACCAAATATTATTTCTTCCCTTACAGGGCCAGTGTTAGCTTCTAGTAAGGGGCAGTTAGGGGTGCAGTGCCTGCAAAGCTAGGTACACAGATATTTATGCTCATATCTAGTCAGTAGTGTGCCCTGGGGGGACAAGAGTAGTGTGCCCTGGGGGGACAAGACTTTGTGTTTCAGTATATATCTGTATGTGTGTGTGTAGTGTGTATCAGTGCATGAGTGTGTCATGTGTGTAGTGTGTCAGTATATCAGTGCATGTGTAGTGTGTGTCAGTATACGTGCATGAGTGTCCAAATAATATCAGTGTACATGTGTCATGTTTGTAGTGTGTGTCAGCATATCTCCATGTGTGTGTGGTGTATGTGTCTGTATATCAGTGTATGTGTGTCATGTATGTAGTGTGTGTGTGTCAGTGTCAGTATATTTGTGTGTGTGTCTCAGTATATCAGTGCATGTGTGAGTCTTGTGTGTGTCAGTATATGAATGCATGTGTGTGTCAGTGTATGCTGGTGTGTGTCTCAGTATGTCAGTCAGTGTATGTGTGTCAGTTTGTGTCCATGTTTGTGTGTCTGTATGTCAGTGCATGTTTGTGTCATATCTGTGGTTAAGCGTATGTTTGTGGCAAAGATAGATATAGGTTGACACAGACAGACAGACTATAAAAACAGATACAGACAAACACAAATAAACACTGATATTAGCATACTGGGTAGTGGCGGGTAGTGGCGTATGCGTATAGTCTTCTTTTTCATGGTATTTATCTTTAAATTGGGGGCGTAACCTATGAAAGATGGGAATGGTTTAAGAAAACGGGTGTGGCCTAATAAAAGAGCCCGCAACTCGCTCTCCTTTTTACTGTCCCTCTTTTGTGTTTTCAAATGTTGGGAAGTATGAGAGAGCAGCAAGCAACAGAAATAGCACATGATCTCTCTGCCCTCTTTTCCCAGTGGAGGTCATGATGAAAGGAGATAAGGAATGTCAGTCTGTCCAAACTTGCTTTATTTACTGCTGTCTACCTGCTCTATAAAGTTTTTAAAGGGGAGATAGAGACAGTTAGATAGAGAGACAGAGTTGGATAGAGACACAGATACAGTATTACACAGTAAGGGGTGCATTATCCCTTATATTATCAACGTTATATTATCAGTGTGTGAACACACACATATAAATAGACCATAGTGTGACCTTACCAAGTCCCACCCCAATTAAACAACTAATTATCCACATTATTGGAATGCTAAAAACATTTACCATACCTGTTCCCCATAGGAACAATAATATGTTATGAGATAACAACAACTTATCTGAAACAGTATTTATCTGAAACAGTATTTTTATATGCAAACGTAATATGTATGAAAATACAAATGTTACATTTTTGTTGATAAAAAATGTATGCATTAATAAATAATTGAACAAAAAATTTTTTACCATAGATACCCATTCAAAAATTGAACCATATGCAGAAAGTGCAAAATAATAAATAAAGTTAAGTGCTAAAATAGTGCTTATATAGTTATAATACATTCTAATTCAATAAATACTGTGTATGAATAAATATGCTGTCAAAGAATAAATACAATATAGAGTTAAAACAATCATTTTCAGTCTAAGATGGAGCATGGATAAGAGCATAAAACAGGAATTTAATCATTAAGAAAACAGGCCAGTGACCAATTATCATTAAGTCCTTTTGGGAAATAAAGCTTCTAATGTGTGAATCCGAATCCGTATGCCTCCCTGCATAACAATAGTATCTCCCTGTTACCCCCCTTTTAGATGGCATTATCTGATAGTACCCCTCAGTTCCTAAATTAGATGGTTATGGTCAATAAAATGTTTAGCTACCGGGGGAATTTTTTCAAGTTTTACATTCTCTTTTCCTGATTTTATCACTTCATATGCATTTTTTATAGTACTCCTACTCTTCTGGAATCTCGCTTTAAATTTGCAAGTGGTCTTACGCACATAGATTAGGGAACAAAGGACACTTAAGCATGTACAGTATACGCAAAATTCAGTGTTACACTTATAAAAACCTATGATGTTATATTTCTTTTCACTATATGGATTGAAGAACTCACCCTGTATGACAGAATTACACATGTTACAGTTATGGCATTTGTAGCAGCCCATTTTATGAGATAATACCATGCCCTTTTTGGCATATTTCTCTATTGGGTCAGCTTGTACCAGCTTTGCACGTAAAGAATTACCTCTTTTGTATACACAGCGCTTCTTTGCGTGTTTCCAGTGCTAGCGTGGAATTCAAACTAATCAGATTCCAAAATGTATTGTTTTTTTTCGTAGAAATCCAGAACAAAGGGTACTCCCACTTCCATTTTTGGTTTATGAGGGGTATACAAACTCACGTATGAGATACAGCTGAACTAACTGGCCAGGACTCAGAAAGAGCAGTCTTGATTGGAGGAGAGTACTACTGTGTAGTGTAGTGTCTGGAAGAATAGAGAGACTGGGAGAAGTACTTGTTGCACTTAAAACTGCACTTGGATGGACTCTACAAGGGCCAATTTAGATATCTGGTGTAACAGGCATCACAAATGTTGGAGTCATGAATGTAAGTGTTGCAGATGAAGCCAACTCGCCAACTGCTAGCCTTTTTTGGACAAAAAAAAAAGAAACCCCAGAAATAACATTCTACAGCCGTTCTCATCCACTGTTATTAACACTGCATGTGACAGAACTACCTTGGCGATCTGATCGACCATACCTGGCGAACAACTTTACTGCGGCTAAAGGCAGGTTTGATCGATTGATGAGAAAGCGTTCAACAGATTTCCCTCTCTATCACAGGTACAACAATGTAATACAGGATTACCTCCAAGAAGGTATTGTTGAGGATGTGAATGCAAATGAAGCCCCAACTACCCTAAAGGGTATCTCCACTGTTAAAAGTCACCTGGGTTGTAAGGATAGATATGTGTAAGGTGGAAATGTATCCTGTGTCTTTAAACAGTAGTTTAGAAGAAATCCAATGAGTTTCTCCCTGAATGCTGTGGATGGTGCAGGTCCGCCCACTTTCAGTGACTGCCTGCTTGGGAAATATACGATGTGCGTATTCCTTTAATATATGCGCAGAATTTGTAAGGACCGTTGGGACTACTGTCTGTGTAATCCGACTGATTGGTGACTGATTAATGGAGGAACAATCACATGACTATCACAGCATCTTGCTGAGATCACAAATTAATGGAGGAATAATCAGGTACTACCTTTTTCTGTCTCGCAATACACCCTCTCACATCTGCTTGTGTTTCTCTACCACCCCCTCCCATACCAGATTGCCTCATATTCCCAGCATCTCCTATAAAATTAACCTTAGATCACTTTTTCAACCACCCTCTCTGAGTTAGACACAAAACAAATCTTTATTAATAAAGATTAAAACAACACAAGTTCCCCCTGCCTTTGTTACAGTATTGTGTAAAGAGGGTTTTAACTTTTCCTCCCTCTCTGCATGATCAGCTGTAAAAATGAACTTAGAGAGTCAGGGAGCAGCCAAGTGGGTGTGTCTGCTACCATGATGATGCACATTGAGTGACAGCACCCCCAGCACAGGGGAAGAGACACACCCAGGTGCTAGCACAACTTTCCCATGCTGCTGCAAACAAAGGGGAATTCTGGGGAAAAAAAGATAGGAGGAGGGTTGGGGGATGGTGTACTTTAAAATAAACCAAAATCTTCTCAAAATCCTGATTAATTTCAGACTTCACAAGATTGCCTTGATGGCAGATATTACAAAGGCTTTCTTAAAAATTAAAAAGAGAAGGAGATTCGGTAAGATTCCTTTGGACTAATTGTATTCCAAGGCCTAACCAGGAAACCATCCTTTCATGTTTTGAGGATGGCAAGAGCACATTTCTCCTGACAGCTACCATCAAAAACCATTTAAAACAATATGAAAATTCTCATCCCAGAACAGTCCAAGTTCTTAATCAATTTATTTTTCAAGTTCAATGTTTTGAACTTGAAAAAGAACAGTGAGTGTTTGTATATAGTATTGAAGTTATGCATATTGATAGTATACTATTTGGATAGGTATTTAATTTCTATCAAGGAGGTAAATGAAAGTAGGCTATTATCCTTTATAACTTAGCCTATTCAAGGTATATCTGTTTTTTTTTTTTAAATGGTGGAACCAGTCAGAGATATGTAAGAGTAGAGCTGCTGTATGGTATCTCTGAAGGTCAGGCAAATCTAATCCTCCATCTTACTTTCTCCTATCACTGAGAATTTAAGTCTGGGAGGTTTATTTCCCCATATGAATTTTTTTATCTGTTGGTGTGTTTTAGTAAAAAAAAAATTGGTAGTTTGATGGGTATAGGTTGAAACATATATAACAGTCTTGGCAGTATTTTCATGTGTAATACATTTATTTTGCCAAACTATGAATGATTTTTGTTTTTCCAGGTACCCAGGTACTCACTGAGCCATACCTTTTGATCTCTGTTAAAATATTGGGGAATGAGATATGTGTATTGGAAATGTATAAGAAATGGTCATCCACGTAGAGAGCCAATTTATGATTGCTGTGTCTTATCTTGATGCCAGTAATGTCTGGATTATTCCTCATGGCGTTGGGTAAATGTTGTATGGTTATGTTTAAAAATGGGGAGAGGGGGCACCCCTGTCATGTGCCATTGAGCAGATGGAAGGGTTTGGAAAGTAGGCCATTAATTTGTACTTTACCGGTGTTATCATTTTTTTATGTAAATCGGGCCTATTCCTGCCTTCCAACAGGGCCATGCTGACCCTGTCAAATGTCTTCTCTGCATCTAGAGACTGGAGGCAAGCTGGGATTATATGTTTTTGGGCCTGTGCTATAAGCATAAGTGTTCTTATGGAGTTATCTCTTCCCTCTCTTTTGGGGACAAATCATACCTGGTCTCGGTTTATCCAGTGGGGAGTAAATTCTTGTAATCTTGATGCAATCACTTTAGCATATAATTTGATATCAACGTTTATTAAGGAAATTGGGCAGTAGCTTCTGCATGATGTTGGGTCTTTGTTGTGTTTTGGGATGACTGATATGTGGGTTTCTAGGGATTGGGTGGGGCATATTGTATTGTAAGAGTTTATTAAAAAATGGGGACTGTTCTTTTTGGAATAATTTGTAAAATATGGGGGTAAATCTATCAGGCCCTGTGCTTTTATTGCCCTTTAGGGGTTTTATAGCTTGGATTAATTGTAGAGATGAGAAGGGTGTTTCAAGGGATTGATCTGTGGTTAATGTGGTTAAGGCTGTTATCGTAATGTATTGTTGTAGTGTTGCAATTTGATGTGGGATGTTCAGGGGAACAGGTAATGGCTCGATAGAGTACAATTTGGTGTAAAACTTCTGTAATTCTAGGGCAATATCTTCCGACCTGTGTACCATTGAATTCCCAGAGGTCTTTATCTTAGGAATATATGAACTCAACCTTTTATCCCGTAAGGAGTTAGCCAAATGTCTGCTGCATTTGTTACTGTAGTCATACATGGTTCTATTTCTGTAGTCTTGTTTTAAACAATATGTATAGTATAGTATAGTATTTGAGGTTGAATAAAGTCATACGTCCATCCAGTCCAACCCATCTAGCAATATCCTCATTTCCTGCCTAACTGTTGATCCAGAGGAAGGCAAAAAAAACCCACCAAATTTATGAAGGGTCCACCAAGTTGTTTGTTTCTCCCGCACACCTGCAAGGTAGCTGCTGGGTGCCACTCAGAAGACCATAGCCCAATGGTCTGTAAGATCCAGAGAATATATAATTCAGAGCGCACACCAGTCTTAAACCACCAAACTGTGTTTATTAACACGTGACGTTTCGGTGCCCGTGTGGCACCTTCCTCAGACAAACAATAATTCAAACAAAGTGCAAGTGCAGTTAAAATATCAATTGGAGCCTTAACCCCTTAGTAGTATTTCAATCTAAAAACCAATACAAGTAAATTGTAATAGTGACCTCTAGTGTGCAATAAATATATAACAACCAAAGTCTATCTTATACATTGACCCAGAACAACAATAAAAAATATACATTAATGTACATCTTAGAGTGTATATCATAATATTCATAAAGTGCATATTTACGTTTTAGTGTTATCCCTGTAAGGGAAATATTGATATTAAAACACGTGTATACCCAATAGGTAATATTAAATATGTTTTAAAAATAAATATTTTGTGAATAAAATATAGTGAAAAAGTGAATAAAATACAATAAAAATACCATGAAAACTAAAACAGCATCTGCATATATATATAGTATGAAGTCCAATATTGATAAAACCTACAAACACCAAATAGTACAGTATTCATTAACTATCGTTGAGGAAACACCTTAATCCTAAATTGGTATTTAACCCTTTTGGTTGTAAAGCATTCAGTTTGTAAATCCAGTAGGGCGTTATCCCTGTTACCACCCCTCTTTAATATGGGAACATGGTCAATGACCATCCCTTTAAGATCACAAATTGCGTGTTTAGATTCTACGAAATTTGTGGCTACTGGGGATGTTTCTATTTTAGAAGATGAAGACTGATTAATTCTTTCATATGCCAACCTTATGTCGCTTCTATGGCATTGGAACCTTTTCTTGAATGGGCCAATTGTTTTGCCCACGTATATCTTGGTACAGGGACATTTCAGTAGATAAACACAGAATTCAGTATTACATGTGTAGAATTCTTTTATCCTATAATTATTACCATTCCATGGGTGAGAGAAAATTTGACCTGTAATCAATGCATTACACATGTTGCAATTAAAGCATTTATAACACCCAGTCTTATTGGATAACTTAATCTTCTGTTTTTGATATTTGTATACAGGATCAGCTTGTACTAGTTGTTTGTATAAGGTGTTACCCTTTTTGTATGTCATCATAGGTTTATCCTTTATATCTGTGCTGAGGTCCACATCTCCCTGTATGATTGGCCAATATTTATGTGTGTTTTTGCAAATTTGATTTTTTCAGATGCCACAGTATATTTTTGGGTGAAGGGTAAGCCCTGTTTTTGTGCCTTTTGTGACACTGTATGTCTAGCGGCTTCAAGTTTGGCTTTCTGTATGTTTTGTGGATTATAGCCCGGATGACAGATAAATTTCTTGAGAGGGGCTATAATCCACAAAACATACAGAAAGCCAAACTTGAAGCCGCTAGACATACAGTGCATTTTACTCCCTTGAATCCATACCTCTCTTTATACAAGACAATACCATGCTGGCTCTGGCTGTTGCCGCCTTAATAAATAGATTAAATAGATTAAATAGAAGCGGCCCCAACACAGAACCCTGTGGCACCCCACTTAGCACTTTAGTCCATAATGATGAAGCCCCATTAACAACTACTCTCTGCATCCTATTCATTAACCAATTTTCTATCCATGTACAAATGTGACTCCCCAGACCAACAGACCTTAGCTTATACATCAGTCGCCTATGGGGGACTGTATCAAAAGCCTTTGCAAAATCCAAGTAAACTACATCTACTGCTATATGCTTGTGAAGGTTCTCATTCATCCAGGTCATGGTATATCTGTTGTATTCAATTAGATCAACTGGACTTGAAATGTAGTTCTTGAAGACGTTTCGCTAGTCATCCGACTGGCTTTCTCAATTCAGAATGACTTGTACAAGAATCTGTGGCAATTATGTACCCTGGAAAATCCCAATTAGCATATCACAGCCAGGTGTTAAGGGTGTGATTAGATAGTGGCTAAGAGGTGTTATAGGAACGCCCAGAGTAAGGTGTTAAAACAGCATTGTACATTCCACGGTTAAAGGCATCAGAGCCAAACAGATACTGCAAAAGGCTCAAACACAGCTCCTAAGTGAACGGGTACGACAGACACATTTTACAGTCGATGCTTTAATGCACAACATTAGTCAACTAGAACAGAACCTGGCCTCACATCTACCTGTGTCCATCTGGGAAAGAGTGATGGAGTTCACCAAACAAGCACAGCTTTCTCAGCACTGTAAGGGCAAACAAAGGCAACGGAACAAGTTCTCTATTCTGTCATCCCAGAACAGCCCCAAAGGAGAACAACTACCTTGGATACAAAAGGAGGGAAGTGTCACTTCATCAAACAAGGAGGAATGGGTGAGAAACTTGTCTAACAGGACCCTGACCCAGCCAGAAATGGAAGTCCTTGGTAAGGGCTTGAATTTTGCCATCACCCCTAAAGCCATCCCTGTGGTGGATATTATAGCAGCCACAGAAGCCTCTATCCACAGTAATAAGGTATCACAGAGTGAGGCAGAACAACTTCGCCTTAAGGTATCTGCAGCCTTAGCCAGTGCTAAAACTCCTTCATCTAACCTGACTACACAGGAAAGAAGAGCCTTAACATCCCTCAAGAAAGATTCCAGTATCATCATTCTACCGGCAGACAAGGGAAGATGCACAGTGGTACTCAACACCTCAGACTACCATGATAAGGTGACCATGCTCCTGGCCGATAACAACACATATGAGGCTTTAACAAGGGATCCCACCAGCCGTTACAAGAAAAGAGTCATAGACTTACTACAACAGCTTCAAAAGGATAAAGCCATTGACCGAGCAATGTATCATCGCCTCTACCCTGGTGAGGCACATCCATGCATATATGGACTCCCAAAGATACATAAGGAAGGGGCACCACTAAGACCTATAGTCAGCAGCATCAACTTGGTAACATACAAGGTGGCAAAAATATCTAGCTAACATCTTAGGACCTTTGGTAGGAAGTTCTATGCATCACATCCAGAACTTTCAGGATTTCACCAACAAGATTGAAGATATAGTACTCGGTGTAGAAGAAACTATGGTGTCCTATGATGTGACATCTCTCTTCACTTGTATACCCACCAAGGAGGCTGTTGACATGGTGAGAAAACGGCTGGGCCAAGACAGCACTCTTACCAGCAGAACTGATCTCAACCCAGAACAGGTGTGTTCCTTGTTGGACTTGTGCCTGAATACCACCTATTTCAAATACAGGGATAAGTTCTATAAGCAAAAACATGGATGTGCTATGGGATCTCCAGTTTCACCTATTGTGGCCAACCTTTACATGGAGGAGGTAGAAACACAGGCGCTTAATACCTTTAAGGGCATAGCACCCAGCCACTGGTTCAGATATGTTGATGACACCTGGGTTAAAATCCACCAGAAGGAAGTACAAGCTTTCACAGAACACATTAATGCGGTGGACCAAAACATTAAATTCACAAGGGAAGAGGTACAAAACAACAAACTGGCTTTCTTGGACTGCTTGGTAGAAGTTAAGGAAAATGGTAAACTGGAAGTAGAGGTTTACAGAAAACCAACACACACAGATCAGTATTTGATGTTTGACTCCCACCACCCTTTAGATCACAAGCTGGGGGTCATCAGAACCCTGCAACACAGAGCCGAGAACATCCCCACTAGCACAGAGGCGAAGGCTAAAGAAATGAAACATCTCAGAGGAGCCCTTAAAACTTGTGGATATCCAGACTGGGCCTTTGTCAAAAGAAGTAGAAGGAAAGAAAAGAACACGAATACCAACAGTGAAGGGGAAAAGCAAGACAGGAGGAAGAACATGGTAATCCCATATGTAGCAGGGGTCTCCGAGAAATTAAGAAGAATTTTCAAAAAACATCGTATCCCTGTCTGCTTTAAACCGAACAACACACTGAGGCAGCAATTGGTACCATCCCGAAAGACCCAATACCAAAACACAAGAAAAGCGACATCAATATATGCAGTTGCAGTGAAGAATGCTCTGATTTGTATGTGGGGGAGACCAAACAGCAACTGCATCAACGTATGGCCAGCACAGAAAGAGCCAATTCCTCGGGTCAGGACTCAGCCGTTGTATCTGCATCTTAAGGATAAAGGACATACCTTTGAAGATTGTAATGTTAACACTACTGGCGAAGGAACGTGATGGTTCAAGAGAGGTGTTAAGGAGGCCATTTATGTGAAAATAAAGAAACCAAGCCTAAATAGAGGTGGGGGGGGGTTCGACACCAACTGTCTGCCATGTACAATGCTGTTTTTAACACCTTACTCTGGGCGTTCCTATAACACCCTCTTAGCCACTATCTAATCACACCCTTAACACCTGGCTGTGATATGCTAATTGGGATTTTCCAGGGTACATAATTGCCACAGATTCTTGTACAAGTCATTCTGAATTGAGAAAGCCAGTCGGATGACTAGCGAAACGTCTTCAAGAACTACATTTCAAGTCCAGTTGATCTAATTGAATACAACAGATATCTACTGCTATACCAGAGTCTAAATTTCTACTTACTTCCTCATAAAAGCCAAGCAAGTTAGTTTGACAAGATCTATTCCTCCTAAATCCATGCTGGTTACTACTTATAATGTCAGTCCTTGAAACATACTCTAGAACATGTTCCCTTATTAAACTTTCCAGTATCTTCCCCACCACTGAAGTTAAACTTACAGGCTGTAATTACCTGGCTGTGAACGATACCCTTTTGAATATTGGAATAACATCAGCCTTTTTCCAATCCAGAGGCACACCAGGACATGAGGGAATCAGCAAAAATAAGAAATGGCCTAGATAAAACTGAACTTAGCTCCTTAAGTACCCGAGGATGTATTTATCCGGTCCACGAGATTTATTAATATTAACCTTATTTAGTTCTTTCTGTACCATCTGCCTCCCCCTTATGCCCATAGCTGTTAAGCCGTAGGGCTAGGAGGAGGCTACTTGGTCCCATCAGCGGTAGGCATCAGGAACCACCATACTTGCCCTCCCTTCTGCTCCCAGCTGCCACCAGGAAGCTTCCAGGGGGGGCTCACATGGGAAGAGCCTGAAGGTCCTAAAAGGACCCAGGCAATCCCGCCACAATACGTGAACACAACAAACGAAAAACAAGAAAAAAAGTGCTAAGTGTTAAGTGCTATGTGTTCAATAAATAGGGGAAGGGGTGAATTTAATAAAAAGTGACCCAATTACAGCCCAGGCCTTTCGGCCTGAGTTATAAAAATTTTTCCGCCATAGCCGAAGCTATGGCAGGAAAGTGATGGGAGTGCTATACACACGTGCTCCAAGCACAGTAGTGCTGGAGGGAAGCCCGAGCTTTCACACTCCCCTGCCTCAAGGCTTCGACCAGGCTCCGCATCATCTCAGTACCAGGCGGGAGCTTGGAGGGTGCTTGGGACGTACACCCCCCTCTCAACCATGCACTGGCAGGATTGGATGCTTCACACAGTCTTATTCCAAAAGACAGGGAATGGTGCTTCTGCTTTTGTCGGATCAAGTGTAGCGTGCAGACCTGCCCTTACTTACTGGGGGCTGACCGCCAGTGACCAGAGGCAGCCCCTTTCTTTGTAAGAACAGATACTACACTTGATCTTAGCCAAAAGGCCGAGAAGCGATGTAGTGTTCATTGCATGTAGTAATCTGTCTCTTGCGTGATTTAAAGGCTATGTCCACAGTAAAATGTAATTTTTAATATATCATTCCCCATAGGCTCCCAGCCCCAACCGCATTATTTATTTTTTTTATAAAGCCCCCCAAACTCTACTTACCTCCCCTCTTTCCTCCGACGCGCTCCCGGCCCTCTGCTTGCGAGGAAATACAAGCAGGGGGCGGGACCGGCAGCCGCGTCTGTGATTGGCGAGCGGCAGCCAATCACGGACGCGGCTGCGGCTGCTCACTCCGCGTAGGAAAGCGAGGAGAGGTAAGTAAAAGTTTGGGGAGCTTATATAAAATAAAATTATGTGGTTGGGGCTGGGGACATGGGGGGAAGGAGATATTAAGGGGGATTAACGCTAGGGGGAGGGATAGCAGAACGGGAGGGAGAGGGAGGGGGAGGGAGGGGGGAGAAGGGCTGCAGTACGCATGGCAGTGATCCCCGGGAGGCCAGGTAGCAGGCAGTGTCTTATATGGACCTGCTAGCCTCCTGGTGGGCAGTTTTTGGGACTTTGGGGGGGGACTACAGGAAAACCAGATGGAGCTGGGATGTGAGGTAAGGATTAAACTACACTACATGGTGGGGCCAGTAGTTGGGGGGATTATAGTTTTGGGGGTGGACATGCCCTTTAAATCTCTGTATAATTTGTGGTGGGTTTCTAATTTATGTACCTCGTCTTGAAGTGAATGTAGGTGTTTGATTTGATTCTTGTACCGTGTTGAATATATGTGCCCCTGAGGACACATTTTAATGTTTCCCATTTCACGGGATCACTTGTGGTGTCATTCTTGTGTGTTTCTTTAAAGGGGATTAGGTTTTGTTTTAGTGCTTGTAGACATTTTTGATCTTTAAGAAGGCAATTGTTTAATCTCCAATTCCAACCAGGTTTGGTATGAGTGGGTATTGTTATGGATAAATTTGCTGGGGAATGGTCTGACCAGATTATAGAACCTATTGTGCTCTTGGGGTACCAGGATAATAAATTATGAGAGATTAGAAATAAATCTATCCTGCTATAATGGGTGTTGGGTTCTCCAGATATCAATTAGATGAATTTTGTGGAGTTTGCATTTAAATCTTTTGAGTATTCTGTATGACAGATGTGTGTGGCCGGAAGTGGAGTCTAAATAGAATAAAGTTGAAGTCTCCCCTGAATATGATATAGCCTTCAGCAAAATCTTTTATTGTTTCTAAATATATTATATGCAAGTAGGTATTTTAGATTGATTATGCAGATAGAGGTATATTCATGTCAGTTTGCTGTCATCTAAATATAATATTGAGCATAAGGTATCAACCATTTTCGTCTATTTGGTAGTTTATTAGAATGGGGAGTCTTTTGTGAATTGCTATGGAGAATCCTTGAGTCTTGCATTAGCTTTATAATAATAAATAATAATAATACAGTTCCATTGACCTGGACTACCTTTTAAAAAATGAGGGATGGGAATGGGGGATGGAAAGATAACGGGGTAGCGGAGAAGAAGGTAACAAGAAATTTATAAACAATTTAACTTTCTATTGTAATGTATAACAATAACATAAAAAATGTACATTTATTTGTAACTTTAGAAAATAAAACAAACTGTCCAGAATAGTTCCTGGTAACTGAACCTATAATAATGGCCTCTCCCTACCTCTGGGAGGTGAAAATCCCCTGTGGGGTTGTGTGCTGGAGTGAATCTTTAGTTCAGGGAATATAATTACAAGGTATGGGGAGCTAGTAAAGATACGTGTTTGCTATTTTGCAAGGGGTTGTGTGAGAACTGAGGCTCGATTTAAGTATGGTGTGAGGGCATAAAGTAGAAGCAGATTTGAAGTATATAGGGAAAATGCAATTCCCATACCCTCCAAGTATACCGATTTTCCCAGTATTGTGCCATTTTTAAAACGGGAGTACCGGGCATAACAAAAGTACCGGCTTGTACCGGGTGCCTGGCATGTGTACCGCCGGATCATGTGTGCGCCAGTCACTCGGCTGCACAGAGCTACCGTTTTCTTTCTATATTTTGGGTGGAGCTAGATGTTTGGGGGCGGAGCGATGGGTGTGGTTTGGGCGGAGCAAGGGGTGTGTCAAAGTGTACCTTTTTCTTGTTTTGAAATGTTGGAGGGTATGCATTCCTATGATTTTCCAGGTCGTTGAGTTGATTCAGTAGCATATGAGACATTTTGTCCAAACATGTCTACACCTATTTGGGCTATTGCTGTTTCCTATTCTATTAAGCTTTCTAAATCTTGAACTCTGTTTCCTATTTCCCTAATGTTGGAGCGTAGGGAAGCTATGTCTTTGTAGGTTTGTTCAACTTTAGCAGGGAGGTTAGCGAAATCACTTTTAGTAGGAAGGCAACTTTAAACAGAGCGCAGATCATCTGACCTTTCAAGCTCCTCTTCTGATTCACATGAGGAGCCATCTTGGATTCAGCTCCCGGTTTAGGTTTATTAAAGAATTGGTTTAGCCCAGCGTTTGTAAGTCCACTTTGTGATGCCGGTGTTCTTGAGGTTTTCGGTTTTACCATGATAAGTTTTGAAGGTATTTGTATGCTTTTTGCTTTACTGATCAGGGACAAATGTCCGGAGTTATCAGCACGTGTTTGTTCAGGGTTTGTGTCAAGCCACACCCCTTAATAAATTTCTTTATGTGGATGAACTTATATCAGGAGCAGACACTGTTCATGATGTCTATACCATATCTACAGAAGCAAGGGAGATATGCTTGCTGCAGGCATGGTTCTCTGTAAATGGATTAAAAATTACAAGAGAACAAAACTGAACAAGCATCTACGATAGTAGACCAAGCAAGCTACTGTAAGGTACTTGGCCTCAAATGAAGAACAGAGACTGATGACTTTATATTTGATCTACAATCACTTTTATCATTCCTAAAAGACTGCAGAAATAGAAAGACGTGTGTTCTCATGACAGCACACATTTTTGTCCCCATTGGATTTTTATTACCATTCACGGTTAGGGTAAAGATCCTCTTTTAGGAATTATGGGAATGTGGTATTCGCCATGATGAAAAGCTTCCACCAGGCTTAACAAGTAAGTGGACTCAGTGGTGTTTATAACTGCCACAGTTATAGACTTTAGCAATTCCCAGGCAATACTGTCTGTGTCCCTTAGATTCAACTGTTAAAATACATATTTTCAGTGATGCTAGTGAATCAGCTTATGGAGCTGTTGCTTATTTACAAGAAGGCATTGTATCTACCTGCTTTGTTGCTTCAAAGTCACGAGTTGCACCTTTAAACAAGGTTACACTGCCAAGATTAGAGTTACTTGAAGCAAGATTAATGAAATATTTGCTAGATTGCCTAAGTATCCAGTCTATTCAACCACATTTGTGGACAGACTCTATGATTGTACTGTACTGGATCAAAAGCCCCCACAAACCTTTGGAAACCTTTGTTGCAAATAGAGAAATAGAGTAGCAGAGATAAAACTACTCAGTGAGCCCAGAATGTAATTTCACTGTACTGGCAGGGATAATCCTGCACATTTTCTAACAAGAGATGAATGAACAAAAGACGGATGGACACTTGTGTGTAGGTGGAAAGTTACACAAGGCAAACCTAACTGAAAGACAAAGACATCCTTGGATATTGCCTGCTAAAGAGAGCAGTTTTGGATAATAAGAGCAAGACAGCTATCAAAGTCTGTTCTGAAAAAATGTTATATATGTAGAAAATTTAATGTCAAGGCTGGGAGTGAACCACCAGCTATATCCCCTGAGGACAGAGAGTTATAGAGGCCCCTCCATTTGAAGTTTAGGGGATTTTGCAGGCCCTTTGTATGTGAAGGACAGAACATGTACAAGAAAGGCTAACATTGCATTGTTTACTTTTGCTGTCACAAGTGCTTCCTGTTCCTGTTTTAGAGTTATGTAAGTTTCTCTCTCATGTCCTGAGGAGGAGCATAGGGTTTCCAGATTTTGAAACTTAAAATAAAGGGACATATGCAAATGAGCGCGTAAGCATGCAGCAAAATGTGGCAAATTCAGCCACCTCCACTTTCCCAAAGCCACACCAACCCTTTAGGGTAACGCCCACTTTGAGGTAACCACCTGGTAGGCTGTAAACATAGTATTAGGTCTCATTCACATTAGAATGGCCAAAAATGGGCCAAAATATGCAGTACGTTTTTGTCCATTTTGTTTTTCCGTTTTGGGGATTTGGCCACTACCAACAAATTCATCATTATCAGGGTAAAGACCCATCCTGAAAGAATATATATTTGATCATATCAGGAGTCGCAAGACTGTATTTTCTGTGCGATTAATTTACAACAATACTGTCTTTTACACACATACACACACATCCCTATTTATAGGAACCCAGCGTGAGGGCCTAAACTGTTTTTAGGGAACTTTTCTTCCTTGGCTGCTGTGCTGTGCTCAGGTTTGCAACAATGTATTAAGCTGCAGGGACACTGCCTGTGTTTTTTAGATGTTGAAAATCCGGACTAATGGGTTTATGGGAAATTCTGTCCGGACCCCGGATTTGCCATTAAAAAGAGGGCAAATCCGGGATTTTCCTGACATCTGGAAACCCTATTCCTGCATTAAAGTGAATATCAACTTCTGAAACTGTTCTAATAAAAGTTATCAGCAACAAAGGATTGTGTGTAACTACATCCCTCTGTGCCAGAATCTGATTTAGATCTGTTGTAGTTGTACTGTATTGTTGCAACATGCCCACACCCAAACAGTCAAGGCCACGCCCACAAACATTGCAAACATGCCCCCAAATGTTGTGAACATGCCCCCAGATATTGCGGTCATGGCCAACACCATCCCCCCAGATAAATGCCACGCCCCAAACATTATGGCCACGCCTCTAAACATCACAGATGCACCCCAAATTACATCTTCAAACATCACGCCCAGGCCCCCAAACACCACGCCCACATCCCCAAACTTGACACCTTTGTCTGAAAACATCATGCCCCCAAACATCGCACCCACACCCCCAAACGGCACGCTGACACTTCCAAACATTGTGGCCACTCACCCAAACCCCGCCCCCAAATGCCATCCCCCTGCCCACAGACAACTGGAATGATTGTTTATCCACCAAAACTCCAAGATCCTTTTCCAACAGGTATTCACTTAACACAGAGCCATTTATAGTATAAGCAACACAAGGATTTTTAAGTCCAAAATCCATCACCTTACATTTATCAACATTGAATCTCATCTGCCACTTAGTAGCCCAATGTGACTATCTAGATCCACCTGGAACGATTGCACATCCTCTGAAGCTTTTTATGGTTGACAAATTTTTGTGTCATCGGCAAACACAGAAACCTTGCTGACAAATACCCTTTCCATATCATTAATAAATAGATTAAATAGAAGCGGCCTCTACACAGAACCCTGTGGCACCCCACTTAGCACTTTAGTCCATACTGATAAGCCCCATTAAACAACTACTCTCTGCATCCTATTCATCAATTAATTTTCTATCCATGTGCCACACCAGAGCAACAAACCTTAGCTTATACATTAGTCGCCTTTGAGGGGCTGTATCAATTGCAAAAATTATTGCAAAATCCAAGTAAACTACATCCACTGCTATGCCTGAGTCTAAATTTCTACTCCCTCATAAAAGCCAAGCAAGTTAGTTTGACAAGATCTATTCCTCCTAAATCCATGATGGTTACTACTTGTAAGGTCAGTCCTTGAAACATAATCTAGAATATGTTCCCTTATTAAACTTTCCAGTATCTTCCCCATCACTGATGTTATACTTACAGGCCTGTAATTACCCGGCTGTGAACAACTACCTTTTTTTGTATACTGGAATAACAACAGCTTTTTTCCAATCCAGAGGCACACATCCGGACCTGAGTGAATCTGCAAAAATAAGAAACAATTGCCTAGATAAAACTGAACATAGCTCCCTAAGGACGCGAGGATGTATTCTATCCGGTCCAGGAGATTTATTAATATTATTTTATAATTATTTATTTCTGTACCATATCCTCAGTTAACCAAAGGGCACTTAAATTTTTTATACCATTATTGCTACTGTACTCTATATCTATACTTGGATCTTCTAAGTTGTATACAGAGGTAAAAATTTTTTATTCAAGACATTTGCTTTATCTCCATCCTCTGTAATAACTTATCCCCCCTCAATTAATGGTGCCACATTTTCAGTCCCCATCTTCTTACTATTAACATACTTAAAATATTTTTAGGATAAATGATGCTTTGTTCAGCTATCCTAACTTAATTATTAATTTTAGGTTTCTTGATTGCTTTCTTACACTCCTTGTTACAGTTTTTCTTACACTCCTTGTTACAGTTTTTATAATCCCTAAAGTTTCCTCTGAATTAAAGGTTGTAACTTTCTCTTTTTTCTTCCCTTCTATTTCACTCTTTACATCAGAATTCAGCCACATAGGCGCAGATTTATTTTTTTACATTTATTTCCCAAAGGTATAAACTTAGCTGTGAAATGGCTTAAAATCCCCTTAAACACAGTCCACTTCAGTTCAGTACCTTTACCAGATAATACGTTATGCCAGTTGATATGCTGACTTTTAACCTGGGAAAATTTGCTTTCTTGAAATTAAGGCGCACTTTTCCTTTTGATAACATACACTAAACAACACTATTTCATGGTCACTATTCAACACTCTCACCATCAGTTTCAGCTGATGCCTCCCTACCCCATACTTATCCCACAAAAAAGAGGGATGCTTTAAATGCACAGGGTGCCAAGCCTGTAGTTATATGGTCACAGGCACTGATTTTCCCCATCCGTTCACAGGACACAGATATAAGATAAAAAGGAAATTATTATGTTTGTGCACGGATGCCATTTATTTTATAACCTGCTTGTGCGGGGTTTACTATGTGGGAAAAACCACAACTACCCTCAGAGACAGATTGGCCAATCATAGATCATCTATTAGGGCTGTTTCGTCCAACAAATGCGATTCAAAAAGTCCACTTTTATCTAAGTATGGGGAACAATCGATACCTTGACACTTCAGAGAAAGAGGGCACCCTCTAGCAGTCCTGAAATGACAGGCCATTGACCAAGTGGTAGGAATCCAGAATGCTCAGGATAGGAGCAGAATACTCCTACAACGGGAGGCATTCTGGATAAAAGAATTGGGGACACTCACCCCAAGAGGTCTGAGGGAACAGATGGTCCTGTCATGCTTCCTTTAATAATATCACCTAGGGCATTTTCTCCCTAACAGTTTTATGTGTTCACCTATTTATGCATTTAAGCAATCAATGTATTTACTTGAATAATCCATTGTCCTTTAAGGGTTGTTTTTGAAAATCGCAGCCATTATATGCACTCCCTAAAGAGGAGTGCTGATATAGGCTTAACATAACACTTGAATAGCAACATAGTATGCAATCGTAGTCTGACCCAACTAATATGTAGCTACTTACAATTTTTACAACACTATTTGTATCACATCACCAGTAGGTGTTTTTAAAGGGCATGTTCACCCAAAAATAAACTTTTTATATGTTCTTTATATAATAGCACCAACCTCACACGCCATGTTCATTTTTCTAAAAAGTGTGTGTGTGTGTGTGTGTCCCTCTCGAAGCCGGATTTCCTGGATTTCTTCAGTACACTTAACTTATTGGTTGAGAGGGAAAAGAGGGCAGGATCCAGGGGTCAGATCATTACTGATGCAACGTCCTCTGTTCTCACTCCTGGATGTTAACAGACATGCTCAAGAACATGAAAAGAACAGAGGCATGGTAATGTAACCTATCTCTGTTCATTGCTGTATTGGTCCATGCTGCAGGATTAAGCCAGCTACAAAGGTCTGTAACTTTTGAACCACTGGACCGATTTACATGCTGTAAAGTTTGTTTTGGAGGACTTATTTGGGCTAAATAAATATAGAAAGTTAGTTTTGGGGGTGGACATGCCCTTTAAGCACATTGGGATGCTAACAGATATTTTAGTTCATTATTATTATTGGATAATGCAGTATTACGAAGTGTGTTAATTTATATATAATTGTAATATTTATGTGCACTAAATGGGTAAGGGGGGTGGTACTATGGACTGAGGGCGGGACCACCGTTTTTAAATACCTGATTGTCACTGATACGTCACATCCTGATGATGGCTGCAACATACAGCCGAAACGCGTAAATGTTACTACTGCACAAATAAATGTTTGTTTGAAGAAAGTCCCCTGAGTGCTCTATCATGCTTCAATATTGTATATGGTGCTTATAGTAGCACCAGGGCAGCTGAAACAGATGGCGAGAGTGCATATATATATACACACAACTCACCATGCTGAGGGCACTCATAGGTCTTCACAAAAGGTAAAATCATACAAAACCAAGTGTCGTAACTTCAGAGATAAATGCATTTCGGCTATCAAGGAAGCCGTCATCCGGATCACCAGTTCCTGTTTAATCGCACCATCTTTAAAGGGCCGAGAGGACACACCCCCTGGACACCTTAACCCTTACCAAACACCCAAAATATCTTTATTACACCTTTACTAAAAACATCCTAACATACCTGGAAGAAATACATATATGGCTCCTATATGTGGTACACATTAATAACAATCGATTTACTAGTATAAATGAGTAGAAAGATATGTAGCAATAATTAGATAGAAAAATAGGCCACTTTATCCATCGCTGATCTCCGGGCTGTTCTTACCCCCCATACTCCTTATAAATACATAGACCCCGTGTGTCACAAAGAAACAACATACTGGTCCAACATAGAGCAAACCCTTCCTATTATGTATATTATACTGCCGTGGACCCCATCCGCCAGAGTCTGTGTGTTGCACATTGCTTAATGCTTCCATCCTGTAGCACCTCCAGAAATAAGGGTGTGTGTCCTCTCGGCCCTTTAAAGATGGTGCAATTATACAGGAACCGGTGATCCTGATTACGGCTTCCTTGATAGCCGAAATGCATTGATCTCTGAAGTTCCGATACTTGATTTGGTTTGGTATATTACCTTTTGTGAAGACCTATGAGTGCCTGCCCTCATAGGTCTTCTAGCAAAAGTGTGACCGTTGGTGCACAGTGGAAATTGTGTGTATGTTTTGCTATGTGTAGTTGCAGTGCTCACAGGAACCATCAGGAAACATCCAGGGGGGCAATAATAAAATTAGTCGGAAGGTCCTAAAAATAACCCAAACAATCGCATCATGTTAAATGAACAAACATACACTTATATCCTCCCTTACCTATACTCCCTGCCAGCTAGACTATAGAGGGTCTATGTGGAATAAACCTGCAGGTCTGAGAACTGACCCAGGCAATCTAAACAGCACCTTTGGGCAATCAAAAGCAGCCCATACATATATCCGATTTTACTTTCCCGACCGAGTGCTCCTGCAAGAACCGCCTGTCTGTGGCATAGAAGAATGGGGAAGGTGGTTCTGGCAAGATCAAACTAATATTGCATGAGCTTGGTTGGATGAGTAAAATCACACACACACACACACACACACACACACACACACACACACACACACAGCACACACCCCCACACACACACACACACACACACACACACACACACACACACACACACACACACTCTCTCTCTCTCTCTTCAGGATTGTGGAAGCACACAATTAGGCTAATTTATAACTACATTTAGTGGAAGTGCTACTGATCTGGTCAAACATTTATACAAACATAGAAAAGATAATCAATGCACATTCCTAGGCTCCATACAATATTATATTATCTGCACACTGGCATACTTTATAAACATAGGGGTTTTAGTATACATTACTGTGATCACATGAATGAAAAGCCTTCCAACCACGTCAGTCTCACAATGCCAGCATATTCACCAGTCTTACAATGGTAGCCTATTCACCAGTATCACAACGCAAACCTACTCACTAGTCTCATGATGCCAGAAGTTTACCAGTCTCACAATACCAGTTTTTTCAGCAGTCTTATGATGCCAGCCTATTCACTTGTCTCACCATGCTAGCCTATTTTCTGTCTTATAATGCCAACCTATTCACAAGTCTCACAATGCCAGCCGTCTCACAATGTCAACCTATTCAGCAATCTCACAGTGCAAATTTCAGATTGAATGCCTATTCAATAGTCCCACAATGCCTGCCATTTTACCTGAGAGACAGAGAAAGAGAGATCTCTTGCTCTGTCTGTCTTTCCTATCTTTATTTGGTGTATATGTTCACCTGATCTTTCTATCTACCTATCTACCCCTGTTTGTCTATCAGTATCTATGCAACTTACTAGTACAATATCTAACATGCATGTTCTGTGGAGGAAAGCTTTCTTTATTGATTGAAGCCTAGGAGGTTAAGCGCGATCCCCCGCTGCAGAGATGAAAATCTCCATCCGCTTACTGGTTCTAATCCTCTATAGCGTGTACGTATGCAATAATATACACTATAGAGGATTAGAACCAGGAAGCTGTCTGAGATTTTCATCTCTCTGGGCTTCAATCAATACATAAAAGGAATAGTTCAATTTTCAAGTGAACTATTCTATTAAAGAAAGTGTTCTCTCAGAAATGACATATTTTACAAACTTCTGTATAATAAACACCCCTGTCCCCCAGCCCCTGTGAAAAAATTCTGCTTGTAGCCTTTGCAATCAGCCTGTAAAGTTCTGCTCATGGGTATGGCCTCCACTCCTCACTGCTTTTTTCCCCATCTGCAGTATTAGCATGTTATAACCCCGCCCCTTTTGACCCCATGACTAGTAGACTTTTCCCTCTCTTCACGTGCACTTTTTTTTTTTAACTAGAAGTGCTCACAGGCTGGTAACTAGAAGTGCCCGCAGGCTGGTAAGTGCCCGCAGGCTGGTAAGTGCCCACTGGCGGGTAACTAGAAGTGCCCACTGGCTGGTAAATATGTGCCCACAGGCAGGTAACTAAAAGTGCCCAAAGGTTGGTAACTAGAAGTGCCCACAGTCTGGTAACTAGAAGTGCCCACTAGATTGTAACTATAAGTGCCCTCAGGCTGGTAACTAAGTGCCCACAGGCTGGTAAGTGCCCACTGGCTGGTAACTAGAAGTGCCCACTGGCTGGTAAATGTGCCCACAGGCAGGTAACTAAAAGTGCCCAAAGGTTGGTAACTAGAAGTACCCACAGGCTGTTAACTAGAAGTTCCCACAGTCTGGTAACTAGAAGTACCCACTGGCTGATAACTATGTGCCCACAGGCAGGTAACTAAAAGTGCCCAAAGGTTGGTAACTAGAAGTGCCCACAGGCTGTTAACTAGAAGTTCCCACAGTCTGGTAACAAAAGTATCCACTGTCTGATAAATGTGCCCACAGGCAGGTAACTAAAAGTGCCCAAAGGTTGGTAACTAGAAGTGCCCACAGGCTGGTAAGTGTCCAAAGGCTGGTAACTAAATGTGCCCACAGGCTGGTAACTAGAAGTGCCCACAGGCTGGTAACTAAATGTGCCCACAGGCTGGTAACTAGAAGTGCCCACAGGCTGGTAACTAGAAGTGCCCACAGGCTGGTAACTAGAAGTGCCCACTGGATTGTAACTAGAAGTGCCCACTGGATTGTAACTAGAAGTGCCCACTGGATTGTAACTAGAAGTGCCCACTGGATTGTAACTAGACGTGCCCACTGGATTGTAACTAGAAGTGCCCACAGGCTGGTAACCAGAAGTGCCCACAGACTGGTAAGTGCCCACTGGCTGGTAACTAGAAGTGCCCACTGCTGGTAAATGTGCCCACAGGCAGGTAACTGTGCCCACAGGCAGGTAACTAAAAGTGCCCACAGGCTGGTATCTAGAAGTGCCCACAGGCTAGTAAGTGCCCACTGGCTGGTAACTAGAAGTGCCCACTGGCTGGTAAATATGTGCCCACAGGCAGGTAAATAAAAGTGCCCAAAGGTTGGTAACTAGTAGTGCCCACTGGCTGATAAATATGTACCCACAGGCAGGTAACTAGAAGTGTTCAGAGGCTGGTAACTAGAAGTGCCCACAAGCTGGTACATTTAAGTGACCCAAACTTACCAGGAAAAAGCCCTGCAACCCCTAAAGACACATACAGAGGCCAATCCCCCATCCATCCCCATGACATGAAGTCAGCAGAAGAGGTAAAGTGAAATGGCAGCGAAGAGCAGAGGACACTTGACAGTTACCAAGTGGGCGAGCCGTGACTTCATCACATGCACGCGCTGCAGCATCACTCGCAAGCGCGTTCGGGCATAGTGACACGGACGGCCGTGCTCTACTGTAAAGCCTCTGCTTGGTATTAGACGTGCGCTGTTATAGCAACGGGATCCCTGTTGGTATGCATGCCAATGCACGCTCAGAGTTGGTATGCAAGCAGAGAAGTCACTGATTCTCCTCTCATTGTGCATGCACGATTGAGATAGGACGGTCGTGTATATCAGCAGAGGCCAACTTAAAGAAGCATGAGCAAGAGGGGGATGGAGCCTTAAACTGAGAAACAGGAACGTGGTATGGGATCTGTTAAAATTATGTGATACGTCAATCCAAATTTGTATTGAGCACTGAACTATTCCTTTAATGAAAATAGAAAAATGTTAGGGCACTAGTCAAATTTTTTAGTTAATTATCAATATAGGTGCTCACCAGGTCACAAAACAGAGAATATACGAAAAGCAAAAAAGAAAAAAACCTGAGGCACTAAAAAAATAGTATAAAAACCCTTTATTACAACTTTTTTCATTTAAAATACAAATAGGTTTGGACCTAAAAAGGAAGTTTCCTGTGAGTGAAACGAACTAGAGTGAACGTGTATAAAGTTCCTTGCTCTTAAGGACCTTGATCTCAAGGACATAGAAAAAGGACATTTAATCATTTGATGGTGGTATGGTGTGTGTGAGAGTTTGAAAATAAGGATTGTTTGTGCTGTGTTAAGGACTGTGTGTGCAGTAAGCAGATTAATCATTCTTTCTTCCAGTTAAAGGGGTGTGCTGGGCTTCTATATTCTAGTATTGCACCTGTTGTAATCACAAACAGGTTGTGAAAGGGTTAATAAGTGTTTTGTTTTTTCCCTCTCATCCTGGCTCTTGCACTTATTGGCTGGGGCCTATAAGTTAAATAGGGTTCACATTAGTTGGGCCTATGGTTTGGACCTAACAAAAGGAAGTTTCCTGTGAGTGAAATGAACTAGAGTGGAACGTGTATTAAGTCCTTTGCTCTAAAAGACCTTGATCTCAAGGACATAGAAAAACAAGGACATTGAAACAAGAAGGGCAATTAAACAAGGTTTGTGCGTCAGTGTGCTGGTGTGTATTGAAGGGACAGTTTTGTCGATACCATGCAATGTGCATCCTGCCACATGTATAGGAACCTGGAGCAGACGTTCCAGGGAACCTATGTCTGCGTCAGGTGTGAGTGGGTTGCCCGTTTGGAAGTTGAGGTGGAGAGTCTAAGGGGGCAGCTTGCAGCATTGCAGGGATTGGCAGAACTGGGGGGTCAGCAGGCACTGGCTGGGGCCAGTATAGAGGTGGGTTGAAGTGAGACAGAGAAGGTTGAGGGGGGAGGTAGTTTTGTTAGGGTTACTAGGGGAAGTGGGGGACGGAAGGGTAGGGTGGCTTCTTCCCAGATAGCTCATCCCAACAGATTTGCCGCCTTAGGTAATAAGGTGGAGGAGGACACCTCGGAATTAGCTTGTATGGAGAGGGCTAGTCCCTTGTGCACCCAGGGGACTGCAATCTCTGATACAATGGAGGAGGAAGGAAGAATGAGGAATGCAAGGCAGGTGGTAGTGGTAGGGGACTCCATTATATGGAAGGTAGATAGGGTAATCTGCCGCCAAGACCCTACATGCCGAACTGTGTGTTGCTTGCCTGGTGCTAGGGTTCGGCATGTGGTGGATCGTGTACAGATTATTGGGTGCTGCCGGGTGTGACCTGGCGGTCTTGGTTCACATTGGTGCCAATGACAAAGTTAGAGGAGGAGGTGAGGTCCTTAAACATGATTTCCGAAAGCTAGGGGCCAAGACCTCCAGGGTAGTATTAGCAGTCTCACTGGGATAGATAGCCCAGGAGGAAAGCAGGGTGTAGATAGGCCAGTGGTGGGCGGAAAAGGGGGTGGGGCTAGCATAGGGGATAGGGAGGCATGTTTATTAAAGTGTACGAATAAATTACAGGATCATAATCTAAAATGTATGTTTGCAAATGCGAGAAGCCTGGCTGACAAAATGGGTTAATTGGAAATTATGGCATTGAATGAAAAGTATGATGTAATAGGTATAGCAGAAACATGGTTGAACAGTTCTCACGACTGGGCTGTAAATTTAGAAGGATACACCTTGTTTAGGCAGGACAGAGAAAAAAGGAGAGGGGGAGGAGTATGTGTTTATGTTAAAAAAAAAAAATTGAAGCCAAATTTAAATGTAGAGATAACTGGCGATATGGATGTTAAAGCGGAGGCAATGTGGGTGGAATTAGGCAACAGGATAATGTCATTGTTGGTGTCTGCTATAAGCCGCAAAATGCTAGAAGAGAGGAGGTGAGTCAACTTTATATGCAGTTGGCAAGGGCTGCAAGTTTGGGGAGTGTGCTCATTATGGGGGACTTTTAATTACCCTGACATTGATTGGTGTAGTGGTACTGCCATCACAGAAAAAGGCAATGAGTTCCTGAATTTGCTGCAGGATAATTTTCTCTCACAGGTGGTTGAGGTTCCTACTAGAAAAGGAGCTCTGTTGGATCTGGTAATAATTAACATCATGGAGCACATTATAGGTAACTGGAGGCTTAGGGAATGGTGACCATGAAATAGTGGTGTTTGGACTTTGTTATCGAAAGGAAAAGTGTGCTGGGTTTACAAAGACTTTTAATTTCGGGAAGGCAAATTTTCCCAGGTTAAAAGCAGCTCTTCAGAATGTCAGGTAAAGATACTGAACAGAAGTGGACTGTGTTTATGGGGATTTTAAGCCAGTTCACATCTAAATTTATACCCTTGGGAAATAAATGTAAAAAAAATAAATCCGCACCAATGTTGCTGAATTCTGATGTAAAGAGGCAAATGGAAAGGAAGAAAAAGGCATTTAAAACCTTTAAGGCCGAGGGAACGGAAAGGGACTTTAGGGACTATAAAAACTGTAACAAGAAAGCAATCAAACTAGATAAAATTAATAATGAAGCTAGGATAGCTGAACAAAGCATCAATAAGCATAAATATTTTAAGTATATTAATAGTAAGAAGATGAGGACTGAGAATGTGGCACCATTAATTAATGGGGATAAGTTAGTTACGGAGGATGGCAATAAAGCAAATGTCTTGAATAGTTTTCCCCCTTCACTATAGAAGATCTAAGTACAGATATAGAGTATAGTAGCAATAATGGTATAAAAGATTTAAGTGCACTTTGGTTAACTGAGGATATGATACAGAAAGAACTAAATAAGGTTAATATTAATAAATCTCCTGAACTGGATAAAATACATCCTCGGGTACTTAGGGAGCTAAGTTCAGTTTTATCTAGGCCATTGTTTCTTATTTTTGCAGATTCCCTCATGTCCGGTGGTGTGCCTCTGGATTGGAAAAAGGCTGGTGTTATTCCAATATTCAAAAAGGGTAGTCGTTCACAGTCGGGTAATTGCAGGCCTATAAGTTTAACTTCAGTGGTGGGAAGATCCTGGAATGTTTAATAAGGGAACATGTTCTAGAGCATGTTTCAAGGACTGACATTAGTAGTAATCAGCATGGATTTAGGAGGAATAGATATTGTCAAACTAACTTGCTTAGCTTTTATGAGGAAGTAAGTAGAAATTTAGACTCTAGCATAGCAGTAAATGTAGTTTTCTTGGATTTTGCAAAGGCTTTTGATACAGTCCCCCATAGGCGACTAATGTATAAGCTAAGGTCTGTTGGTCTGGGGAGTCACATATGTACATGGATAGAAAATTGGTTAATGAATAGGATGCAGAGAGTAGTTGTAAATGGGGCCTTATCATTATGGACTAAAGTGCTAAGTGAGGTGCCACAGGATTCTGTATTGGGGCCGCTTCTATTTAATCTATTTATTAATGATTTGGAAGTGGGTATTGTCAGCAAGGTTTCTGTGTTTGCTGATGACACAAAACTTTGTTGACCATTAAAAACTTCAGAGGATGTGCAATCGTTGCAAGGGGATCTAGATAGATTGTCACATTGGGCTGCTAAGTGGCAGATGAGATTCAATGTTGATAAATGTAAGGTGATGCAATTTGGACTTAAAAATCCTTGTGCTACTTATACTATAAATGGCTCTGTGTTAAGTGAATCCCTGTTGGAAAGGGATCTTGGAGTTTTGGTGGATAACTAACTTAAACGTAGCAAGCAGTGCCAGGCAGCAACAGCCAGAGCTAGTAGGGTATTGTCTTGTATAAAGAGAGGTATGGATTCAAGGGAGGAAAATGCAATTCTCCCCCTTTACAAAGCATTGGTAAGGCCTCATTTGGAATATGCAGTGCAATTTTGGAATCCTGTGTACAAAAAGGCCATCTTTGAAATGGAAAGGGTTCAGAGAAGGGCAACTAAATTAATAAGGGGATTGGGGGAGCTTGAATATGAAGAGAAATTCGGACTTAGCATAGCAGTAAATGTAGTTTTCTTGGATTTGCAAAGGCTTTTGATACAGCCCCATAGGGACTAATGTATAAGCTAAGGTCTGTTGGTTGGGGAGTCACATATGTACTGGATAGAAAATTGGTTAATGAATAGGATGCGAGAGA
The DNA here is from genome assembly GCA_019447015.1 of Hymenochirus boettgeri. Classification (NCBI taxonomy): domain Eukaryota; kingdom Metazoa; phylum Chordata; class Amphibia; order Anura; family Pipidae; genus Hymenochirus; species Hymenochirus boettgeri. The sequence continues at coordinate 113,285,339 of CM033475.1, read as the reverse complement.
GTTTGTAAATGGGGCCTTATATTATGGACTAAAGTGGTAAGTGAGGTGCCACAGGATTCTGTATTGGGGCGCTTCTATTTAATCTATTTATTAATGATTGGAAGTGGGTATTGTCAGCAGTTTCTGTGTTTGCTGATGACACAAAACTTTGTTGACCATTAAAAACTTCAGAGGATGTGCAATCGTTGCAAGGGATCTAGAAGATTGTCACATTGGGCTGAAGTGGCAGATGAGATTCAATGTTGATAAATGTAAGGTGATGCAATTTGGACTTAAATCCTTGTGCACTATACATAAATGGCTTGTGTAAGTGAATCCCTGTTGGAAAGGGATCTTGGAGTTTGGTGGATAACTAACTTAAACGTAGCAAGCAGTGCCAGGCAGCAACAGCCAGAGCTAGTAGTGTTTTTAAATGACCTAAAAAGGAAGTTCTGTGAGTGAAACGAAAGAGTGAACGTGGATAAAGTTCCTTGCTCTTAAGGACCTTGATCTCAAGGACATAGAAAAAGGACATTAATCATTTGATGGTGGTATGGTGTGTGTGATGATGAGATGAAAATAAGGTATTGTTTGTGCTGTGTTAAGGACTGTGTGTGCAGTAAGCAGATTAATCATTCTTCTTCCAGTTAAAGGGGTGTGCTGGGTTCATATTCTAGTATTGCACCTGTTGTAATCAAACAGGTTGTGAAAGGGTTAATAAGTGTTTGTTTTTTTCCCTCTCATCCTGGCTCTTGCACTTATTGGCTGGGGCCTATAAGTTAAATAGGGTTCACATTAGTTGGGCCTATGGTTTGGACCTAACAAAAGGAAGTTTCCTGGTGAGTGAAATGAACTAGAGTGGAACGTGTATTAAGTCCTTTGCTCTAAAGACCTGATCTCAAGGACATAGAAAAACAAGGACATTGAAAAAGAAGGGCAATTAAACAAGGTTTGTGCGTCAGTGTGCTGGTGTGTATTGAAGGGACAGTTTTGTCGATACCATGCAATGTGCATCCTGCCACATGTATAGGAACCTGGAGCAGACGTTCAGGGAACCTATGTCTGCGTCAGGTGTGAGTGGGTTGCCCGTTTGGAAGTTGAGGTGGAGAGTCTAAGGGGGCAGCTTGCAGCATTGCAGGATTGGCAGAACTGGGGGTCAGCGGCACTGGCTGGGGCCAGTATAGAGGTGGGTTGAAGTGAGACAGAGAAGGTTGAGGGGGGAGGTAGTTTTGTTAGGGTTACTAGGGGAAGTGGGGACGGAAGGGTAGGGTGGTTCTTCCCAGTAGCTCATCCCAACAGATTTGCCGCCTTAGGTAATAAGGTGGAGGAGGACACCTCGGAATTAGCTTGTATGGAGAGGGCTACCCTTGTGCACCCAGGGGACTGCAATCTCTGATACAATGGAGGAGGAAGGAAGAATGAGGAATGCAAGGCAGGTGGTAGTGGTAGGGGACTCCATTATATGGAAGGTAGATGGGTAATCTGCCGCCAAGACCCTACATGCCGAACTGTGTGTTGCTTGCCTGGTGCTAGGGTTCGGCATGTGGTGGATCGTGTACAGATTATTGGGTGCTGCCGGGGTGTGACCTGGCGGTCTTGGTTCACATTGGTGCACTGACAAAGTTAGAGGAGGAGGTGAGGTCCTTAAACATGATTTCCGAAAGCTAGGGGCCAAGACCTCCAGGGTAGTATTAGCAGTCTCACTGGGATAGATAGCCCAGGAGGAAAGCAGGGTGTAGATAGGCCATGGTGGGCGGAAAAGGGGGTGGGGCTAGCATAGGGGATAGGGAGGCATGTTTTTAAAGTGTACGAATAAATTACAGGATCATAATCTAAAATGTATGTTTGCAAATGCGAGAAGCCTGGCTGACAAAATGGGTTAATTGGAAATTATGGCATTGAATGAAAAGTATGATGTAATAGGTATAGCAGAAACATGGTTGAACAGTTCTCACGACTGGGCTGTAAATTTAGAAGGATACACCTTGTTTAGGCAGGACAGAGAAAAAAGGAGAGGGGGAGGAGTATGTGTTTATGTTAAAAAAAAAAAATTGAAGCCAAATTTAAATGTAGAGATAACTGGCGATATGGATGTAAAGCGGAGGCATGTGGGTGGAATTAGGCAACAGGAAATGTCATTGTTGGTGTCTGCTATAAGCCGCAAAATGCTAGAAGAGAGGAGGTGAGTCAACTTTATATGCAGTTGGCAAGGGCTGCAAGTTTTGGGAGTGTGCTCATTATGGGGGACTTTTAATACCCTGACATTGATTGGTGTAGTGGTACTGCCATCACAGAAAAAGGCAATGAGTTCCTGAATTTGCTGCAGGATATTTCTCTCACAGGGTGGTAGGTTCCTACTAGAAAAGGAGCTCTGTTGGATCTGGTAATAATTAACATCATGGAGCACATTATAGGTAACTGGAGGCTTAGGGAATGGTGACCATGAAATAGTGGTGTTTGGACTTGTTATCGAAAGGAAAAGTGTGCTGGGTTTACAAAGACTTTTAATTTCGGGAAGGCAAATTTTCCCAGGTAAAAGCAGCTCTTCAGAATGTCAGGTAAAGATACTGAACAGAAGTGGACTGGTTTATGGGGATTAAGCCAGTTCACATCTAATTTATACCCTTGGGAAATAATGTAAAAAAAATAAATCCGCACCAATGTTGCTGAATTCTGATGTAAAGAGGCAAATGGAAAGGAAGAAAAAGGCATTTAAAACCTTTAAGGCCGAGGGAACGGAAAGGGACTTTAGGGACTATAAAAACTGTAACAAGAAAGCAATCAAACTAGATAAAATTAATAATGAAGCTAGGATAGCTGAACAAAGCATCAATAAGCATAAATATTTTAAGTATATTAATAGTAAGAAGATGAGGACTGAGAATGTGGCACCATTAATTAATGGGGATAAGTTAGTTACGGAGGATGGCAATAAAGCAATGTCTTGATAGTTTTCCCTTCACTATAGAAGATCTAAGTACAGATATAGAGTATAGTAGCAATAATGGTATAAAAGATTTAAGTGCACTTTGGTTAACTGAGGATATGATACAGAAAGAACTAAAAAGGTTAATATTAATAAATCTCCTGAACTGGATAAAATACATCCTCGGGTACTAGGGAGCTAAGTTCAGTTTTATCTAGGCCATTGTTTCTATTTTTGCAGTTCCCTCATGTCCGGTGGTGTGCCTCGGATTGGAAAAAGGCTGGTGTATTCCAATATTAAAAAGGGTAGTCGTTCACAGTCGGGTAATTGCAGGCCTATAAGTTTAACTTCAGTGGTGGGAAGATCCTGGAATGTTTAATAAGGGAACATGTTCTAGAGCATGTTTCAAGGACTGACATTAGTAGTAATCAGCATGGATTTAGGAGGATAGATATTGTCAAACTAACTTGCTTAGCTTTATGAGGAAGTAAGTAGAAATTTAGACTCTAGCATAGCAGTAAATGTAGTTTTCTTGGATTTGCAAAGGCTTGATACAGTCCCCCATAGGCGACTAATGTATAGCTAAGGTCTGTTGGTCTGGGGAGTCACATATGTACATGGATAGAAAATTGGTTAATGAATAGGATGCAGAGAGTGTTGAAATGGGGCCTTATCATTATGGACTAAAGTGCTAAGTGAGGTGCCACAGGATTCTGTATTGGGGCCGCTTCTATTTAATCTATTTATTAATGATTTGGAAGTGGGTATTGTCAGCAAGGTTTCTGTGTTTGCTGATGACAAAAACTTTGTTGACCATTAAAAAATTCAGAGGATGTGCAATGTTGCAAGGGGATTAGATAGATGTCACATTGGGTGCTAAGTGGGATGAGATTAATGTTGATAAATGTAGTGATGCAATTTGGACTTAAAAATCCTGTTGCTACTTATACTATAAATGGCTCTGTGTTAAGTGAATCCCTGTTGGAAAGGGATCTTGGAGTTTTGGTGGATAACTAACTTAAACGTAGCAGCAGTGCCAGGCAGCAACAGCCAGAGCTAGTAGGGTATTGTCTTGTATAAAGAGAGGTATGGATTCAGGGAGGGAAATGCACATTCTCCCCCTTTACAAAGCATTGGTAAGGCCTCATTTGGAATATGCAGTGCAATTTTGGAATCCTGTGTACAAAAAGGCCATCTTTGAAATGGAAAGGGTTCAGAGAAGGGCAACTAAATTAATAAGGGATTGGGGGAGCTTGAATATGAAGAGAGACTGGAAAAGTTACAATTATGTACGCTGGAGAAAGGGCTATCAAGCCCCCAGTTCATTTCCTAGTGTTATCAAGCCCCCAGTTCATTTCCCAGCGCTATCAAGCCCTCCAAATCATTACCCAGCGTTATCAAGCCCTCCAGTTCATTTCCCAGTGTTATCAAGCCCCCAGTTCATTTCCCAGCACTATCAAGCCCTCCAGTTCATTCAAGCCCCCAGTTCATTTCCCAGCACTATCAAGCCCTCCAGTTCATTTCCCAGCGTTATCAAGCCCCCAGTTCATTTCCTAGTGTTATCAAGCCCCCAGTTCAATCAAATGGCAGAGTGGTATACGATCTCACCCAGCCGTGTGAACTTCTTCAAGATCTCCTTTCCTGCATGGACAATGTGCTGATGGATCGCTCCCAGCGACAACTCCGCTCCCGATTCCGAAGACCAGCTGCAAACTTCTACAAGGTACCGTCCATGCGTAAGTAAGGCTAATGGTCCGGTAGGGAGCAATGGCCGGGGGCAGGCACCAGGTGCAACTCCGGCACTCGTCTGGTCCTAACCCAAACCCGGACAGAGTCCCCGCCTCCCGCTCCAGGCAAATAGCCGAGCAGGGAACCAAGTGTGTAGCCACAAGAATCTAAATACATACAGCTTCCAGAATATTACAAGTGGGTCCAGTAGCTCAGCCTAGTATCACCAGCACCAAACGACCGACGCGCGTTTCGGGGCTATCTTTCCCCTTCTTCCGGGTCACATGACCGGTGCTTTCTCCCGGTTTAAATACCCTAATCGGTTATCCATATGCATTAGATTTGGGGCAATTAGTACAATTTATGCGTGCAGCAGAATTTCATGAAGCCAATACTTCAAGGATAACAGCGTAATTGCAACATTCTATCTAACACAATTTCTAAATCCAATCTATGTATCTAATATCACAGCAACATGGCTTATCTAAATATTAAAGTGGATGTAACAACATTATTGCAGCTCTGTAATAAATCAATTTAAAGGAACATATTGAACACTCCCTACCGGACCATTAGCCTTACTTATGCATGGACGGTACCTTGTAGAAGTTTGCAGCTGGTCTTCGGAATCGGGAGCGGAGTCGTCGCTGGGAGCGATCCATCAGCACATTGTCCATGCAGGAAAGGAGATCTTGAGGAAGTTCACACGGCTGGGTGAGATCGTATACCACTCTGCCATTTGATTCAGTTGTGTGCTGCTACATTGTTCAATTTCTTTTTATTGACATACTTAGTATCTACTGACTTCCATTTGCAAGTACAGACTTATAGCTTGGAACAAGGTCTTTTTCCTCCAGCTCGCCTAGAGTCATATTTATTGTTACTATTATATTATATCTATGTTTTATAGTGTGTGTATGTTCACATTGACATTTTATTGGGGATATGTGTAATAATTTTTATATATAGTTATGAATAAAGCTCTTGTTTTAACCCACTACATCCTGTATGATCGTTTAGATCACTGTCTTTATCTATATGATTATAGCTTGATATAGCAGCATGAGTGCCCCTATCATATTTGATTGGGTTATGAATGGCACTAAGGCACATCTGTTGCCTATCTATTAGTTTTTTATATTGTTACTATATACCACTCATAGCACCGGTACTACTTGTACCTAGCTGCATCTGCATATTATCCAGTTTCCGATTATCATTTATTTTGACTGCTCCTAGAATTTCTCTAAGGGAATTATTTCCTGTCAGGAATTTTGTCCTACCCAGTATTTTTCTTATGCATCTGACCACCAGTGCTTTAGTTGGTCCAGCACTGCTGCTTTATGGTAATATGACATGTTGGGGATACCCATACCTCCTGTCACTGTTTTCTGGTATAATAGTTTTTTGTTTGTTCTGGCTCTTTTTCCAGACCAGATAAATTTTTCCATTATAGATTGTAATTTCTGGAAGTATTGTTTTGTTGGTTGTAGAATTATTGTTCTAAATACAAATATGATTTTTGGAAGAAGCGTCATTTTGATAGCTGAGATCTTGCCGAACCATGAAAGGTTTTCTTTTTCCCATTTTTTAGTAAGTGTTTCAGTTAGATGTAGCAGTGGAATGTAGTTTTGATTAAATAATTGATTAGTAGGGATCGTCAGTTGTATTCCCAGGTATGGTAATGTTGAATCTCGCCATTGAAATAGAAATTGCTTTTGGAGGATTTTTTCTCTGTTGTGATATTAGCTGCTAATATTAGGGATTTGTTTTTGTTTAATTTATTGTATGATATCTGATTTGCTCGTTTTAAGATTTCAATCGTCTTGGGGAGGGATGTTACCGCAAAGAGACATATTTTGTGATGTTTATTACCACAGGGAATGCCCGTTATCTGTGTATGTGATCTAATGGTTTGTGCTATCGGCTCCATCATTAGCGCAAACATGAGAGGTGAAAGCTGGCATCCTTGCCTTGTTCCATTAGTGAGTACAAATGGTGCTGATTGTAGATCAGCAGCTAAGACTATCGCTGCTGGGTTGGAGTACAGTGCAAGTATGGCTGTGAAAATGTTTTTCTGAATTTTTGCAGGACACCTTTCATGTACTCCCAGTTTATCCTATTGAACGCCTTACCAGTAACAGTCCCAGCAGACTTTCCCCTTACCAGTAACAGTCCCAGTGCCAGCAGACTTTCCCCTTATCAGTAACAGTCCGAGTGCCAGCAGACTTTTCCCTACCTTAACAGTCCCTGGTGCCAGCAAACTTTCCCCTTTACCAGTAACAGTCCAGTAGCTTTTCCTCTTTAACAGTAACAGCGCTGTGCAAGCAGACTTTCCCCTACCATTAACAGTCCCTGTGCCAGCAAACTTCCCCTTAACCAGTAACAGTCCCAGTGCCAGAAACTTTCCCCTTAACCAGTAACAGTCGCAGTGCCAGCAGCCTTTTCCCTTTACCAGTAACAGTCCCTGTGCCAGCAGACTTTCTTTATCAATAACAGTCCAAGTGCCAGCAGACTTTCCCCTTACCAAAATTCCCAGTGCCAGAAACTTTCCCCTTTACCAGTAACAGTCCAAGTGCCAGCAGCCTTTCCTCTTTACCAGTAACAGTCCCAGTGCCAGCAGCCTTTCCCTTTATCAGTAACAGTCCCAGTGCCAGCAGACTTTCCCCCTTACCAGTAACAATCCCAGCAGACTTTCCCCTTTACCAGTAACAGTCCCAGTGCCAGCAGACTTTCCCCTTTACCAGTAACAGTCCCTGTGCCAGCAGACTTTCCCCTTTACCAGTAACAGTCCAAGCGCCAGCAGCCTTTCCTCTTTACCAGTAACAGTCCCAGTGCCAGCAGCCTTTCCCTTTATCAGTAACAGTCCCAGTGCAGCAGACTTTCCCCTTACCAGTAACATTCCCAGTGCCAGCAGACTTTCCCCCTTACCAGTAACAATCCCAGCAGACTTTCCCCTTTACCAGTAACAGTCCCAGTGCCAGCAGACTTTCCCCTTTACCAGTAACAGTCCCAGTGCCAGCAGACTTTCCCCTTTACCAGTAACAGTCCCAGTGCCAGCAGCCTTTCCTCTTTACCAGTAACAATCCTGTGCCAGCAGACTTTCCTTATCTGTAAAGTCCCAGTGCAGCGACTTCCCCTTTACCAGTAACAGTCCCTGTGCCAGCAAACTTTCTCCTTTACCAGTAACAGTCCCAGTGCCAGCAGCCTTTCCTCTTACCAGTAACAGTCCCTGTGCCAGCAGACTTTCCCTTTATCAGTAACAGTCCTAGTACCAGCGACTTTCCCCCTTACCAGTAACAATCCCAGTGCCAGCAGACTTTCCCATTTCCAGTAACAATCCCAGCAGACTTCCCCTTTACCGTAACCGTCCCAGTGCCAGCAGACTTCCCCTTACCAGTAAATCCCTGGCCAGCAGACTTTCCCCTTTACCAGTAACAGTCCCAGTGCCAGCAAACTTTCCTTTACCATTAACAGTCCCTGTGCCAGCAAACTTTCCCCTTTACCAGTAACAGTCCCAGTAGCTTTTCCCTTTACAGTAACAGTCGCTGTGCCAGCAGACTTTCCCTTATCAGTAACAGTCCCAGTGCCAGCAAACTTTCCCCTTTACCAGTAACAGTCCCAGTGCCAGCAGCCTTTCCCCTTTACCAGTAATAGTCCCTGTGCCAGCAGACTTTCCTTTTATCAGTAACAGTCCAAGTGCAAGCAGACTTTCCCCCTTACCACTAACATTCCCAGTGCAGCAGACTTTCCCCTTACCAGTAACAATCCCAGCAGACTTCCCCTTTAACAGTAACAGTTCCAGTGCCAGCAGCCTTTCCTCTTTCAAGTAACAGTCCCTGTGCCAGCAGACTTTCCCCTTATCAGTAACAGTCCCGTGCCAGCAGACTTTCCCCTTACCATTAACAGTCCCTGTGCCAGCAGACTTTTCCCCTTACATTAACAGTCCTGTGCAGCCAGAATTTTCCCCTTACCATTAACAGTCCCTGTACCAGTAACAGTCCCAGTGCCAGAGCCTTTCCTTTATCAGTAACAGTCCCAGTGCCAGCAGACTTTCCCCCTTACCAGTAACATTCCCAGTGCCAGCAGACTTTCCACCTACCAGTAACAATCCAGCAGACTTTCCCCTTTACCAGAACAGTCCCAGTGCCAGCGGTCTTTTCCCCTTTACCAGTAACAGTCCCCTGTGCCGCAGACTTTCCCCTTTACCAGTAACAGTCCATGCGCAGCAGACTTTCCCCTTTACCAGTAACAGTCCCAGTGCCAGCAAACTTTCCCCTTTACCAGTAACAGTCCCAAGTGCCAGCAGCCTTTCTCTTTACCAGTAACAGTCCCTGTGCCAGCAGACTTTCCTTATTTAGTAACAGTCCTAGTGCCCAGCAGACTTTCCCCTTTACCAGTAACAGTCCCTGTGCCAGCAAATTTCTCCTTTACAGTAACAGTCCAGTGCCAGCAGCCTTTCTCTTTACCAGTAACAGTCCCTGTGCCAGCAAGACTTTTCCTTTATCAGTAACAGTCCTAGTGCCAGCAGACTTTCCCCCTTACCAGTAACAGTCCCAGTGCCAGCAGACTTCCCCCCTACGTAAACATTCCCAGTGCCAGCATACTTTCCCATTACCAGTAACATCCCAGCAGACTTTCCCTTCTTTAACGGAACTGTCCCAGTGCCAGCAGACTTTCCCCTTGCCAGTAACAGTCCCTGTGCCAGCAGACTTTCCCCTTTACCAGTAACAGTCCCAGTAACTTCCCCTTTACAGTAACAGTCCCAGTGCCAGCAGCCTTTCTCTTTACCAGTAACAGTCCTGTGCCAGCAGACTTTCCCTTTATTAGTAACAGTCCTAGTGCCAGCAGACTTTCCCCTTTACCAGTAACAGTCCCTGGCCAGCAAATTTCTCCTTTACCAGTAACAGTCCCAGTGCCAGAGCCTTTCCTCTTTACCAGTAACAGCCCTGTGCCAGCAGACTTTCCCTTTATCAGTAACAGTCCTAGTGCCAGCAGACTTTCCCTTACCCGTAACAGTCCCAGTGCCAGAGACTTTCCCCCTACCAGTAACATTCCCAGTGCCAGCATACTTTCCCATACCAGTAACAATCCAGCAGACTTTCCCCTTTACCGGTAACTTCCCAGTGCCAGCAGACTTTCCCCTTGCCAGTAACAGTCCCGTGCCAGCAGACTTTCCCCTTTACCAGTAACAGTCCCAGTAAACTTCCCCTTTACCAGTACAGTCCCTGTGCCAGCAGACTTTCCCTTTATCAGTAACAGTCCCAGGGCCAGCAGACTTTCCCCCTTACCAGTAACATTCCCAGTGCCAGCAGACTTTCCCCTTATCAGTAACAGTCCCAGTGCCAGCAGACTTTCCCCTTACCATTAACAGTCCCTGTGCCAGCAAACTTTCCCCTTTACCAGTAACAGTCCCAGTGCCAGCAGCCTTTTCTCTTTACCAGTAACAGTCCCTGTGCCAGCAGACTTTCCCTTATCAGTAACAGTCCAAGTGCCAGCAGACTTTCCCCTTACCAGTAACATTCCCAGTGCCAGCAGACTTTCCCTTACCAGTAACAATCCCAGCAGGCTTTCCCTTTACCAGTAACAGTCCAGTGCCAGCAGAATTTCCCCTTACCAGTAACAGTCCCTGTGCAGCAGACTTTCCCCTTACCAGTAACAGTCCCAGTGCCGCAGCCTTTACTCTTTACCAGTAACAGTGCCTGTGCCAGCAGACTTTCCCCTTATCAGTAACAGTCCCAGTGCCAGCAGAATTTTCCCCTTACCATTAACAATCCTGTTCCAGCAAACTTTACCCTTCCAGTAACGTCCAAGTGCCAGCAGACTTTTCCCCTTACCATTAACAGTCCCTGTGCCAGCAGACTTTTCCCCTTACCATTAACAGTCCCTGTACCAGTAACAGTCCCAGTGCCAGCAGCCTTTCCCTTTATCAGTAACAGTCCCAGTGCCAGCAGACTTTCCCCCTTACCAGTAACATTCCCAGTGCCAGCAGACTTTCCACCTTACCAGTAACAATCCCAGCAGACTTTCCCCTTTACCAGTAACAGTCCCAGTGCCAGCAGGCTTTCCCCTTTACCATTAACAGTCCCTGTGCCAGCAGACTTTCCCCTTTACCAGTAACAGTCCCAGTGCCAGCAGACTTTCCCCTTTACCAGTAACAGTCCCAGTGCCAGCAAACTTTCCCCTTTACCAGTAACAGTCCCAGTGCCAGCAGCCTTTCCCTTTATCAGTAACAGTCCCAGTGCCAGCAGACTTTCCCCCTCCCCCCTACCAGTAACTTCCCAGTGCCCACAGCAGACTTTCCTTTCCCCCTTACCATTAACAATCCCAGCAGACTTTCCCCTTACCAGTAACAGTCCCAGTCCAGCAGACTTTCCCCTTTACCATAACAGTCCCATGCCAGCAGACTTTCCCCTTTACCAGTAACAGTCCCAGTGCCAGCAGCCTTCCTCTCTTACCAGTACAATCCCTGTGCCAGCAGACTTTCCCTTTATCTTAACAGTCCCAGTGCCAGCAGACTTTCCCCTTACCAGTAACAGTCCCTGTGCCACAGCAACTTTCCCTTTACCAGTAACAGTCCCAGTGCCAGCAGCCTTTCCTCTTACCAGTAACAGTCCCTGTGCCAGCAACTTTCCCTTTATCAGTAACAGTCCTAGACCAGCGACTTTCCCCCTTACCAGTAACATTCCCAGTGCCAGCGACTTTCCCATTTCCTAACAATCCCAGCAGACTTTCCCCTTACCAGTAACAGTCCCAGTGCCAGCAGACTTTCCCCTTACCAGTAACAGTCCCGTGCCAGCAGACTTTCCCTTTACCAGTAACAGTCCCAGTGCCAGCAAACTTTCCCCTTTACCATAACAGTCCCTGTGCCAGCAACTTTCCCCTTTACCAGTAACAGTCCCAGTACTTTCCTCTTTAACAGTAACGTCGCTGTGCGCACAGACTTTCCCCTTATCACTAACAGTCCCATGCCAGCAAACTTTCCCTTTACCAGTAACAGTCCCAGTGCCAGCAGCCTTTCCCCTTTACCAGTAAAGTCCCTGTGCCAGCAGACTTTCCTTTATCAGTAACAGTCCAGTGCAAGCAGACTTTCCCCCTTACCACTAACATTCCCAGTGCCAGCAGACTTTCCCCCTTACCAGTAACAATCCCAGCAGACTTTCCCCTTTACCAGTAACAGTCCCGTGCAGCAGCCTTTCCTCTTTACCAGTAACAGTCCCTGTGCCAGCAGACTTTCCCCTTATCAGTAACAGTCCCAGTGCCAGCAGACTTTCCCCTTACCTTAACAGTCCCTGTCCAGCAGACTTTTCCCCTTACCATAACAGTCCCTGGCCAGCAGACTTTCCCCTTACCATTAACAGTCCCTGTACCAGTAACAGTCCCAGTGCCAGCAGCCTTTCCCTTATCAGTAACAGTCCCAGTGCCACAGACTTTCCCCCTTACCAGTAACATTCCCAGTGCCAGCAGACTTTCCACCTTACCAGTAACAATCCCAGCAGACTTTCCCCTTTACCAGACCAGTCCCAGTGCCAGCAGGCTTTCCCCTTTACCATTAACAGTCCCTGTGCCAGCAGACTTTCCCCTTTACCAGTAACAGTCCCAGTGCAGCAGACTTTCCGCTTTACCAGTAACAGTCCCCCAGTGGCCACAACTGTCCCCTTTACCAGTAACAGTCCCAGTGCCAGCAGCCTTTCCTCTTTACCAGTAACAGTCCCTGTGCCAGCAGACTTTCCCTTTATTAGTAACAGTCCTAGTGCCAGCAGACTTTCCCCTTTACCAGTAACAGTCCCTGTGCCAGCAAATTTCTCCTTTACCAGTAACAGTCCCAGTGCCAGCAGCCTTTCCTCTTTACCAGTAACAGTCCCTGTGCCAGCAGACTTTCCCTTTATCAGTAACAGTCCTAGTGCCAGCAGACTTTCCCCCTTACCAGTAACAGTCCCAGTGCCAGCAGACTTTCCCCCCTACCAGTAACATTCCCAGTGCCAGCATACTTTCCCATTACCAGTAACAATCCCAGCAGACTTTCCCTTTTACCGGTAACTGTCCCAGTGCCAGCAGACTTTCCCCTTGCCAGTAACAGTCCCTGTGCCAGCAGACTTTCCCCTTTACCAGTAACAGTCCCAGTAAACTTTCCCCTTTACCAGTAACAGTCCCGACTGGGAAAAGTTACAATTATGTACGCTGGAGAAAGGCACTTGCATGGAGATATGATTACTGTGTATAAATACATTAACGGGCCATACAATAAACTATCTGGGGCATTGTTCACCAATAGAGCATGTCAGAGGACATCCCTTAAGACTTGAGAAAAAAGGTTTAGTCCTTAATCGGAAAGGGTTTTTCACTGTGAGAACGGTAAAGCTATGGAACTGTCTTCCAGTGGGACGTTTTTATGGCAGGTTCATTGGTCAGTTTCAAAAAAAAGCTGGATGAGTTTCTGCAAACAAGGAAGTGCAAGTTACTGGTATTAATACATAAAGTAGAGTTGATCCAGGGAAATTTCCAATTGCCAGGAAGGAATTTTTTCCCCTTCATAAATTCTGTGTTTTTTTTTGCCTTCCCTGGATCAACAGTTAGGCAGGAAATTAGGAATTGCTAGATAGGTTGGACGTGATGTTTTTATTCAACCACAACCTCAAATACATAAACAAGATAACTGGTATAAAGTGTATATGTGCAAAATATCCTATAGATGGCAAGGTAGTTAGAGGTAGCCATCCCAGTGCAAATCTGATTATACACAAGGTAAATAGCAGCACACTTATCCTACAAAAAATAGTAGAGAGGTCCCCAAGGTCCAGAGGGAATGGAGGCTAATAAGCAAACATATGCAGTATATAATCAATATATAGTATGTATATATATATATAATATATAATATATATATATATATAATATTATATATATAAAAAAACATATGGTATATATCTAAATAAGTAATACTTATGTAACTCATATATAGTGGAGCAGAAAGCCATCATGCAGACCCATAGAGACCTAGAGAGACCCGGCAGAGTGTAACCAGATAGGGGGAGGCCAGTAGAGAAGGCCAGATGCGTTTCGCTCACATGTGAGCTTTGTCAATGGCGTCATTGGCGCCATCTTGGATAGCTTAGCCACAAATGAAAAAAGAATCATGGCACTCTCAGATTGCTTATATGACTTTATTCATAGTGAAACTGCCAGAAAAGTGGCCTAGTGCACATAAAGTGAACCAGTGCAGTAAAACGTGACTGTGCAAATAAAAACACACATAGTACCTCTCTATAAGACCCAACCCTCCATATGAATATCATATAACTAAATACACTATCTGCAGATGCGGTATAGTCATAGTGGACCTGCAGATACAATAGCTATATACATAATAGACATTGCAATATGTTAACCATGGCAGAGAACTAATTGTATCAAATATACAAAGATGATACCTAAAACCAGTAATGATAAACCCTCTAAGAAGATGTACACAGTGGAATCAAAATAAATTGCTTTACAGGTAAAACTCCCTACAGAGTATGGAAGGAGAGAGCATAGATGTAAATAGGCAGAAGATAAACACTTATAGAGGTACAAATAGTGCAAATGCATAGGAATCATATAGTCAAGAGGTATACTTAGCACACTGCCATATCAGGGTGTATCGGATGGGTCAGGGGAGAGAGGTACAGCTGAACGTGTTTCGCCCCCTAATCTTGTGGGCTTCCTCCGCAGCTGTTGAGTCATATAAGCAATTCTGAGAGTGCCATGATTTTTTTTTTCTTTGTGGCTGGTTTATATTAGTTATAATCATTGAGCACCTCACCTCATTAGAGGTTTAATAGTTTATAAACACTATAGCTGTTGACTCCCACCACCCTTTAGATCACAAGCTGGGTGTCATCAGAACCCTGCAACACAGAGCTGAGAACATCCCCACTGCACAGAGGCGAAGGCTAAAGAAATGAAACACTCAGAGGATCCCTTAAAACTTGTGGATATCCAGACTGGGCCTTTTTCAAAAGAAGTAGAAGGAAAGAAAAGAACACGAATACAACAGTGAAGGAGAAAAGCAAGACAGAGAGAAAGAACATGGTCATCCCATATGTAGCAGGGGTCTCCCCGAGAAATTAAGAAGAATTTCAAAAAAACACATATCTCTGTCTTCTTAAACCGAACAACACACTGAGGCACGCAATTGGTACATCCAAAAGACCCAATACCGAAACACAAGAAAAGCGACATCATATAGGAGTGCAGTGCAGTGCAGTGAAGAGTGCTCTGATTTGTATGTGGGGGAGACCAAACAGCAACTGCGTCAACGTATGGCCCAGCACAGAAGAGCCAATTCCTCGGGTCAGGACTCAGCCGTGTACCTGTATCTTAAGGATAAAGGACATACCTTTGAAGATTGTAATGTTAACATATTGGCAAAGGAATGTGAGTGGTTCAAGAGAGGTGTTAAGGAGCCATTTATGTGAAAAGAAACCAAGCCTAGATTTGACAACTTACTCTGGGCGTTCCTATAACACCTTAGCCACTATCCAATCCCGCCTTAACACTTGGCGTGATATGCTAATTGGGATTTTCCAGGGTACATAATTGCCAAAGTTCTTGTAAAAGTCATCTGAATTGAGAAAGCCAGTGGATGACTAGCGAAACGTCTTCAAGAACTAAACTTCAAGTCCAGTTGATCTAATTGAATACAAAAGATATGCCATGACCTGGATGAATGAGAACCTTCACAAGCATATTATAAACACTAGTAGCCCCTTTTGTCTATGGATTCTGGATACACACTGCACACCACTGCAAAAGGGTTGTAACTAGTGCCATGCAACTGTGAACATCTATGTTCATCATCATATCCAAATGAATTTATTATCTAGTCGTCTGTCTATTTTTCTTTCTTCTGCGACTATCTCTGTTAGTTTCATTTGTCTGTCACTCTTGTTCTTTCACTGGCAGACAGCAGAAGTGCTGTAGTGAATAATTCACTTATTTTACATGGGATGACTTTGGTTAGAAATTAAAGGGCATGTCCAAGTTTCAAACAAACAACTGGAATTAAAGGAGAACTAAAGTCTACAGACAAACATGTCCCAAAGACAGAGCACATTCACAAACAACAACAAGCATGTCTTACCTCTCCTTTGCTGTGGCCAATGGGTGATTTATGAAAAATAGTACTAGGGGGCAGCTCCCACAATCTACCCTAGCTGGATAAACCCCCAGCTAAGTGTCTGTGTATAGGCACATGCTCTGTAGCGCTCAACAGATCAAAAACAGTTGCAGCCTTGATTCCTAGAAGCTGACAGCCAATCACATTAATGCACAGAGATCCTCCTCTTTTTTGTGTTTTAAACACATTCAATGCATCTGTCCTAAAAAAAAATATAATCTTTACTTTTCATACAAAAGTATGATTTGCAGTGTATTTCATAGATAGCATGGATGTAAGAAACAGAATATTACCATTTCAGCAAAAGTTGGGGACTATGATGAATACTCCTCACTTCCCCCCCTATTATACCCTCACTACTCTATTCCACTAAATTCGATTTAGCATAATTACCTAAATTGATTAATCCTATCCTCCATTATATGCCTGCCCCATTCAAATGAATACTATAAGGTCTTTCAAATACTATATCACTGCAAAGAATCACATGATATGGAAATTTTGTATACTTTATTGATTGTAAAGAGTATTCAGTTGAATAACCCTAATGCCTGATAAATAAATATTGTAAAGTGCATTTGTTCATGTCAGATCTATTGTCGACTGGAATGCTGTATTAATAAACAGTTTATAAAAAAAACACATCAGTAGTGAGTGAATAGTTTGAGGTTGTTCTTTAGGCCAACACACGTGATAATGAGTTCTTGGTTGAACAATTGTTATCCATCCAAGTATAAAAGGAATCCAGGGTAGTAGGTTTTATGGATAGTGTCTCTTCTGTCCAACTGCTACTTTTAAAATTTTATGTGTCTGCAAACACATAAAGTTATTGTAATCAATATTTAGGTTTTGTCAGCATTTTTGTCAGAGGACTACCTAAAGCTTGAAATGTGTGGATTTCTATATATATTTTTCTTTCCTCTCTAGGCAATCCAGGTGGCTATAGTCAAGCCTTTAGACTCCTGAAGTTATTAGGATGTTCGCAAAGAAACAGCCAGGACAACTGCGAATGCGGTTAGCAGAGGTAATATTAGTTTTAATAATAATGCAGCTTGCAAAACAAGTTGCATAGATTATTAAGTTGAGGAACTTAAATGCTTCAATGAATGTATGTTCAAATGTAGCGCCCAACAAATTCATTAAGTGTTCAATCAGGGGGTTTTCTAGGGGTTTTGATACCTGAAACAAATTTTAAATGCCACCTATCGTCAGATGGTGGCGGCATGTGAAGGGGTGGGGTTATCAGGGAACATTGGAGTGGCTTGTGGAGGTGGGTGTGGTGAGCTGAAAAGCCTCATACACATGTGCGATCGCTGGTCCCGACCCATGATGCACGATGTGTCCGAACATTCATTTCGGCTGATAATTGGCCTGTGTATGGGCTTATGTTTGAAATGGGTGGTCGTTCGGAGATCCGCCCCGTTGGTCGGGCAACGATCCCCATACACGGGCGATTATCGCCTGAAACGAACGTTCAGACACAACGTGTGTTACGGGTTGGGACCGCGATCGCACGTGTGTTGAACCTTAACACTTGACTGGAGGGCTGGCTTGGTGGACTGGTCCTGAAATGCAGTATTGCAGAAGGAGTATTTTTTTTAACTGCCGTCTTAAGTGGTTCCACATGGGCACAGAACAAGAGGGGCATGTCTCCTCGAAACGGAGGTTTGACTGCCTGGCGTGGAGCTCCTGATTGACGGGACGCTACTATAAACTTAAATTACAATGGCTGCACTGCACTTTACCGCTCTAAAGCTTTACTCACCTCCCTTCCTCATTGAATCCAATGCTGGTGCTTGTGGACGAGTATGGGTGACACCGTTCTTACTCTTATTATATCACTGCAGTTATATGACTTGGTTTCTGCACATGGCTTTATTCACCCACTAAGTTACGAGAGATGTTTGTGGAGTGGTGTTGTGTTGTCTCTCATTTCATCTCATGTTATCCATCTCTACATCCATCCATGTGTTTGAATGAGGCCATCATCATGTACTCTGTTTTTTGGATTCTAGTGTCAAACGCAATTTAATAGGATCCTGTTCAGCTGGATTTTTTGGAATTCTTTCACAATCATTGACTATTAGGAGGATATTTGGAGCTAATTTATCTAATATGGTTATATGAGCGTTCTGTGAGGGTGCTTTTTCCATTTGCCTTGTGTATATTATTGGCCAATTTTATCTGATTTAGGGGGACTCCAAGCACAGTGTTATTCGTGTATCTGACATTCTTACCAGGTATTGCACCACTTAATAGTGATTCTGCTAGTACTTAAAACTATACCTAATATATATTTTTCAATCTTATGGATGTTTCCACAGGGGCACACCCTGAGCAAATGTTTCCTTTTGCTTCATGGAAGGGGCACTCCTGTGTTCATTGTTTCTTTTTTTCATAGAAAAAAAATAACATAAAAAGAAGAAAAAAAGTACCGCAGTGCTGCAGGCACAAATTTAAGAGAGAGCAGAAAGGAAAGAGACACACAGATGGTTATTGATAGCTTATGAGAAAGACACAGAAAGAGATAGACAGCGAGATAAGAAAGACAGAAAGGGATTCATATATAGAGATAGACACTGAATGACTAACAGATGACAGACAGAGAGTCAGAGAAGTGGAGACAAATACAGACAGATACTGTATATAGACATATATAAAGGGATGGATAGAAAGACAATCTGCTTAAAAAATACACTTAACAGGTGCAGTAATGGGCAAATTAGTGATATAGGTGGCAAACTGGAAAATTCACATACGGGTACAGCAAACTGGAAATTTTTGTATATATAATATATATAATATATATATATATATATATATATAAAATCAAAGTAAACCAATCAACGGAGCACACCGGACTTTGGAAAAATCTTTATCATGTTACTTGCAGCGTTGTTGGGTTACAGAACCAATGGAAACTGTATAATAAAAAGGTAAGTGTCCTCCCACCCCCACCCTCCTCCTAGTTCATCACTCTAACACATTAACCCATGCACTCCCAGTGGGAGTATAGGATAGAAACCAGCCAAATGTCCTGAAGAAAAACCTAGGTAATAGATTAAAAAAGAGTGCAAAGTGGAACGCCCCAATGTGCTGGAATAAAATCCATTATCCAACTTGATATCCACAGAAAGATCCTTTGCATAAAGTGCATGATATACGGAAGCTAATCCAAAAGTGCTAATGTGCAAGATTAAAAAGATAACAATGTGTCACAAATAAACCATTAAGTACACATTAATTACTAAAAGTATAAAAACATGATATATACAAAATTGCAAACAGTAGAAACAGAATACAAAGTTAATTTTAAGAAACACCAGGGCTACTTATTATTCTGAAAAAAAGAAGACAATGTTTAGAAACGTCATACAGAGCCAATGTTCCTGTGGAATCTACCTAGAGGGAAGCACATATAACAGGAGAATATGGATGTGATACCTAAAAATTATACCACTTGTCCTTATAAAAAACAATAATGAGCAATACTGTTCATTAAGTCCCTGGGGTGACAGTGCCCAGCGTCTTAATCCATCTAACCTCCTCTGTAATAAGAACTTTTCCGGTCCACTCCTTCTTTGTGTGGCTCCAGTCTATTGCCATCCATTAAGAGGGACTATTGAGTGGCCCTCAGTCTTAAAATGCAAGCCACCGATTGTTTTTCCTTTGTCGATACATGTAATATCCCTAAAGAATTTATAAATTTAACTAGATGGAACCAATAAGGCATTATACATGTATAGGTATTGAAGGTAGCTAGCTAGCATATAGCCTAATTTAGGATATAATGAGTACCCTGTAAAATTGTAAAACTAGTATTTTGCTGTTTGTTACTTGTATAAGTAGTATCCTCTAAGCCTAATAGATTGTTTTTAAGTATCTAATTTTTATTGATAAGATAGATAATAATGTATATTTATGTTTAAATATGTAGCACTGTTTAGTTAAAGGTTTATTACGTAGCATTTTTAGCAACCAGCAATTTATTGGGATTGTTTCAGCATTGGATAGCCCGTAATAAGGATAGCCAGGAGCATAGAGTATCTCTCACGGGGAAATGATGCACCTGCATGGGGAGAGAAAGGGAGGGGAGACTTGATAAGCACTTTGCACAGTTGTACGGCACTTCCTGAAGATTGTGAGCAATATGGCTGAAATGTGTAGAATGGTGTAAATGGTGATGTTCCTTGTGGATTTGTTAAAGCATCATCAGGATTACAGAATAATTAACAAAACAGAGTCCCGATTCCCTATTGCTTCCCAAGCTGTTAGAATAAAGTTTAAGTGCAAAAACACAAACATGGGTTAAAATTGTGCTTTCATAAGTAACCAGTGGCAGAATAAGATGTAATGCATGTGTCAAAACAGCAACTATGTTATTACACAATCAGGCTTATTCAATAAAAGTTCTTATCATTAAAAATGGTGGTAATTTTGCCCCAACCAATCAGATGTTAGCTTTCAAATGTTAAAAATATCTGATTGTTTGTGGCAAAATTAGCATGGTTTTAAAGAACTTTATTGAATCTCCCAAAGGGCTGGGAACACTAGTGCGTTTTCACGTTTTTGTGCAATTGCACCCACGCTTTTTGCTAAAACGGAAATCGCGGTGGAATTTCCCAAGATTTTCGTTTGCACATGCAATTGTGCGTCTGTTCGCATTTTGCGTTCAGCTATTTTACGCGCAATCGCATTCTTTTTCTCTTTGTTATAGCAAAAACGAATGGCAAACACGAAACAACTCGCATGAATGCACAGAAATGCTCACAATTTGTGCGTTGTAGTGTGGCCTCAGCTGAATGTTTTAAAAGTGCTACATGCTCACTTGGCAGAGAGCCCAGAATTCAGGGGCTATAATATCCATTAAAGTATGTACTAAATAACAAATCCTCCTCAATGTGTTTGAA
Organism: Hymenochirus boettgeri; assembly: GCA_019447015.1. Taxonomy (NCBI): domain Eukaryota; kingdom Metazoa; phylum Chordata; class Amphibia; order Anura; family Pipidae; genus Hymenochirus; species Hymenochirus boettgeri. The sequence goes on along the minus strand of CM033475.1, from coordinate 113,264,635 downwards.
AGAATAATAAATAATTATAGTGCTAAATGTCACAGAGAATAAATATATTATAAAAAGCTTACGTAATACTATCAAATATAGAGTCTTAGAAAAAGAGGGATGGAAGTAGGAATTATCCCCGACTAGATGGACTATAGAGTGACCATAAAATACTTTAAAACCAAGGGTAAAAAAACAAACTCAATCGATTAAGGGTAACATATTAACAAAGCAAATCATCGCATTATACAGAGCTGACAGATTAAAATACTACTCGTCACAATATATCATACAATAATCAGACTATTTCAAAGATTAAAGGACCACTACACCCTATTTGGTAATCCAAGGTACCATCATTCTAAATACTCAATAGATTATCTAGAAACAAGATAATGGAAGTTTTTTTTTAAGGCCTTTGTGACAACAATACGGAACGGAACTGACAGAACTTACTCTGTATCTTATGCTAACAAAACATCTTCTCGTTCTTTTAGTGTGGGGTGCCTGCGATGGTCTGTTCTTAAACCCTTATCGTTCTCCCTCTACACTTTTTTCCTTGGGAGAAGCCATTAGCCTTAGATTTCAAGTATTTTTATATGCAGATGATACACAAATCTATTTGTCCACACCTACGCTGACACCTGACATCCAATAGTGTTGGCTACCTCTTGCCATCTCCTCTGGATGTCTCAGTGCTACCTCAAATGAAATCTTTCTAAAACTGAACTGATCATTTTCCCACTTAAACCTAGTCTGTCCCATCTTTCTCTATTCTGTTGACAATACCCCCATTTTCCCCATCCAATCGGAACACTGCCTAGGGGAAATTATTGACTCTTCTCTCTCCTTTCTAAACACATAAACTATGTTGTGAAAACCTGCCACTTTTTCCTTACAATATAGCGAAAATCCGCAGGTTCCTTTCTCTCCCAACCACTGCAATGATGCTCTCATCCATCGCGCCTAAACTATTGCATCCTACTACTTACTGGTCTTCCTGCTTTCCACCTCTCTCCCCTTCAGTCTATAATTAATTCTGCCACAGTATTGTTTCACTCTCTAATAAACAGGATGCCATATCTCTGTACTGTAAAACAACCTGCTCCCCGTTAAACAGCGCATTGTATACAAAATCATTCTCCTAACATTTAAGTCCCTTTGCTCTGCTGCTCCTCCTTATATTTCCTTTCTAGTGTCCTCATATGTTACTGCCTGTACCCTCCACTCATCACAGAACAGCTCTGTACAGACCCCCTATGCATACTGCTTCCTTTGCCTCTCTCGTGGCTCCCATCCTCTGGAATTTTATTCTCCTCTCTCTACTTCAAGAAACTTTAATAAGCAGGTTTAAATTTAGCCTTACATTTTATCTATCTGGTAACCAGCACAGTATATATATGATAATATATCTTTGGAGTGACAGGTCTTTCACTGTACGTGCTGTGATTTCAAATGATGATTTCTCAGAATCTATAGCTCATATTTTTGAAAAATCTATTTTTTAGACACTGACAACCAGTGAGTCATTAGTATGCAACAGTATATACTGAGGCCCTTTGGAATCCTGCTTGTAGGAATTCAACTACTATGGCAGGAGTAGTCATGCTAGGTTCAGTTTTATTTTCTCTACACAGTTTAAGAAAGTATTCCATATAAGGTAGTATTTGTTTGATGTAGATCTCTTTCTGGCGATAGGAAAGTGTTGTTGCTCCACAGGAAGACCTAGTCCCAGAGTTAACAGATTCAGAATTAGTGTCAGCCTGAATAGTGTTGCTACTATAATATTCATTATGGTTGAAAAACATGGCCTCCTCAGCCAGTAAGATATCAGGATTGTTCTGGTTGTGTCTCTGATAATTTCCTGTAGGATTCTGGGAACTAATAGGAGAACTAATAGGAGATAATACAATCTGGAAGTTCAATTGAATACTGAAGGGCATCTGCTGTCATTGCTCCCTGGGTCTGGAAACGTGAGCAAAATATAGGAAGTTTCATGTTGTGTGGGTGTGGGCATGAGAGGTGTTCCCCACATCATGTGGAATATGGAGGAATCTAGTTCCCATTCCCATGGTAATATCTTGTATCGGCTCACAAATCTGCCTTCAGGTTGTGCTCCCCTGATATATGGCAGTAATTGTTTGAAGATTGGCTTCCGTCCCAAGTTAAAAATGTTTCCATGTTGTCTGATAGGATCTTGACTTGACGACCTATGATTAATTTCTGAAAGGCTTGCAGTGCCTTCTAAACCACCGTCATTTTCTCTGAAATTCAATGATCTCTTGGAGGTTTCTTTGTTCCACTTGCTCTGTACAGAATGGTGTTTCAATGTGGCTCCCCATCCCTTCAGACTTGCATCGTTTGTGACGACTATCCTATCTGGATAGGTTAACTGTATGTTTATTCAGCCACCAGGTCATTTATTTCGGAGTGCGAAGGAATGAGTATTAGCTGGTGTGGATCCTCTTCTGGTTTCTATTGGGATAGGAGACAGTTTTATAGGGGATGAAGATGGAGGAGCGCCCACTGGACTGCTTCTTGAGTGGACACACGTTTGCCTAATATCTGTTGGGCAAAGTCGACCGATGCAGCTGGAAATCTGATGATGTGATACAATACAAATTTAAAAATAAATACAAGGTTTGTATTTTATTATTTTCCTGGGAGGAAGGGCAAATTTTAATTTTTTGTGTTCTAGGACTCCTAGTTATTCCAATCCTGAGAGGTTCAGGTGGGATTTTGTTCATTTTATTATCCACCATAATCTGTGGTATCTAAAGGACGTCTTGTATATGGATGATTAACAACTGTTTGGAACTGGCTGCTATAAGTATGTTGTCTATGTAAGTGAAGCATCTGACTCCTCTTATTCTCAATGGACATCATACATACACCAGTGGGGGTTCCGCATCCAAAAATCCACTGACTAGTCCATTTTCTTTATTAAATTGTACTGCAAATCACATAAAACCACATAGTGTGTAACACCTAAAAGGGTCTGACGTGTTTACAGAACACATCCACTTCCTAAGAGACCAAAAGAAGAAACACCCCCCCAAGGTGTCCACATTTAAAGGTAAGGTACCCCTACCATGTACACAAAAACATCCTTACAAAAATCTAACGTACACTAACCCAACACATATAAAAGAAATGCATATGTTATAAATGCAATAAATAAAAATCAATCAAGATGATATCACATCCTATAAAAGACGTAAATAAGAAAGATAAAAACGAAATCGAGTACAAAAGAAGTACTCAGATAGCAACAATAATATACTTACAAAATTGACTTACAAAATATCAAATATCAATAAATCGAAAAAAATTAAAAGTATCGTGCATATGTCAAACCGTTAAGTCAAAGTTATATCACACATCTAATAATCTTGGCAGCACACTACACAAAAAGGAAAAAAAAAAATACAGATATGTGTATATAACCATATGCTTAGGGGATTCAACATGCTATATAAATGAATTAATTAATATATAAAATATAATAAACAAGCAATATAAGAAAAGATTCTTTAAAATTCTTAAAGGCCCAAAGACACTAATATTTATTAATTACGTAGTTTGTTATATTTAAATTTAGGTCTCAATTCAAATACTGGTTCTCATGGTTACAAATAAAGATGTCCGAAACTCACCAGATCTGAAAATCCAAAAACAGAACAAATTTGATTATCATCGAATGTTCGAGGATATTTTCGAGGATTTCGAGTCGGACCTGGATCCCATCTCCAATAGATCTAATCTAAAAACAATTCAATGAAATTCCAAGTTAAGCCCCATGGGTTTCAAGGTATTCAATATGAATCCAGAAGTCTTCCCTGCGTAAGAGTTTTTATGGAGCTCACCTCCAAAAATCTGAGGAGACTTATAATAGAATATAATAATGACAGGTATGAAGAAATCCCGAGAGTAATTGCGGACATGAAACGTAATTACAGGAGGGTACTAAACTGAAGATTTTGACAAAGAATGGGGTGATTAATGAGAATTTGATAGGTATGGAGACTGATCTTAAATTATTCAAACATAACAAATTTATTCGAGCAAAATAGACTATGAAAAAAACAATGTTTATGTAGTGAAACTGAGGTCCTACTACCTGGGAGAGGGCAAAGGGGTATACTAATAGTAGTTATAAAAAAATACCGTAGAGACATGGCTAAGTGTGTGGTCAGATTCTCAGGCGAAGCACAGGATTCGTCTGATACCTCTGGGTCCTCTTTTATAGATGCATTGACATACCGTGTACGGATTCCAACGAGGGTCTGAGTAATACACAAGATCCGCACACAAGATGAATATAGAGCAACAGATTGAGACCCTGTCGAGGGTACAGTACGTCCAGCGGAGACAAGGACCGAGGTATACATAGAGGATACCAGACAAAACCAGGGGTCTATTCTGAAAAAGAGGGGCAGAACTTACAGGAAGATAGCAGAAGAGATATTAGGCTATACCAAAGGAAATCCTGATGAAAATAATACCCAATTTAACAATGTAATACAGGGAATTATATTGTTATAAACCTTTCAGATAAGAATTTAAGTGAATAACAAGGTAGTGTTTTAATAACACTTATGTTTGGACAAACCCATGAAACTGTTTGACACTTTAATAGGTATTAATTGGTTTGTATGGAAACTGTATGTTTTTAGACACTTTGCATTGGATGATACTGGTAATATGAACCAACTCTTAGACCTCTCTCCTTCGTTGAGGGTAAATGAGACAATTAGTCAGGACATAACCATGGAGGTGATAATACCAGATAGACTGATGGACTTTATAGATATCTGTGCCTTATCTATCAGGGTTACAGAATATTGGTACACTGGATATAGAATCATGAGAACCAATCAAATTTTGAATTCGGATTTCAGAAATCCATCTCCCTTTTTTTTCTTGGGTAGCAAAGGTCAATTTGCACCCTCATACGCCATGGAGCTTTGGGAAAATACTATTATAGATGGGGTCGATCCATTTACATCTAATATCATAATGTATATAAGATATATTGATGACCTATTATTTCTATGGGATGGAGACTCACAGGATGCAGACACCTTCTGAGGCTGAGACACCTTCATAATTGTTTGTCTTTTGAAATTTGGTTCCTTTAGGACGAAAGGAAGGATTAGGTTTCTAATTCTTAGAGGTATAATTTCCTCCAGGTCTGTACATTTTTGCTTCCTAAAAAAGACATTCTCGTTTGTGCTATTGGAGGAAGTGTTCTTCTTGGTTTAAATTCTGGTAGAATCAGCTTCCTATTATCAGCATTTTCAGCTAAAATTTCTTTGAGCTTACTGCAAAAGAGAAATCCCCCCTGTAAAAGGTAGATTAGATAATGTATGTTTGGAACTTGCGTCTGCTTTCCATTGGCAAAGCTATAGGGAGCTCCTTGCATGCTACAGAACAGCCCATAGATTTGGCTGTTAATTTAATAATGTCTATGGAAGCATCTGATATGAATGTATTAGCAGATGCAACCTTCTGGAGCATTCACGATTTCCCCCCTGGAAGTTCCATTTAATAATGCCTGAGTCAATATCTTCCAAATCTATTGGCTCTAGAAATGCCTGTTGGTCTTGGTGCACCTAAGATAGAATGGGTTATTTTAAGAAGAAGAACTTGTATTTTTTCCATGGGATCTTTAAGTGTTACCCATCATCCATAACAAGGGATGTCTTTCTTGCAACTCCTGCCATGGCAGCATCAAACCTTAGGTGCTGAGTCCCAAAGTTTAGAGTCAGACTGGTTAAATTTGGTAATTCTTAAGAAATGCTGGAGATGGTGTAAATCTTTTTTCCAAAATGCGCCATTCATCCAAAAATGTTTGCATGAACTGGAAAATATTTTCTAGCTTCTGAATCTTCTTGCTCCTTTGGTTGTTCTGTAGTATTAACCATAAGAGGATCTCTCATAAGACTAATGAGATTTTCTATATTGTTATAGAATAACTAGTATTATCTTGGTAATCTTCTTTAACCTTCCAACTGATTCTTCTGATTAGAAGGTCCGGGTTCTCATTCTGTTGCACAGTTATAGATGGAATGAGAGGCCAAAAACTGACTAGAGACATTCTGTGTAATTGTTTTTTTCCAGATTACTGGAAGGAAAAACGTATATCAAAAACATCTGCACAGAATTTTTTGTTTTGCATAGGTGGTTTGTTACATACAGAGCATTCCTTTCTGGAGGATTTGGGCTGGAGTACCTGGGATCTCCTAAAATAATAAAAAGAAAATACATATTAAAGTATTAAAATGTAGAGTGTTAGATCCAATCCAAATTGGAGGATTACTCTTTCAAATTTCACACCCCCTAAAAGGAAACTGGATCTTCTTTTGCATTACATCAGGCACTGGGGAAAAATGAAACATACAAGTGAAATAATACTCCATATCTGATAAGATTTAAGGTTGGATGCTGTGCTTGACTATACCACAGCTACAGGTTTTAGTAACTGTAATAGGGCTGCTGGCAAGCTGGAGCACACAGAATGCTGACCTAGACTGATCTGAATGGGAGTTCCGCAGAATAGCAAGGACAGCCGCATCTTTGCCAGATTGCCTCACAAAATCTGGGAGGATGCACCCAAAAAACACTGGTCCTAAGGGCAGCGGTTTCTACAATGTGAGAGGCATTGGTATTTTTTTAAAGGTTAGTTGGATGATCCTATATGCACAAGGAACCGGAATGAAAAAAGCACATGCAAGGGGGTGGAGACGCAATTTATAGCTTATTAAATCCTGGCATTGCACAAGGAGTTGGAACTGTACTGGATGGACGTATGTCAACTCAAATACTATATAACTTAAACCTCAGTTGCCCAATGATTGTGCAAGCACAGATAAAAAAAGGTGATTGATAAAGGTGTAAACAGAAAGAAGGAAACCCTTTTCAGGAAACTGTTTTCTCTCAAGTAATACCTTCCAGCATACAATGTATCGGTTTTGGTTCTGCAACACTGACTGGCAGATGTTAGTACTGTTACAAAGTTGATATCTGCTTAAATAAACTTTTCCATTCTGTTCAGTGGAATAAAGTAATACACAGAGTAATTACTTGAGGTCCAGGGAGCCGTCTCAATATTGGGTGGGGAGGTATGCCAATCTGGGATTCCTGCTCATAAGCAGAAAAAATGGACTCCTGTAGCACCAATCCAGACTATAAATACAAAACTTCTATTTTGAGTAATCAGAGGGCTACATAGTTTTTAAAAAAATATAACATTTTCAGTTTAAAAAACTACAATAATAAAAACAATCTTAAGCTGTATGGTCAGGGGCATCTCTAGATCTGAGAAGATATGGGGCACTTTTGGGCACTCCAAAAATGTTTTAGGCCTTGCCTGTCTGTTTCTGTCTGTCTCTCTCATCTGTCTGTCATTATCTATCTATCTATCTATCTATCTGAGTGTGTCACGAGAGATCACTTACAGGAGCCCCCCCAGCATGTCTGCTGCTTGTTAGAAGGGAGAAGGGTCTCACGAAGCAGCCTCTCCCCCACCCCTTTAGCAGCATGTACTTGCTGTTAGAAGAGAGGAGAAAAGTGTCTTACACAGCAGCAGCCCCATCCACTATCAGCAGTGGGAAGATATGTTTGATAGCTGTAAAGTGTTGGGCTAGAAGGCTTTTATTATGTAAGTGAATGTATCCAGTATTGGCTGGATTACAAGTGGGGCAAATCAGTGACTAGCAGTGATTGGAGGGGGGGGCAGTGTCAGGAGCAGTACTAAACATTTAAAATTCATTAACAAAGCGACACACATGTAAGTACCAATATTTACTACCCTAACATGTGCTTTCAGATTATACAAAGTTGTTTGAGTGAGTATAGAGACCTTTATATAGTGTTTGTCTATTATGTTGTCAATGTGTCTGTCTGTCTATCATGTTGTAGGGACTAAACCATGCAATGAAAAGAAATCTAAACTATGTTATCAGTTATAAGTGTTTTGTTTTACCTCTCTTCCTGTTCTTGCACGAATGTGGTGTGGGGATGGGGCAGTAGTTAAATAGGATTACATTGGTTGGATCCGTGGTTTGGACCTAACAAAAGGAGGTTTACTGTGAGTGTAAATGATCTTGAGTGGAAGTTGTTACAGTCCCTTGTTCTAAAGGACCTTGTTCTTTAAAGAAAGACATATAAAAAAGGACAATAAAACAAGATTGGTGTGTTCTGTGTTGTGTGTATTAGAAGGGACAGTTTGTTGGTACCATGCAATGTGCATCCTGCCTCATGTTTGCAGGGAACCTATGTCTGTGTCAGGTGTGAGGGGGTACCCATTTGGAAGCTGATGTGCAGAGTAAGGGGGCAGCTTGCAGCATGCAGGGATTGGCAAATCTGGGGGGTCAACAGGTCGGCATGTGGATCATGAGACAGATTATTGGGGGTGGCAGAGTGTGACCTGGCAGTCTTGGTTTACATTGGTGCCAATGACAAAGTTAGAGGAGGAGGTGAGGTGCCTTAAACATGATTTCCGAGAGCTAGGGGCCAAGTTAAAAGCAAGACCTCCAGGATAGTGTTTTCAGAAATACTACCACAGCCACATGCTATGCTAGGGAGACAGTGGCATTAGGAGCATAATGCATGGCTAAGAGGGTGGTGTAAGGAGAAGAAGGTTTGGGTTTATAGAGAACTGGGCAGAATTTGCTGTCGGCTACAGGCTCTTAGTAGGTAGGGGTTGCACCTCAGTGACGTTTGTGGGGGGGGAGATGGTTAGAGAGTTGGAGAAGAATTTTAAACTAGTGTTGGGGGGAGGTATTATCAGTCTCACTGGAATAGATAGCCCAGGAGGAAAGCAGGTGTAGATTGGCCAGTGGTGGGGGGAAAGGAGGTGGGGCTAGCATAAGGGATAGGGAGGCATGTGTATAAGTGTTAAATAAACTACAGGATCATAATCTAAAATGTATGTTTGCAAATGATGAAGCTGGCTCACAAAATGGGTGAATGGAGATAATGGTGTGAATGAAAAGTATCATGCAGTAGGTATAGCAGAAATGTGGTTGAAACAGTTCTCTCAACTGGGCTGTAAATTAGAAGGATACTCCTTGTTTAGGCAGGACCGAGAAAAAAGGAAGGGGGGAGGAGTATGTTTTATGTTAAAAAAGAATTGAAGCATATTTAAAAGAAGAGGACGACTGGCGGTATGGATGTTAAAGCAGAAGAAATATAGGTGAAATTAAGGTGGAATAGGCAACAGTGAAGGGGGTAATGCAAATATTCCAGCACGGCTTGCCTTGTCACACCCAAAGTCAATATGTAAAAACAGTTTTTTTATTCATTCCTATTAAAACATGCTTACAGTTTTTTCAGTATGCAAACCATACAATCCATAAGAAAAGCAGCCTGTAGGTCTGACATGTTTCAGGCTGAAGAGCCCTTACTCAAGACTGAAGGTTAGTACCTCCCATTCAAAAGATAACCAATAAAGAACTAAGTAAAGAGAAAATGTAACTCTTACGTGTGCTTTCTCACACCCATATACAAAGTGTCATTTAAAAGGTAACATTGGAAAAGCAACGCTCCCACCAGATATGTTGGAGGAAAATATTGTGGTTATTCCAAAAGTAGGAAAAGACTCCACTCAATGTGGGAACTATAGACCAATTTCCCTAAAAACACGGAATAAAAATGTTCACAAAAATCCTAGCAAATAGAATCTTCAAAATCTCCCCTCGCTAAACATAAAGAATCAAGAGTGAAAATCCAAAAGGATTTCTGCGAAGAAGTAATGCATGTCTGTCCACAGAGAATCCTTTTGGATTTTCACTCTTGATTCTTTACATCCTAAAGGTTTAAATTCTAATCTTGGGTTATCCTGCTTCTTGTCCAAAAGATAATTATGGTTTTAACTTTTCTACTATTTATCACTTTATATATTTATTATGGTGTTATACAGTCCTTTCCCTCTAGGTGTCGCTAGAGTCTACTTCCTGGGGTCTATATAAGTTTTTTTATCTGTCTCATTGTAACAATTTCTTGTCTGAAGAAAGGTACATAGTACCGAAACGTCACTTTGATGGCTGTGTAAGATGCAATAAAGTACACAGGATCACGCAAGTCTGGTGTGCATGGCTCTAATTGTTGATATACTACTGACTACATTGCCGAGTCTGCCATTTGGCACCCAGCACCTTATCCATAAATATCATCAGGTGTGTGCAGGATTACTTTTCTTCTGTTTTGCTTTCTATAGACACGGAGAAAGCGTTTGATAGATAGATGGCAATTCATGAAAATATGCCACTACAGTTTGGCTTTAAACCTTTCACTGCACAGATCGGTATATTCATGATCTGTGCAGTGAATGCACAAACTGCCACAGATCGTGAATATACGATTGTGGCTTCCCCCCTCCAAAAAAATTTTTCCCCCTGCTAGGGCCGATCGGGGGCAGCATTCAACTGCCCCCCTAGTCCCCTCGATCCCCCCTCGGTTTCGTCAAATCCGAGGGGGGGATCAGGAGATATCCTGCATTGAAGTTTTCCCTACCTTGAAGCTGGCGGTCCGGAGGAGGAGAGCTGAATGGGAGACCCGGTGACATCACAGAAATTCCTCCTTCACCGGGGTCTTCCCATATCGGGGTACTGCTGCCCCCGGTGGTCCAGTGGAGGTACTGCGCATGATCTATGGAGATCATGCTGCAGTCCCTAAGTATAGTAAAAGCTGTCAAGCTAACAGCTTACTATACATTTTGTGAATGGAACTAAAGTTCCATTCACAAATAGGATTTTTTCTCAAGTCTTTGCTACTTAGCGAAGGCTTAGAAAAAAAATGGGGACAGAGATCAAAATTTGGTGATCACTTCTGATCACCAATTTATTGATCTTTGCCAATGAATGAAAAATCACTTCCTGGAAAATGATTTCCGGGAAGTGATTTTTCCGATCGATTTTCGAATTGGAAACGGCATTTATGCCCGTTATTCCAAGTTCGGTATCATTCCCTAAGATGATTTGATGATCAACTTTGGGAATGATCCCCAAAAATAGGGGAATGCACACAAAATAAAAATCTTAAAGTGAACACACACCTTTTTTTTTTAACCTAAAAAACTATAAATTAGCAAAAAAAATTGTCTTCTCTAAGCTTCCCAATGTCCCCGGTTGATATCGCTAAGTAAACACGGATCATTATTTGTTCGATTTCAAGGGAAACTAAGCCTATTTTAGTAGGAATTTTGCGAGGTACCAAAAAAGACCAGATTTAACTTTTAGGATCAGTAAAAGTGTGCAAAAACTTGTGGGACTCTCCGTACTAACTGCTTTTCACTAAAATCACTAAAAGGGGGAGTGGGGATAGGGGGGGGGGGTGGATTGTGGCGTTTTTTTATTTTTTCTTGTAATTGCAATTGCGCATGGATCCCATTGAGCTAGTTGGTGGCCCCGTCTCTGTTTGCACCCACCATATGGCATACCGTTGATTCAGGAATGTGGGAAGCATACGTTAGTGGGTTTTTTTATTGCCAAGTGGGTTTAGTAGGATTTCAACCATTGAGTCCTCTTATTTATTTTTCACAAAATCTCCTAAAAGCACGGACTTCTTGGACTTATCGAGCCATGCTGTTAGACTGGGTGACATGATTGTCGATTGGCATGATGATGAAAGCAGTGCTAGGTTAACGAGATGAATGAAGGTGTTGTAGATTCCAAAAATATTATAGTTGGGGGGGGAATTTCCATGTTTTGGGACGTTTCCTTTAGACAAAAGTGTAGGCTGTTCAAATACAGAGCACTTGATTCTTTCTGTAATGCATTTGTGCATGCGTCCCATTTGAGCTAGTTGGTGGCCACGTCTCTGTGGCATCCACACATAGGGCATACGTTTGATTCAGAACATGTGGGAGATTGATATAGTGGGAGTTTAGTGGGGGGCATTTTCAAGTTTTGGGGCTGTTTGAAATACAGAGCACTTTGATTTTTTCTTGAATTACTTGTGCATGTGTCCCATTTGAGCTAGTTGGGCCATGTCCCTGTGTACATCCACGCATATGGCATACCGTTTGATTCAGGGCATTTGGAAGATGATAATTGAAGTTTTTTTACATGAATGGAAATTTGCCATGATTTTTAACTTTGAATTGATTTTTATAAATTTTCCTGAAAATCTGGTAAAAAAGCGAAATTTACATGAAAACTCCGCCCACACCATTGGTGGTATGCTAAGGAATCACACCATTGTGTAGCTGAAGTGTGTAGATTCAAGAATATATGTTTGGGGGGGGTATTCTAATATAGAGGGGTGTTTAGTCTGACAAATCTGAAAAGTTGCTGTAATTGGGCCATTGTTCATTGGCTCACTTTGTGGCTAGTTGATCCACGTTTGCGCGTGTAACCATACATAGGGCATACCGTTTGATTCAGGACATTTGGGAGATTGATATTTGGTAACTTTTTTTTACATTACTTGGGATTTTGGCATGATTTCTACCTTTGAGAGTGTTTTTTTTCAATTTTGTTAGAAAACTGCTAAAACTGTGAACTTCTACGAAGAACTGCGCCCACACCATTGATGGTACGAATGAACAAACTACAGATTTCGTAGATAAAGGTGTGAGGATTCGAGAAATATATGGTTGTGGGGGTGTGTTTTGTGGGGAAAAATTGCAGACTGTTCAAATTCAGATTTGACTGAATATTTTGCTGTTCTGAGCCATTGTGCATGTGTTTCACTTTGTGTCTTTTGGCTTCCACGTCCAGTGTGTAACCACACATATGGCATACCGTTTGATTCAGGACATTTGGGAGATTGATATTTAGTAGCTTTTTACATCTAAATTTTTAGTAGCTTTTTACATTCATGGGGTTTTGGCATGATTTTACCTTTTGAAGTTGTTTTTGTTCATTTTTTCAGACAAATGCGAATTTCTACGAAGAACTGCGCCCACACCATTGATGGTTGAATGAACAAACTACAGGTTACGTAGCTGAAGGTATGTAAATTCTGAGAATATATAGTTTTGCGGGGGTATTTCCAAGTTAGAGGGGTGTTCAGTTTGAAAAATCTGGGAAAAGCTGTTATTGGCTCACTGCGCATTGTTTACATTTTGACTAGTCGCTTCCACGTCCGTGTGTGTAACCACACATATGGCATACCGTTTGATTCAGGACATTTAGGAGATTGATATTTGGTAAGTTTTTTTTACATACATGGGGTTTTGGTGTGATTTTGTAATTTGAAAGTGTATTTTCTCTATTTTTCCAGAAAATTGTGTAGAAATGCGAAATTCTATGAAGAACTGCACCCACACCATTGATGGTAGAATGAACGAACTACAGTGCTACAAGTGAAGGTGTGTAGATTTCAGGAATATATAGTTTGTGGGGGATATTTCTGAGTTACGGGGGTGTTTTGTGAAAAAAACTGTAGACTGTCCCAATTCGGAGTTGGCGTAAATATTTTCGCCGTTTCTGAGCTATCGTGCATTGTCTCACTTGTGGCTTTTCGCTTCCACGTCCGCGTTTGTAACCACACATATGGCATACCGTTTGATTCAGGACATTGGGAGATTGTATTTAGAATTTTTTTAGATTTCATGAGGTTTTGGCATGATTTTTACCTTTTGAAGTTGTTTTTTTGTTAATTTTTTCAGAAAAGTGCGAACTTCTACAAGAGACTGCGCCCACACCATTGATGGTTGAATGAACGAACTACAGCGTTTACATAGCTGAAGGTGTGTAGATTTTGAGGAATATATGTTTGTGGGGGTTATTTCTGAGTTACGGGGGTGTTTTGTGGAAAAAACTGCAGACTGGTCCCAATTCGGAGTTGGCTAATATATTTCGCTGTTTCTGAGCCATCGTGCATTGTCTCACGGTGGGCTTTTTTGCTTCCACGTCCGCGTGTGTAACCACACATATGGCATACCGTTTGATTCAGGACATTGGGAGATTGATATTTAGTAATTTTTTTTTACATTCCATGAGGTTTTGGCATGATTCTACCTTTTGAAGTTGTTTTTTGTTCATTTTTCAGACAAATGCGAACTTCTACAAGAACTGCGCCACACCATTGATGGTTTGAATGAATAATCTACTGCTTTACATAGCTGAAGGTGTGTAGATTCAGGAATATATAGTTTATGGGGGTTAGTTCTAAGTTACGGGGGTGTTTTGTGGAATAAAACTGCAGACTGTCCAAATTCGGAGTTGGCTAAATATTTTCGCCGTTTCTGAGCCATCGTGCATTGTCTCACTTTGTGGCTTTTCGCTTCCCACGTCTGCGGTGTAACCACACATATGGCATACCGTTTGATTTAGGACATTGGGAGAGATGATTTGGTAACTTTTTTTTTACATTCCATGGGGTTTTGGCATGATTTCTACCTTTTTGAACGTTGTTGATGTTCATTTTTTTTGAACATCTGGTAGAAGTGCAAACTTCTACGAAGAAACTGCGCCCACACCATTGATGATATGAATGAACGAACTACAGTGTTACATAGCTGAGGTTGTAGATTTCAGGAATATATAGTTTGGGGGGTATTTTTGAGTTGGGGGGGGTTTTGTGGGAAAAACTGCAGACTGTTCAAATAAAAACTGGCTAATTTTTTTTTGTCTGCTACTGACATTGGCACTGGTCACGCTCTAGGTTATGTTGTACCATGTCTCTAGGTACACCCATGAATGTGGCATACGTTTTATCGGAGGGGTTAGGCTTTCATATTTGAGATGCGTTTGACCTTTCCTCCACAGTTTTTAGCTGAAATTCGCATTTGATTTTGTCTCCGATTTTACAGTTGAGGAAAAAAAGGAAAATGTGAGAAAGTAACTTACAATTTGACGAAGAGCTGCGTCCGGTATCTGCATTTGATCGAAACTAACCTCACTCGTAAATCCTGGGTGTGTAGTTTCTAAAAATATCTCACTTGTGGGGATATTTTAGATAATTGGTAGATATTCTATGTTAACTGTTAGTAGTGGTTACACATTTTAATTTGGTTTTGTTAATTTCTAGGAGGTGCAGTTTTAGTTTGGGGGGTCTCCTGTACAGGAAAAGTGGGGTACCTACATATATGGTATCGTTGTATTCGGAGTATCTGAGCTTTAGAAACATTAAGATTTTGTGCGTAACCTTAAGATAACTATAAGTAAAAATGGGAAAAATCATGAAAATTTGCAAATTTTTCATTTTTTTTACATATTTTACCCATATTCCAGTAAAATTTCCAGAAAAGTTACAAAATTCTGTTACCATGTTAAAGAACACTTTGTGCTGAAAAAAAAAATGTATAATATTCCTGATTACTGCAAGGTTCCTACTGTAAATTAGTCTAAAGCGATTAAGGACAAAATCCTGAAAATTCTTCTGGCAGTTAACGCAAAAAAAAAAATTGAAAATCTCCTGGCAGTGAAAGGGTTAAAGGCTCCTTCATGACAGCCATTGATAACCTATACTCATACCCAACAGCAAATATTTAAAAATGGGTTACTCCTCTCACACTTTCCCAATAGAAATGGCACATGCCAGGGATATCCCCTATCACCACTGATTTTGCACTATGCATGGAACCCTTAGCGGCACATGTTCGCAACCATGCATGAAGTCATGGAGTACAGATTGGGAAAGAGGATATAAAAAAACTACACATTATTTACAATCACCAACACAAACCTCGCTAACATTCCTCGCCCTGAATTGCAATATTTGTCGACCTTTCAGGATTTCAAAAGAATTACTCAAAATCTGTTATATACACTATTCACGACGGCCCCACAACTCTTAAACTATTACAAACATAACTTCAAGCTTCAAATGGAACTAGTCACATTTACCTACTTGGGGATACAGATCTGCTCTGACACCGAGAAACTATACACCATGAACCACTCCTCATTAATTAAAAACTATCACCCAACTCAACAATGGAAAACATTCAAAATATCCTTATTCGGAAAAATCAACAGATTGAATGACATACATTATTTTAGATTTTAGATTTATTTAGATCCCTACCAATCGCATTTAAACCCACAGATAGAAGCTATTCAAACTAAAATCACAAAAATTTCTGTGGAACGAGAAATGTCCCCTAATAAGTATTAAAAAACTCCAAAGGCCTAAAAAACTAGGAGGAGCAGCCCTCCCTCTCTAAACATATTTTCTAGCGGGCTAGAATGGCCAGACGATGCAATGGACAGCAACTCTGAAATACCCCGCTGGCAAGAATTAGAACAGGCTCTCCTTTCCTCCATACCTTAAGAGATATACTATGGCTACCTACACCAATTGAATATTATGCACAACATGCCACAACCTATATTTAACATACACAATTGAATTCTGGCACACTACAGTAAGAAATTGTAAATGAGTAGCACACCATCCCCCATGACCCATAATACCACAATCCTGATTTCAACCTGGTAAGAAAACACAAATTGGGAAACATCACTAGGTCAGCACAGCACCAAGTTAGAGTCTCTAACGCTCTGCGCTCACGGCCGCCATCCATTTTATACGAGTAGGCCACGTCACCCCGCATGACTGGCAATGCACCATTGGCAGGAAAGCAGTGGTTTTAAAATCCAACTGCCAGAGCATCTGCCTGAAAAGGCTGATCCACAGAGTTTTTGTAGGGGGGAGAGGGTCTGAGGAAACCCACGGTCAGCCGTGTTAGAGTGGGCGGGCCATGGCACTCAGAGTGGGTGGGGGCATGGCACCAGCCAAATGGCTGGGCACATTGGGACTGTAAGAATAATGGGCCATGGGGGGCCTGCAACTGTAAGACCATGGGGTCGATATATGGTGAGGACATGGGGGCTGCAAAGGGGAGGAGGAGACACAGAACAGATTGACTGACAGTTTCAGAGCAGGGAAAAAGGTGAGGGGGGGACGAAACGTTGGACCTGGATGCTGTGCCCATATCCACCACAAATGTAAATATCTTCCAAAAACTATGCAAAATAGCAATGGAATTAATTGCAAAAATTCTCAGGGCAGCCAATTCCTACATTTGCATGCCTATTTACCTAAAGTCATTTTGGACACAGTTCCCCTTTAACCTTTCAGTGCCAGTAGATTTTCATTTTTTTTTGGCCCGTTAAGTGCAGAAGAATGCAGGATTTGACTAATCGCTGTAGACTAATATTACAGTAGCGAAACTTGCAGTAAATCGGAATATTATTACATTATTTTTTTTCAGCACAGTGTACTTTAACACCGGTTAACAGAATTTTGTAACTTTTCTGAAATTTTACTGGAATTATGGGTAAAAATATAAAAAAAAAAAAAGAAAAATTGCAAATTTGCATGGATTTTTCCTTTTTATTGTGTTTTCTCTAAGTTTACCACAAAATCTTAATGTTTCTAAAACTTCGTGATACTACCGGAGTACAACATACACATATATGTAGGTAGCCACTTTTCCTGTACAGGAGAACCCCCCCACCAGCGCAAATCAACTGAATCCTCAGAAAGTACACCCAATCGAAAGTTAACCCTTACTGACAGTTACATAGAATTATCTCTAATGACTATAATACCCCAAAGTGAGGATATATGTAGAAATACACACCGCAGGCAGGATTTTACGAGTGAGGTGTTCGATCAAATCAGATACCCGGCGCAGTCTCTTCGTCCAATTGTATAGTTATTTTCACATTTTCTTTTTTTCCTCAACTGTAAAATCAGAGACAAAATCAAATGCGAATTTCAGCTCAAAGTGGGAGGCAAAGTTCAAACGCATCTCAAAATAGTGAAACCTGCTAACCTCCCCGAATAAAACGGTATGGCCACATTCATCTGGGTGTACCAGAGAATGGCTACAAACAACCAGAGGTGACCGTGCCAAATGTAGAGTAATGCAGCCAAAAAAAAAATTAGCCAGTTTTGTTTTGAACAGCAGTCTGCAGTTTTCCACAAAACACCCCGCCAACTCAGAATACCCCCCACTAAATATATATTCTACACCCACCTTAGCTATTAACAGCTGTAGTTCGTATTACATTCATACCATCAATGGTTGTGGGCGCGTTCTTTGTAGACATTTGCACTTGTACCAGAGATTGTCAAAAAAAAATGAACATCAAACAAACATCACAAAGGTTAGAATTCTGCCAAAACCCATAATGAAATGTAAAACAAACGTTACCAAATATCAATCTCCCAAATGTCCTGACTCAAACCACTAAAAGATACCTACTATGTAAGCGCTTGTAGTTTGTTCATTTCATACCATACAATGGGTTGTGGGCTCGTTCTTCGGTAGAAATTCACATTTGCTGAAAAAAATGAACAAAAAAACTACCTTCAAAAGGTTGAAGTCATACAAACCTCATGGAATGTAAAAGTTCTAACTATCAATCCTCCCAAATGTCCGAATCAAATGGTATGCCAATGGGGGTTACCACATCGCGGAGTGGAGCGAAAAAGCCCTGAAGTGAGACAATGCACGATGGCTTAGAAACGTGAAAGATTGTAGCCAACTGAATTTGAGCAGTCTGCAGTTTTTTCCACAAAACACCGCCATATATTAGAAAACTACCCACACAAACTGTTCCTGAATCTACACACTCAGCTAGTGTAAAGCTGTGTATGTTTGTTCATCATACCATCAATGGTTTTGTGGGCGCAGTTCTTCGAAGAAGTTTGCAACTTTTCTGAAAACAACATGGAACAAAAAACAACTTTCAAAGGTAAGAATCATGCCAAACCTGATGGAATGTAAAAAAAAAGTTACTAAATATCAATCTCCCAAATGTTCCGATCACGCGGTATGCCATGATGCTGGTTACACACGCGACGGAAGCAAAGCTGGCAAGTGTTAATTTAGGGACTTGAAAAAGTTAGGAGAGAAGTCTCGAATGAACGAAGCCTTGTTCGTGTTAGTTGTTTTAATTGGTTAGGCCTAATGTTGCCAGGAATTAGGGTCAAGGTCTGGAACTAGGTGTCTAGTGATGCGATTGTAATTTCTCCACTTACGATTAATATATTCATTGTGTGTTTTGCAATGTCCTGTTTCCATATATGGATAGTTGTAGCAGGGAGTAGTACATTTAGGTGTATGGTGCAGGAATAAAAGTTTTTTTCTTTTGTGATCAGGTCTGCTCCCATAATTTCCTCTAGGAAATTTTTCCTGTTCAGAATTGTTCGTCGTTTAACTGTTATTTTTCTTCTGCATCTGGACCACCAGTGCTTTATTGGGTCTAGCACTGCTGCTTTATGGTAATTGACATGTTGGGGATACCTCGACTCCTTGCAATGTTTTCTGGTATAATAGGTTTTTTTGTGGTGTTCGGCTCTTTTTCCAGACCAGAAAATTTTTCCATTATAGATTGTAATTTTCTGAGGAAGTATTGTTTGTTGGTTGTAGAATTATTGTTCTAAATACAAATATGATTTTTGAAGAGCGTCATTTTGATAGCTGAGATACTTGCCGACCATGAAAGGTTTTCTTTCCATTTTTTAGTAACGTTTCAGTTAGATGTAGCAGTGGAATGGAGTTTGATTAAAATATTGATGATAGATACGTCAGTGTGTTTCCCAGGTATGGTAATGTTGACATTCGCCATTGAAATAGAATTGCTTTTGGAAGATTTTTTCTACTGTGTGAATTAGCTTCCTAATATTAGGGATTTGTTTTTGTTTAATTTAATTGTATGTATTCTGATTTGCCGTTTTAAGATTTTCAATCGTCTTGGGGAGGGATGTACCGCAAAGAGACATATTTTGTGATGTTATTACAACAGGGAATGCCCGGTATCTGGGTATGTGATATAATGGTTGGTTGCTATCGGATCCATCATTAGCGCAAAATGAGAGGTGAAATGGAAGCGGCATCCTTTGCCTTGTTCCTATTAGTGCGTACAAATGTGCGATGGTAGATCAGCAGCTAAGGACTACGGATGGGGGTGGAGGACAGTGCAAGTATGGCTGTAAATGTTTTTCTCGAATTTTTGCAGGGGAACACCGTTCATGTACTCCCAGTTTAGCTATTGAACGCCTTAAAGTAAAAAGTCCCAGCAGACTTTTCCCCATTCACCAGTAAAACAGTCAACAGTGCCAGAAGACTTCCCTTATCAGTAACAGTCGAGTGCCAGCAGGATTCCCCTTACCATTACCAGTCCCTGTGCCAGCAAAATTTCCCCTTACCAGTAACAGTCCCAGTAGCTTTCCTCTTAACAGAACAGTCGCTGGCAGCAGATTTCCCTTACCATAAAGTCCCTGTGCCAGCAAATTTCCCTTAAACAGTAACAGTCCCCCGTGCCAGAAAAATTCCCTTAACCAGTAACAGTCGCAGTGCCAGCAGCCTTTCCCTTACCAGTAAAAGTCCTTCTTGTGCCAGAAGACTTTCCTTGAATCAATCAACCAGTCAAGTGCCAGACAGACTTCCCCCTTACCACTAACATTCCCAGTGCCAGAAGGACTCCCTTTACCAGTAACGCAAAGTGCCAGCAGCCTTTCCTCTTTACTGAGTAACAGTCCCAGTGCAGCAGCCTTCCCTTTATCAGTAAACAGTCCCAGTGCCAGAAGACTTCACATCCCAGTCAACAAGTCCAGCAGAATTTCCCGGAACGAGCTAACAGTCCCAAGTGCCAGCAGACTTCCCCTTACCGTAACAGTCCCTGTGCAGAGACTTTCCTTTACAGTAACAGTCCAGCGGCAGCAGCTTTCCTCTTTACAGACAAGTCCAGGGCCAAGCAGAGGTATTGTCTTGTATAAAGAGAGGTATGGATTCAAGGGAGTAAAATGTAATTCTCCCTCTTTACAAACCATTGGTAAGGCCTCATTTGGAATATGCAGTGCAATTTTGGAATCCTGTGTACAAAAAGGACATCTTTGAAATGGAAAGGGTTCAGAGAAGGGCAACTAAATTAATAAGGGGATTGGGGGAGCTTGAATATGAAGAGAGACTGGAAAAGTTACAATTATGTACGCTGGAGAAAAGGCACTTGCATGGAGATATGATTACTGTGTATAAATACATTAACGGGCCATACAATAAACTATCTGGGGCATTGTTCACCAATAGAGCATGTCAGAGGACATCCCTTAAGACTTGAAGAAAAAAGGTTTAGTCCTCAAGTTCGGAAAGGGTTTTTCACTGTGAGAACGGTAAAGCTATGGAACTGTCTTCCAGTGGACGTTTTTATGGCAGGTTCATTGGTCAGTTTCAAAAAAAAGCTGGATGAGTTTCTGCAAACAAGGAATGTTGCAAGTTACTGGTATTAATACATAAAGTAGAGTTGATCCAGGGAAATTTCCAATTGCCAGGAAGGAATTTTTTCCCCCTTCATAAATTCTGTGTTTTTTTTTTGCCTTCCTCTGGATCAACAGTTAGGCAGGAAATTAGGATATTGCTAGATAGGTTGGACTGTATGTTTTTATTCAACCACAACCTCAAATACTATAAACAAGATAACTGGTATAAAGTGTATATGTGCAAAATATCCTATAGATGGCAAGGTAGTTAGAGGTAGCATCCCAGTGCAAATCTGATTATACACAAGGTAAATAGCAGCACACTTATCCTACAAAAAATAGTAGAGAGCTCCCCAAGGCTCCAGAGGGAATGGAGGCTAATAAGCAAACATATGCAGTATATAATCAATATATAGTATGTATATATATATATATATATATATATATATTATTTAATAAACACATATATGGTATATATCTAAATAAGTATATACTTATGTAACTCATATATAGTGGAGCAGAAAGCCATCATGCAGACCCATAGAGACCTAGAGAGACCCGGCAGAGTGTAACCAGATAGGGGGAGGCCAGTAGAGAAGGCCAGATGCGTTTCGCTCACATGTGAGCTTTGTCAATGGCGTCATTGGCGCCATTCTGGATAGCTTAGCCACAAATGAAAAAAGAATCATGGCACTCTCAGAATTGCTTATATGACTTTATTCATAGTGAAACTGCCAGCAAAAGTGGCCTAGTGCACATAAAGTGAACCAAGTGCAGTAAAACGTGACTGTGCAAATAAAAACACACATGAGTACCTCTCTATAAGACCCAACCCTCCATATTGAATATCATATACCTAAATACATATCTGCAGATGCGGTATAGTCATAGTGGACCTGCAGATACAATAGCTATATACATAATAGACATTGCAATATGTTTAACCATGGCAGAGAACTAATTGTATCAAATATACACAGATGATACCTAAAACCAGTAATGATAAACCCTCTACAGAATGTACACAGTGTAATCAAAATAAATTTGCTTTACAGGTAAAACTCCCCTACAGAGTATGGAAGGAGAGAGCATAGATGTAAATAGGCAGAAGATAAACACATTATAGAGGTACAAATAGTGCAAATGCATAGGAATCATATAGTCAAGAGGTATACTTAGCACACTGCCATATCAGGGTGTATCGGATGGGTCAGGGGAGAGAGGTACAGCTGAACGTGTTTCGCCCCTCTAATCTTGTGGGCTTCCTCCGCAGCTGTTGAGTCATATAAGCAATTCTGAGAGTGCCATGATTTTTTTTTTCTTTTGTGGCTGGTTTATATTAGTTATAATCATTGAGCACCTCACCTCATTAGAGGTTTAAATAGTTTATAAACACTATAGCTGTTGACTCCCACCACCCTTTAGATCACAAGCTGGGTGTCATCAGAACCCTGCAACACAGAGCTGAGAACATCCCCACTAGCACAGAGGCGAAGGCTAAAGAAATGAAACATCTCAGAGGATCCCTTAAAACTTGTGGATATCCAGACTGGGCCTTTTTCAAAAGAAGTAGAAGGAAAGAAAAGAACACGAATACCAACAGTGAAGGAGAAAAGCAAGACAGGAGAAAGAACATGGTCATCCCATATGTAGCAGGGGTCTCCCCGAGAAATTAAGAAGAATTTTCAAAAAACACATATCTCTGTCTTCTTTAAACCGAACAACACACTGAGGCAGCAATTGGTACATCCAAAAGACCCAATACCGAAACACAAGAAAAGCGACATCATATATGCAGTGCAGTGCAGTGCAGTGAAGAGTGCTCTGATTTGTATGTGGGGGAGACCAAACAGCAACTGCGTCAACGTATGGCCCAGCACAGAAGAGCCAATTCCTCGGGTCAGGACTCAGCCGTGTACCTGTATCTTAAGGATAAAGGACATACCTTTGAAGATTGTAATGTTAACATATTGGCAAAGGAATGTGAGTGGTTCAAGAGAGGTGTTAAGGAGGCCATTTATGTGAAAAAGAAACCAAGCCTAGATTTGACAACTTACTCTGGGCGTTCCTATAACACCTTAGCCACTATCCAATCACGCCCTTAACACTTGGCTGTGATATGCTAATTGGGATTTTCCAGGGTACATAATTGCCAAAGATTCTTGTAAAAGTCATTCTGAATTGAGAAAGCCAGTCGGATGACTAGCGAAACGTCTTCAAGAACTAAACTTCAAGTCCAGTTGATCTAATTGAATACAAAAGATATGCCATGACCTGGATGAATGAGAACCTTCACAAGCATATTTATAAACACTAGTAGCCCCTTTTGTCTATGGATTCTGGATAAGCCACTGCACACCACTGCAAAAGGTGGTGTAACTAGTGCCATGCAACTGTTGAACATCTATGTTCATCATCATATCCAATATGAATTTATCTATCTAGTCTGTCTGTCTATTTTTCTTTCTCTTGCTGACTATCTCTGTTAGTTTCATTTTGTCTGTCACTCTTGTTCTTTCACTGGCAGACAGCAGAAGTGCTGTAGTGAATAATTTCACTTATTTTACATGGGATGACTTTGGTTAGAAATTAAAGGGCATGTCCAAGTTTCAAACAAACAACTGGACATTAAAGGAGAACTAAAGTCTACAGACAACATTGTCCCAATAGACAGAGCACATTCACAAACATACAACAAGCTATGTCTTACCTCTCCCTTTGCTGTGGCCAATGGGTGATTTATGAAAAATAGTACTAGGGGTCAGCTCCCACAATCTACCCTAGCTGGATAAACCCCCAGCTAAGTGTCTGTGTATAGGCACATGCTCTGTAGCGCTCAACAGATCAAAACAAGTTGCAGCCTTGATTCCTAGAAGCTGACAGCCAATCACATTAATGCACAGAGATCCTCCCTCTTTTTTGTGTTTTTAAACACATTCAATGCATCTGTCCTAAAAAAAAATATAATCCTTTACTTTTCATACAAAAAGTATGATTTGCAGTGTATTTCATAGATAGCATGGATGTAAGAAACAGAATATTACCATTTCAGCAAAAGTCTGGGGACTATGATGAATACTCCCCTTCCTACTTCCCCCCCTATTATACCTCTACTATCTCTATTCCACTAAATTCGATTTAGCATAATTTACCTAAATTGTCATTAATCCTATCCTCCATTAATATGCCTGCCCCATTCAAATGAATACTATAAGGTCTTTCAAATACTATATCACTGCAAAGAATCACATGATATGGAAATCTTTTGTATACTTTATTGATTGTAAAGAGTATTCAGTTGAATAACCCTAATGCCTGATAAATAAATATTGTAAAGTGCATTTGTTCATGTCAGATCTATTGTCGACTGGAATGCTGTATTAATAAAAACAGTTTATAAAAAAAACAATCAGTAGTGAAATAGTTTGAGGTTGTTCTTTAGGCCAACACACTGTGATAATGAGTTCTTGGTTGAACAATTGTTATCCATCCAAGTATAAAAGGAATCCAGGGTAGTAGGTTTTATGGATAGTGTCTCTTCTGTCCAACTGCTACTTTTAAAATTTTATGTGTCTGCAAACACATAAAGTTATTGTAATCAATATTTAGGTTTTGTCAGCATTTTTGTCAGAGGACTACCTAAAGCTTGAAATGTGTGGATTTCTATATAATTATTTTTCTTTCCTCTCTAGGCAATCCAGGTGGCTATAAGTCAAGCCTTTAAGACTCCTGAAGTTATTAGGATGTTCGCAAAGAAACAGCCAGGACAACTGCGAATGCGGTTAGCAGAGGTAATATTAGTTTTAATAATAATGCATGCTTGCAAAACAAGTTGCATAGATTATTAAGTTGAGGAACTTAAATGCTTCAATGAATGTATGTTCAAATGTAGCGCCCAACAAATTTCATTTAAGTGTTCAATCAGGGGTGTTTCTAGGGGTTTTGATACCTGAAACAACTTTTAAATGCCACCTATCGTCAGATGGGTGGCGGCATGTGAAGCGGTGGTGGCTTTATCAGGGAACATTGGAGTGGCTTGTGGAGGTGGGTGTGGTGAGCTGACTAAAGCCTCATACACATGTGCGATCGCTGGTCCCGACCCATGATGCACGATGTGTCCGAACATTCATTTCGGCTGATAATTGGCCTGTGTATGGGCCCTTTATTGTTTGAAATGGGTGGTCGTTCGGAGATCCGCCCCGTTGGTCGGGCAACGATCCCCATACACGGGCCGATTATCGCCTGAAACGAACGTTCAGACACAACGTGTGTTACGGGTTGGGACCCGCGATCGCACGTGTGTATGAACCTTAACACTTGACTGGAGGGCTGGCTTGGTGGACTGGTCCTGAAATGCAGTATTGCAGGAAGGAGTATTTTTTTTAACTGCCGTCTTTTAAGTGTTCCACATGGGCACAGAACAAGAGGGGCATGTCTCCTCGAAACGGAGGTTTGACTGCCTGGCGTGGAGCTCCTGATTGACGGGACGCTACTATAAACTTAAATTACAATGGCTGCACTGCACTTTACCGCTCTAAAGCTTTACTCACCTCCCTTCCTCATTGAATCCAATGCTGGTGCTTGTGGACGAGTATGGGTGACACCGTTCTTACTCTTATTTATATCACTGCAGTTATATTGACTTGGTTTCTGCACATGGCTTTATTCACCCACTAAGTTACGAGAGATGTTTGCTGGATGTTTGTGTTGTCTCTCATTTCATCTCATGTTATCCATCTCTACATCCATCCATGTGTTTGAATGAGGCCATCATCATGTACTCTGTTTTTTGGATCTTAGTGTCAAACGCACTTTAATAGGATCCTGTTCAGCTGGATTTTTTGGAATTCTTTCACAATCATTGACTATTAGGAGGATATTTGGAGCTAATTTATCTATATCTGGTTATATGAGCGTTCTGTGAGGGTGCTTTTTCCATTTGCCTTGTGTATATTTATTGGCCAATTTTTATCTGATTTAGGGGGACTCCAATGCACAGTGTTATTCGTGTATCTGACATTCTTACCAGGTATTGCACCCACTTAATAGTGATTCTGCTAGTACTTAAACTATACCTAATATATATTTTTCAATCTTATGGATGTTTCCACAGGGGCACACCCTGAGCAAATGTTTCCTTTTGCTTCATGGAAGGGGCACTCCTGTGTTCATTGTTTTCTTATTTTCATAGAAAAAAAATAACATAAAAAGAAGAAAAAAAGTACCGCAGTGCTGCAGGCACAAATTTAAGACAGAGAGCAAGAAAGGAAAGAGACACACAGATGGTTATTGATAGCTTATGAGAAAGACACAGAAAGAGATAGACAGCGAGATAAGAAAGACAGAAAGGGATTCATATATAGAGATAGACACTGATTGACTAACAGATAGACAGACAGAGAGTCAGAGAAGTGGAGACAAATACAGACAGATACTGTATATAGACATATATAAAGGGATGGATAGAAAGACAATCTGCTAAAAAAATTACACTTAACAGGTGCAGTAATGGGCAAATTAGTGATATAGGTAGAGCAAACTGGAAAATTCACAATACGGGTACAGCAAACTGGAAATTTTTTGTATATATATATATATATATATATATATATATATATATATATATAAAATCAAAGTAAACCAATCAACGGAGCACTCCACGGACTTTTGGAAAAATCTTTATCATGTTACTTGCAGCCGTTGTTAGGGTTACAGAACCAATGGAAACTGTATAATAAAAAGGTAAGTGTCCTCCCACCCCCACCCTCCTCCTAGTTCATCCACTCTAACACATTAACCCATGCACTCCCAGTGGGAGTATAGGATAGAAACCAGCCAAATGTCCTGAAGAAAAACCTAGGTAATAGATTAAAAAAGAGTGCAAAGTGGAACGCCCCACTGTGCTGGAATAAAATCCATTATCCAACTTGATATCCACAGAAAGTATCATTTGCATAAAGTGCATGATATACGGAAGCTAATCCAAAAGTGCTAATGTGCAAGATTAAAAAGATAACAATGTGTCACAAATAAACCATTAAGTACACATTAATTACTAAAAGTATAAAAACATGATAATATACAAAATTGCAAACAGTAGAAACAGAATACAAAGTTAATTTTTAAGAAACACCAGGGCTACTTATTATTCTGAAAAAAAGAAGACAATGTTTAGAAACGTCATACAGAGCCAATGTTCCTGTGGAATCTACCTAGAGGGAAGCACATATAACAGGAGAATATTGGATGTGATACCTAAAAATTATACCACTTGTCCTTATAAAAAACATAATAGAGCATACTGTTCATTAAGTCCCTGGGGTGACAGTGCCCAGCGTCTTAATCCATCTAACCTCCCTCTGTAATAATGAACTTTTCCGGTCCACTCCTTCTTTGTGTGGCTCCCAGTCTATTGCCATCCATTTAAGAGTGACTATTGAGTGGCCCTCAGTCTTAAAATGTCAAGCCACCGATTGTTTTTCCTTTGTCGATACATGTAATAATCCCTAAAGAATTTATAAATTTAACTAGATGGAACCAATAAGGCATTATACATGTATAGGTATTTGAAGGTAGCTAGCTAGCATATAGCCTAATTTAGGATATAATGAGTACCCTGTAAAATTGTAAAACTAGTATTTTGCTGTTTGTTACTTGTAATAAGTAGTATCCTCTAAGCCTAATAGATTGTTTTTAAGTATCTAATTTTTATTGATAAGATAGATTATATAATGTATATTTATGTTTAAATATGTAGCACTGTTTAGTTAAAGGTTTTATTACGTAGCACTTTTTAGCAACCAGCACTTTATTGGGATTGTTTCAGCACTTGGATAGCCCCGTAATAAGGATAGCCAGGAGCATAGAGTATCTCTCACGGGAAATGATGCACCTGCATGGGGAGAGAAAGGGAGGGGAGACTTGATAAGCACTTTGCACAGTTGTACGGCACTTCCTGAAGATTGTGAGCAATATGGCTGAAATGTGTAGAATGGCGTGTAAATGGTGATGTTCCTTGTGGATTTGTAAAAGCATCATCAGGATTACAGAATAATTAACAAAACAAGAGTCCCGATTCCCTATTGCTTCCCAAGCTGTTAGAATAAAGTTTAAGTGCAAAAACATCAACATGGGTTAAAATTGTGCTTTCATAAGTAACCAGTGGCAGAATAAGATGTAATGCATGTGTCAAAACAGCAACTATGTTATTACACAATCAGGCTTATTCAATAAAAGTTCTTATCATTAAAAATGGTGGTAATTTTGCCCCAACCAATCAGATGTTAGCTTTCAAATGTTAAAAAATATCTGATTGTTTGTGGCAAAATTAGCATGGTTTTAAAGAACTTTTATTGAATCTCCCAAAGGGCTGGGACACACTAGTGCGTTTTTCACGTTTTTGTTTGCAATTGCACCCACGCTTTTTGCTAAAACGGAAATCGCGTGGAATTTCCCAAGATTTTCGTTGCACATGCAATTGTGCGTCTGTTCGCATTTTGCGTTCAGCTATTTTACGCGCAATCGCATTCTTTTTCTCTTTGTTAATAGCAAAAACGAATGCGCAAACACGAAACAACTCGCATGAATGCACAGAAATGCTCACAATTTCGTGCGTTGTAGTGTGGCCTCAGCCTGAATGTTTTAAAAGTGCTACATGCTCACTTGGCAGAGAGCCCAGAATTCAGGGGCTATAATATCCATTAAAGTATGTACTAAATAACAAATCCTCCTCAATGTGTTTGAAAGAATAAATAAATAATTATAGTGCTAAATGTCACAGAGAATAAATATATTATAAAAAGCTTTACGTAATACTATCAAATATAGAGTCTTAGAAAAAGAGGAGATGGAAGTAGGAATTATCCCCGACTAGATGGACTATAGAGTGACCATAAAATACTTTAAAACCAAGGGTATAAAAACAAACTCAATCGATTTAAGGGTAACATATTAAACAAAGCAAATCATCGCATTATACAGAGCTGACAGATTAAAATACTACTCCTGTTCACAATATATCATACATATTAATCAGACTATTTCAAAGATTAAAGGACCACTACACCCTATTTGGTAATCCAAGGTACCATCATTCTAAATACTCAATAGATTATCTATAAGAAACAAGATAATGGAAGTTTTTTTTTAAGGCCCTTTGTGACAACAATAACGGAACGGAACTGACAGAACTTACTCTGTATCTTATGCTAACAACACATCTTCTCCGGTTCTTCTTAGTGTGGGGGTGCCTGCGATGGTCTGTTCTTAAACCCTTATCGTTCTCCCTCTACACTTTTTTCCTTGGGAGAAGCCATTAGCTCTTTAGATTTCAAGTATTTTTTATATGCAGATGATACACAAATCTATTTGTCCACACCTACGCTGACACCTGACATCCAATCACGTGTTTCTGGCTACCTCCTTGCCATCTCCTCCTGGATGTCTCAGTGCTACCTCAAATGAAATCTTTCTAAAACTGAACTGATCATTTTCCCACTTAAACCTAGTCCTGTCCCATCTTTCTCTATTTCTGTTGACAATACCCCCATTTTCCCCATCCAATCGGAACACTGCCTAGGGGAAATTATTGACTCTTCTCTCTCCTTTTCTAAACACATAAACTATGTTGTGAAAACCTGCCACTTTTTCCTTCACAATATAGCGAAAATCCGCAGGTTCCTTTCTCTCCCAACCACTGCAATGCATGCTCTCATCCTATCGCGCCTAAACTATTGCATCCTACTACTTACTGGTCTTCCTGCTTTCCACCTCTCTCCCCTTCAGTCTATAATTAATTCTGCCACACGTATTGTTTCACTCTCTAATAAACAGGATGCCATATCTCTGTACTGTAAAACAACCTTGCTCCCCGTTAAACAGCGCATTGTATACAAAATCATTCTCCTAACATTTAAGTCCCTTTGCTCTGCTGCTCCTCCTTATATTTCCTTTCTAGTGTCCTCATATGTTACTGCCTGTACCCTCCACTCATCACAGAACAGCTCCTGTACAGACCCCCCTATGCATACTGCTTCCTCTTGCTTTTCTCTCTCGTGGCTCCCATCCTCTGGAATTTTATTCTCCTCTCTCTACTTCAAGAAACTTTAATAAGCAGGTTTAAATTTAGCCTTACATTTTATCTATCTGGTAACCAGCACAGTATATATATGATAATATATGCTTTTGGAGTGACAGGTCTTTCACTGTACGTGCTGTGATTTCAAATGATGATTTCTCAGAATCTATAGCTCATATTTTTGAAAAATCTATTTTTTAGACACTGACAACCAGTGAGTCATTAGTATGCAACAGTATATACTGAGGCCCTTTTGGAATCCTGCTTGTAGGAATTCAACTACTATGGCAGGAGTAGTCATGCTAGGTTCAGTTTTATTTTCTCTACACCAGTTTAAGAAAGTATTCCATATAAGGTAGTATTTGTTTGATGTAGATCTCTTTCTGGCAGCTAGGAAAGTGGTTGTTGCTTCCACAGGAAGACCTAGTCCCAGAGTTAACAGATTCAGAATTAGTGTCAGCCTGAATAGTGTTGCTACTATAATATTCATTATGGTTGAAAACCATGGCCTCCTCAGCCAGTAAGATATCAGGATTGTTCTGGTTGTGTCTCTGATAATTTCCTGTAGGATTCTGGGAACTAATAGGAGAACTAATAGGAGATATATACAATCTGGAAGTTCAATTGAATACTGAAGGGCATCTGCTGTCATTGCTCCCTGGGTCTGGAAACGTGAGCAAAATATAGGAAGTTTCATGTTGTGGGGTGTGGCCATGAGAGGTGTTCCCCACATCATGCTGGAATATGGAGGAATCTAGTTCCCATTCCCATGGTAATATCTTGTATCGGCTCACAAAATCTGCCTTCAGGTTGTGCTCCCCTGATATATGGCAGTAATTGTTTGAAGATTGGCTTCCGTCCCAAGTTAAAATTGTTTCCATGTTGTCTGATAGGATCTTGACTTGACGACCTATGATTAATTTCTGAAAGGCTTGCAGTGCCTTCTAAACCACCGTCATTTCTCTGAAATTCAATGATCTCTTGGAGGTTTCTTTGTTCCACTTGCTCTGTACAGAATGGTGTTTCAATGTGGCTCCCCATCCCTTCAGACTTGCATCGTTTGTGACGACTATCCTATCTGGATAGGTTAACTGTATTGTTTATTCAGCCACCAGGTCATTTATTTTCGGAGTTCGGAAGGAATGAGTATTAGCTGGTGTGGATCCTCTTCTGGTTTCTATTGGGATAGGAGACAGTTTTATAGGGGATGAAGATGGAGGAGCGCCCACTGGACTGCTTCTTGAGTGGACACACGTTTGCCTAATATCTGTTGGGCAAAGTCGACCGATGCAGCTGGAAATCTGATGATGTGATACAATACAAATTTAAAAAAATAAATACAAGGTTTTGTATTTTTATTATTTTCCTGGGAGGAAGGGCAAATTTTAATTTTTTGTGTCTACTAGGACTCCTAGTTATTCCAACTCCTGAGTAGGTTCTAGGTGGGATTTTGTTCATTTTATTATCCACCAATAATTCTGTGGTATCTAAAGGACGTCTTGTATATGGATGATTAACAACTGTTTGGAACTGGCTGCTATAAGTATGTTGTCTATGTAAGTGAAGCATCTGACTCCTCTTATTCTCAATGGACATCATACATACACCAGTGTGGGTCTCCGCATCCAAATAATCCACTCGACTAGTCCATTTTCTTTATTAAATGTTACTGCACATCACATAAAACCACATAGTGTGTAACACCTAAAAGGGTCTGACGTGTTTTACAGAACACATCCACTTCATAAGAGACCAAAAGAAGAACACCCCCCCAAGGTGTCCACATTTAAAGGTAAGGTACCCCTTACCATGTACACAAAAACATCCTTACAAAAAACCTCTATATCGTACACCTCAACCCAACACATATAAAAAGAAATGCAATATGTTATTAAATGCAATATGTTAATAAAAACATCAATCAAGATGATTCCATCCCTAGACAAAAGAGAGAAAGATACTTCAGATAGCAACAATAATATACTTACAAAATTGACTTACAAAATATCAAATATCAATAAATCGAAAAAAATTAAAAGTATCGTGCATATGTCAAACAGTTAAGTCAAATGTTAATATCACACATCTAATAATCTTTGGCAGCACACTACACAAAAAGGAAAAAAAAATACAGATATGTGTATATAAACCATATGCTTAGGGGATTCAACATGCTATATAAATGAATTAATATATAATAATAAATATAAAACAAGCAATATAAGAAAAGATTCTTTAAAATTCTTAAAGGCCCAAAGACACTAATATTTATTAATTACGTAGTTTGTTTATATTTAAATTTAGGTCTCAATTCAAATACTGGTTCTCATGGTTACAAATAAAGATGTCCGAAACTCACCAGATCTGAAAATCCAAAAACAGAACAAATTTTTGATTATCATCGAATGTTCGAGGATATTTTCGAGGATTTCGAGTCGGACCTGGATCCCATCTCCCAATAGATCTAATCTAAAAACAATTCAATTGAAATTCCAAGTTAAGCCCCATGGGTTTCAAGGTATTCAATTTATGAATCCAGAAGTCTTCCCTGCGTAAGAGTTTTTTATGGAGCTCACCTCCAAAAATCTGAGGAGACTTATAATAGACTATAATAATGACAGGTATGAAGAAATCCCGAGAGTAATTGCGGACATGAAACGTAAATTACAGGAGGGTACTAAACTTGAAGATTTTGACAAAGAAATGGGAGTGATTAATGAGAATTTGATAGGTATGGAGACTGATCTTAAATTATTCAAACATAACAAATTTATTCGAGACAAAATAGACTATGAAAAAAACAATGTTTATGTAGTGAAACATAGAGGTCCTACTACCCTGGGAGAGGGCAAAGGGTATACTAATAGTAGTTATAAAAAAAATACCGTAGAGACATGGCTAAGTGTGTGGTCAGATTCTCAGGCGAAGCACAGGATTCGTCTGATACCTCTGGGTCCTCTTTTATAGATGCATTGACATACCGTGTACGGATTCCAACGAGGGTCTGAGTAATACACAAGATCCGCACACAAGATGAATATAGAGCAACAGATTGAGACCCTGTCGAGGGTACAGTACGTCCAGCGGAGACAAGGGACCCGAGGTATACATAGAGGATACCAGACAAAACCAGGGCAGGTCTATTCTGAAAAAGAGGGGCAGAACTTACAGGAAGATAGCAGAAGAGATATTAGGCTATACCAAAGGAACTCCTGATGAAAATAATACCCAATTTAACAATGTAAATACAGTGAATTATATTGTTATAAACCTTTCAGATAAGAATTTAAGTGAATAACAAGGTAGTGTTTTAAATAACACTTATGTTTTGGACAAACCCATGAAACTGTTTGACACTTTAATAGGTATTAATTGGTTTGTATGGAAACTTGTATTGTTTTTAGACACTTTGCATTGGATGATACTGGTAATATGAACCAACTCTTAGACCTCTCTCCTTCGTTGAGGGTAAATGAGACAATTAGTCAGGACATAACCATGGAGGTGATTAATACCAGATAGACTGATGGACTTTATAGATATCTGTGCCTTATCTATCAGGGTTACAGAATATTGGTACACTGGATATAGATATCATGAGACCCAATCAAATTTTGAATTCGGATTTCAGAAATCCATCTCCCTTTTTTTTCTTTGGGTAGCAAAGGTCAATTTGCACCCTCATACGCCATGGAGCTTTGGGAAAATACTCTTATTTATGATGGGGTCGATCCATTTACATCTAATATCATAATGTATATAAGATATATTGATGACCTATTATTTCTATGGGATGGAGACTCACAGGATGCAGACACCTTCTGAGGCTGAGACACCTTCATAATTGTTTGTCTTTTTGAAATTTGGTTCCTTTAGGACGAAAGGAAGGATTAGGTTTCTAATTCTTAGAGGTATAATTTCCTCCAGGTCTGTACATTTTTGCTTCCTAAAAAAAGACATTCTCGTTTGTGCTATTGGAGGAAGTGTTCTTCTTGGTTTAAATTCTGGTAGAATCAGCTTCCTATTATCAGCATTTTCAGCTAAAATTTCTTTGAGCTTACTGCAAAAGAGAAATCCCCCCTGTAAAAGGTAGATTAGATAATGTATGTTTGGAACTTGCGTCTGCTTTCCATTGGCAAAGCTATAGGGATCTCCTTGCTGCTACAGAACAGCCCATAGATTTGGCTGTTAATTTAATAATGTCTATGGAAGCATCTGATATGAATGTATTAGCAGATGCAACCTTCTGGAGCATTTCACGTATTTCCCCCCTGGAAGTTCCATTTAATAATGCCTGATCAATATCTTCCAGAATCTATTGGCTCTAGAAATGCCTGTTGGTCTTGCTGCTGCACCTAAGATAGAATGGGTTATTTTAAGAAGAGAATCTTGTATTTTTTCCATGGGATCTTTAAGTGTTACCCCATCATCCATAACAAGGGATGTCTTTCTTGCAACTCCTGCCATGGCAGCATCAACCTTAGGTGCTGAGTCCCAAAGTTTAGAGTCAGACTGGTTAAATTGGTAATTCTTAAGAAATGCTGGAGATGGTGTAAATCTTTTTTCCAAAATGCGCCATTCATCCAAAAATGTTTGCATGAACTGGAAAATATTTTCTAGCTTCTGAATCTTCTTGCTCCTTTGGTTGTTCTGTAGTATCAACCATAAGAGTATCTCTCATAAGACTAATGAGATTTTCTATATTGTTATTAGAATAACTAGTATTATCTTGGTAATCTTCTTTAACCTCTCCAACTGATTCTTCTTGATTAGAAGGTCCAGGGTTCTCATTCTGTTGCACAGTTATAGATGGAATGAGAGGCCAAAACTGACTTAGAGACATTCTGTGTAATTGTTTTTTTTCCAGATTACTGGAAGGAAAAACGTATATCAAAACATTCTGCACAGAATTTTTTGTTTTGCATAGGTGGTTTGTTACATACAGAGCATTCCTTTCTGGAGGATTTTGGGCTGGAGTACCCTGGGATCTCCTAAAATAATAAAAAGAAAATACATATTAAATGTATTAAAATGTAGATTGTTAGATCCAATCCAAATTGGAGGATACTCTTTCAAATTTCACACCCCCTAAAAGGAAACCTGGATCTTCTTTTGCATTACATCAGGCACTGGGGAAAAAATGTAAACATACAAGTGAATAAATACTCCATATCTGATAAGATTTAAGGTTGGATTGCTGTGGCTTGACTATACTCACAGCTACAGGTTTTAGTAACTGTAATAGGGCTGCTGGCAAGCTGGAGCACACAGAATGCTGACCTAGACTGATCTGAATGGGAGTTCCGCCAGACTAGCAAGTGACAGCCGCATCTTTGCCAGATTGCCTCACAAATCTGGGAGGATGCACCCAAAAAACACTGGTCCTAAGGGCAGCCGGTTTCTACAATGTGAGAGGCATTGGTATTTTTTTAAAGGTTAGTTGGATGATCCTATATGCACAAAGGAACAGGAATGAAAAAAGGCACATGCAAGGGGGTGGAGACGCAATTTATAGCTTATTAAATCCTGGCATGCACAAGGAGTTGGAACTGTACTGGATGGACGTATGTCAACCTCAAATACTATATAATAACTTAAACCTCAGTTGCCCACTGAATTGTGCAAGCACAGTAAAAAAAAGGTGACTTTGATAAAGGTGTAAACAGAAAGAAGGAAACCCTTTTCAGGAAACTGTTTTCTCTCAAGTAATACCTTCCAGCATACAATGTATCGGTTTTTGGTTCTGCAACACTGACTGGCAGATTGTTAGTACTGTTACAAAGTTGATATCTGCCTTAAATAAACTTTTCCATTCTGTTCAGTGGAATAAAGTAATACAGAGTAATTACTTGAGGTTCCCAGGGAGCCTGTCTCAATATTGGGTGGAGGTATGCCAATCTGGTATTCCTGCTCATATAGCAGAAACATAGGACTCCTGTAGCACCAATCCAGACTATAAATACAAAACTTCTATTTTGAGTAATCAGAGGGCTACATAGTTTAAAAAAATATAACATTTTCAGTTTAAAACACTACAATAATAAAAACAATCTTAAGCTGTATGGTCAGGGGCATCTCTAGCATCTGAGAAGATATGGGGCACTTTTGGGCACTCCAAAAATGTTTTAGGCCTTGCCTGTCTGTTTCTGTCTGTCTCAATCTCTATCTGTCTGTCTATTATCTATCTATCTATCTATCTATCTGAGTGTGTCACGAGAGCTCACTTACAGGAGCCCCCCCCCAGCATGTCTGCTTGCTTGTTAGAAGGGAGAAGTGTCTCACGAAGCAGCCTCTCCCCCACCCCCTTTCAGCAGCATGTACTTGCCTGTTAGAAGAGAGGAGAAAAGTGTCTTAACACAGCAGCAGCCCCATCCACTATCAGCAGTGTTGGGAAGATATGTTGATTAGCTGTAAAGTGTTGGGCTATGAAGGCTCTTTATTATGTAAGTGAATGTATCCAGTATTGGCTGGATTACAAGTGGGCAGTGACTAAGGGAGGGGGGGCAGTTAGGAGCAGTCACTAAACATTTAAAATTCATTAACAAAGCAGACACACATGTAAGTACCATAATTTTACTACCCTAACATTGTGCTTTCAGATTATACAAAGTTGTTTGAGTGAGTATAGAGACCCTTTATATAGTGTTTGTCTATTATGTTGTCAATGTGTCTGTCTGTCTATCATGTTGTAGGGACTAAACCATGCAATGAAAAGAAATCTAAACTATGTTATCAGTTAATAAGTGTTTTGTTTTTTACCTCTCTTCCTGTCTCTTGCACGAATTGGTGTGGGGGATGGGGGCAGTTAGTTAAATAGGATTCACATTGGTTGGATCAGTGGTTTGGACCTAACAAAAGGAGGTTTACTGTGAGTGTAAATGATCTTGAGTGGAAGTTGTTACAGTCCCTTGTTCTAAAGGACCTTGTTCTTAAAGAAAAGACATATAAAAAAGGACAATAAAACAAGATTGGTGTGTTCTGGTGTTGTGTATTAGAAGGGACAGTTTTGTTGGTACCATGCAATGTGCATCCTGCCTCATGTATGCAGGGAACCTATGTCTGTGTCAGGTGTGAGTGGGTTACCCATTTGGAAGCTGATGTGCAGAGTCTAAGGGGGCAGCTTGCAGCATTGCAGGGATTGGCAAATCTGGGGGGTCAACAGGTTCGGCATGTGGAT
Organism: Hymenochirus boettgeri; assembly: GCA_019447015.1. NCBI lineage: Eukaryota > Metazoa > Chordata > Amphibia > Anura > Pipidae > Hymenochirus > Hymenochirus boettgeri. The sequence continues at coordinate 113,227,235 of CM033475.1, read as the reverse complement.
CATGTAGACAGATTATTGGGGGTGGCAGAGTGTGACCTGGCAGTCTTGGTTTACATTGGTGCCAATGACAAAGTTAGAGGAGGAGGTGAGGTCCTTAAACATGATTTCCGAGAGCTAGGGGCCAAGTTAAAAGCAAGGACCTCCAGGATAGTGTTTTCAGAAATACTACCACAGCCACATGCTATGCTAGGGAGACAGTGGAGCTTAGGAGCATTAATGCATGGCTAAGAGGGTGGTGTAAGGAAGAAGGGTTTGGGTTTATAGAGAACTGGGCAGAATTTGCTGTCGGCTACAGGCTCTTTAGTAGTTAGGGGGTTGCACCTCAGTGACGTTTTCGGGGGGGGAGATGGTTAGAGAGTTGGAGAAGATTTTAAACTAGGTTTGGGGGGAGGGTATTATCAGTCTCACTGGAATAGATAGCCCAGGAGGAAAGCAGGGTGTAGATTGGCCAGTGGTGGGTGGAAAGGAGGGTGGGGCTAGCATAAGGGATAGGGAGGCATGTGTATTAAAGTGTATAAATAAACTACAGGATCATAATCTAAAATGTATGTTTGCAAATGCATGAAGCCTGGCTCACAAAATGGGTGAATTGGAGATAATGGTGTTGAATGAAAAGTATCATGCAGTAGGTATAGCAGAAATGTGGTTGAACAGTTCTCTCAACTGGGCTGTAAATTTAGAAGGATACTCCTTGTTTAGGCAGGACAGAGAAAAAAGGAAGGGGGGAGGAGTATGTTTTTATGTTAAAAAAGAATTGAAGCTATATTTAAAAGAAGAGACGACTGGCGGTATGGATGTTAAAGCAGAAGAAATATAGGTGAAATTATAGGTGGAATTAGGCAACAGTGAAGGGGGTAATGCAAATATTCCCAGCACCGGCTTGCCTTGTCACACCACAAAGTCAATATGTAAAAACAGTTTTCTTTATTTCATTCCTATTAAAAACATGCTTACAGTTTTTTCAGTATGCAAACCATACAATCCATAAGAAAAGCAGCCTGTAGGTCTGACATGTTTCAGGCTGAAGAGCCCTTACTCATAGACTGAAGGTTAGTACCTCCCATTCAAAAGATAACCAATAAAGAACTAAGTAAAGAGAAAATGTAACTCTTACGTGTGCTTTTCTCACACCCATATACAAAGTGTCATTTAAAAGGTAACATTGGAAAAGCAACGCTCCCACCAGATATGTTGGAGGAAAATATTGTGGTTATTCCAAAAGTAGGAAAAGACTCCACTCAATGTGGGAACTATAGACCAATTTCCCTAATAAACACGGACTTAAAAATGTTCACAAAAATCCTAGCAAATAGACTCTTCAAAATCCTCCCCTCGCTAACACATAAAGAATCAAGAGTGAAAATCCAAAAGGATTCTCTGCGAAGAAGTAATGCATGTCTGTCCCACAGAGAATCCTTTTGGATTTTCACTCTTGATTCTTTACATCCTAAAGGTTTAAATTCTAATCTTGGGTTATCCTGCTTCTTGTCCAAAAGATAATTATGGTTTTAACTTTTCTACTATTTATTCACTTTATATATTTATTATGGTGTTATACATGTCCTTTCCCTCTAGGTGTCGCTAGAGATCTACTTCCTGGGGTCTATATAAGGTTTTTTTATACTGTCTCATTGTAACAATTTTTCTTGTCTGAAGAAGGTACATAGTACCGAAACGTCACTTTGATGTGCCTGTGTAAGATGCAATAAAGTACACAGGATCACGCAAGTCTGGTGTGCATGGCTCTAATCTGTTGATTATACTACTGACTACATTGCCTGAGTCTGCCATTTGGCACCCAGCACCTTATCCATAAATATCATCAGGTGTGTGCAGGATTACTTTTTCTTGTTTTGCTTTCTATAGACACGGAGAAAGCGTTTGATAGAATAGACTGGCAATTCATGAAATATTGCCTACTACAGTTTGGCTTTAACCCTTTCACTGCCACAGATCGTATATTCATGATCTGTGCAGTGAATGCACAAACTGCCACAGATCGTGAATATACGATCTGTGGCTTCCCCCCTCCAAAAAATTTTTTCCCCCCTGCTAGGGCCGATCGGGGGGCAGCATTCAACTGCCCCCCTAGTCCCCTCGATCCCCCCTCGGTTTCGTCCAAATCCGAGGGGGGGATCAGGAGATATCCTGCATTGAAGTTTTCCCTACCTTGAAGCTGCCGGTCCGGAGGAGGAAGCTGAATGGGAGACCCCGGTGACATCACAGAACTTCCTCCTTCACCGGGGTCTTCCCATATGGAGGTACACTGCTGCCCCCGGTGGTCCAGTGGAGGTACTGCAGCATGATCTATGGAGATCATGCTGCAGTCCCTAAGTATAGTAAAAGCTGTCAAGCTAACAGCTTTACTATACATTTTGTGAATGGAACTCAAAGTTCCATTCACAAATAGGATTTTTTCTAAGTCTTTGCTACTTAGCGAAGGCTTAGAAAAAAAATGGGGACAGAGATCAAAATTTGGTGATCACTTCTGATCACCAATTTATTGATCTTTGCCAATGAATGAAAAATCACTTCCTGGAAAATGATTTCCGGGAAGTGATTTTTCCGATCGGATTTCGAATTGGAAAACGGGCATTTATGCCCGTATTCCAAGTTCGGTATCATTCCCTAAGATGATTTGATGATCAACTTTGGGAATGATCCCCAAAAAATAGGGGAAATGCACACAAAATAAAATCTTAAAGTGATACACACACCTTTTTTTTTTAACCTAAAAACTATAAATTAGCAAAAAAAATTGTCTTCTCTAAGCTTCCCAATGTCCCCGGTGATATCGCTAAAGTAAACACGGATCATTATTTGTTCGATTTCAAGGGAAACTAAGCCTATTTTAGTAGGGAATTTTGCAGAGGTACCAAAAAAAGACCAGATTTAACTTTTAGGATCAGTAAAAGTGTGCAAAAACTTGTGGGACTCTCCGTACTAACTGCTTTTCACTAAAATACCACTAAAAGGGGGAGTGGGGATAGGGGTGGGGGGTGGATTGTGGCGTTTTTTTATTTTTTCTTGTAATTGCAATTGCGCATGGATCCCATTTGAGCTAGTTGGTGGCCCCGTCTCTGTTTGCACCCACCCATATGGCATACCGTTTGATTCAGGACATGTGGGAGATTGCCGTTTAGTGGGTTTTTTTACTTGCCAAGTGGGTTTAGGTAGGATTTCAACCATTGAGTCCTCTTATTTTATTTTTTCACAAAATCTCCTAAAAGCACGGACTTCTTTGGATCAGTGGGTCTGGAATTCTTCATGTATGTATGAAAGCATGGCATGGTAACGTAGATGAAGGTGTGTAGATTCCAAAAATATATAGTTCGGGGGGGAATTTCCATGTTTTGGGACTGTTTCCTTAGAAAAAGTGTAGGCTGTTCAAATTACAGAGCACTTTGATTCTTTCTTGTAATTGCATTTGTGCATGCGTCCCATTTGAGCTAGTTGGTGGCCACGTCTCTGTGTGCATCCACACATAGGGCATACCGTTTGATTCAGAACATGTGGGAGATTGATATTTAGTTGGGAGTTTTATTTGTGGGGGGCATTTTCAAGTTTTGGGGCTGTTTGAAATTACAGAGCACTTTGATTTTTTTCTTGTAATTACACTTGTGCATGTGTCCCATTTGAGCTAGTTGGTGGCCATGTCCCTGTGTACATCCACGCATATGGCATACCGTTTGATTCAGGGCATTTGGAAGATTGATAATTGACAAGTTTTTTTTACATGACATGGAAATTTGCCATGATTTTTAACTTTGAATTGTATTTTTATAAATTTTTCCTGAAAATCTGGTAAAAAAGCGAAATTTTACATGAAACTCCGCCCACACCATTGGTGGTATGCATAAAGGAATCACACCATTGTGTAGCTGAAGGTGTGTAGATTCCAAGAATATATAGTTTGGGGGGGGTATTTCTAATATAGAGGGGTGTTTAGTCTGACAAATCTGAAAAGTTGCTGTAATTGGGCCATTGTTCATTGGCTCACTTTGTGGCTAGTTGATTCCACGTTTGCGCGTGTAACCATACATAGGGCATACCGTTTGATTCAGGACATTTGGGAGATTGATATTTGGTAACTTTTTTTTACATTACTTGGGATTTTGGCATGATTTCTACCTTTGAGAGTGTTTTTTTTCAATTTTGTTTAGAAAATCTGCTAAAACTGTGAACTTCTACGAAGAACTGCGCCCACACCATTGATGGTACGAATGAACAAACTACAGAATTTCGTAGATAAAGGTGTGAGGATTCGAGAAATATATGGTTTGTGGGGGTTGTTTTGTGGGGAAAAATTGCAGACTGTTCAAATTCAGATTTGACTGAATATTTTTGCTGTTTCTGAGCCATTGTGCATTGTTTCACTTTGTGTCTTTTGGCTTCCACGTCCACGTGTGTAACCACACATATGGCATACCGTTTGATTCAGGACATTTGGGAGATTGATATTTAGTAGCTTTTTACATCTAAATTTTTTAGTAGCTTTTTACATTCCATGGGGTTTTGGCATGATTTCTACCTTTTGAAGTTGTTTTTGTTCATTTTTTCAGACAAATGCGAATTTCTACGAAGAACTGCGCCCACACCATTGATGGGATTAATGAACAACTCAGCGTTTACGTAGCTGAAGGTATGTAAATTCTGAGAATATAAGTTTTGCGGGGGTATTTCCAAGTTAGAGGGGTGTTCAGTTTGAAAAATCTGGGAAAATGCTGTTATTGGCTCACTGCGCATTGTTTTACATTTTGACTAGTCGCTTCCACGTCCGTTGTGTGTAACCACACATATGGCATACCGTTTGATTCAGGACATTTAGAGATTGATATTTGGTAAGTTTTTTTTACATTACATGGGGTTTTGGTGTGATTTTGTAACTTGTATGTATTTTTCTCTATTTTTCCAGAAAATTGTGTAGAAATGCGAATTCTATGAGAACTGCGCCCACACCATTGATGGTACGAATGAACAAACTACAGAATTTCGTAGATAAAGGTGTGTGGATTTGAGAAATATATGGTTTGTGGGGGTTGTTTTGTGGGGAAAAATTGCAGACTGTTCAAATTCAGATTTGGCTGAATATTTTTGCTGTTTCTGAGCCATCGTGCATTGTCTCACTTTGTGGCTTTTCGCTTCCACGTCCGCGTGTGTAACCACACATATGGCATACCGTTTGATTCAGGACATTTGGGAGATTGATATTTAGTAGCTTTTTACATTCCATGAGGTTTTGGCATGATTTCTACCTTTTGAAGTTGGTTTTTGTTTTTTTTTTTGAACATCTGGTAGAAGTGCAAACTTCTACGAAGAACTGCGCCCACACCATTGATGTCATTGAACTGACCCGAACTACAGCGTTACATAGCTGAAGGTGTGTAGATTTTGAGGAATATATAGTTTGTGGGGGTTATTTCTGAGTTCGGGGGTGTTTTGTGGAAAAAACTGCAGACTGTTCCCAATTCGGAGTTGGCTAAATATTTTCGCTGTTTCTGAGCCATCGTGCATTGTCTCACTTTGTGGCTTTTTGCTTCCACGTCCGCGTTGTAACCACACATATGGCATACCGTTTGATTCAGGACATTTGGGAGATTGATATTTAGTAACTTTTTTTTACATTCCATAGGTTTTGCATGATTTCTACCTTTTGAAGTTGTTTTTTGTTCATTTTTTCAGACAAATGCGAACTTCTACAAGAACTGCGCCCAACCATTGATGGTTTGAATGAATATCTACTGCTTTACATAGCTGAAGGTGTGAAGATTTCGAATATATAGTTTATGGGGGTTATTCTAAGTTACGGGGGTGTTTTTGGATAAAATAACTGCAGACTGTCCAAATTCGGAGTTGGCTAAATATTTTCGCCGTTTCTGAGCCATCGTGCATTGTCTCACTTTGTGGCTTTTCGCTTCCACGTCTGCGTGTGTAACCACACATATGGCTACCGTTTGATTTAGGACATTTGGAGATTGTATTTGGTAACTTTTTTTTTACATTCCATGGGGTTTTGCATGATTTCTTACCTTTTTGAACGTTGTTTGATGTTCATTTTTGTAACATCTGGTAGAAGTGCAAACTTCTACGAAGAACTGCGCCCACACCATTGATGATATGAATAACGACACTACAGTGTTACATAGCTGAAGGTGTGTAGATTTCAGGAATATATAGTTTGTGGGGGGTATTTTTGAGTTGGGGGGGGTTTTTGTGGAAAAACTGCAGACTGTTCAAATACAAAACTGGCTAATTTTTTTTGTGCTGCTGTACTGACATTTGGCACTGGTCACGCTCTAGGTTAGTTGTAGCCATGTCTCTAGGTACACCCATGAATGTGGCATACGTTTTATTCGGGAGGGGTTAGGCTTTCATATTTGAGATGCGTTTGACCTTTCCTCCACAGTTTTTAGCTGAAATTCGCATTTGATTTTGTCTCCGATTTTACAGTTGAGGAAAAAGGAAAATGTGAGAAAGTTTACAATTTGACGAAGAGCTGCGTCCGGGTATCTGCATTTTGATCGAAACTAACCTCACTCGTAAATCCTGGCGTGTGGTAGTTTCTAAAAATATCTCACTTGTGGGATATTTTAGATAATTTGGTAGATATTCTATGTTAACTGTTGTAGTGGTTACATTTTAATTTGGTGTAATATTCTAGGAGGTGCAGTTTTAGTTTGGGGGGGTCTCTGTACAGGAAAGTGGGGTACTACATATATCGTGTATCGTTGTATTCGGGAGTATCTGAGCTTTAGAAACATTAAGATTTTGTGCGTAACCTTAAGATAACTATAAGTAAAAATGGGAAAAATCCATGAAAATTTGCAAATTTTTCATTTTTTTTACATATTTTACCCTAATTCCAGTAAAATTTCCAGAAAAGTTACAAAATTCTGTTACCATGTTAAAGTACACTTTGTGCTGAAAAAAACAATGTATAATATTCCTGATTTACTGCAAGGTTTCCTACTGTAAATTAGTCTAAAGCGAATTACGTGACAAAATCCTGAAAATTCTTCTGGCAGTTAACGCAAAAAAAAATGAAAATCTCCTGGCAGTGAAAGGGTTAAAGGCTCCTTCATGACAGCCATTGATAACCTATACTCATACCCAACAGCAAATATTTAAAATATGGGTTACTCCTCTCACACTTTCCCAATTAGAAATGGCACATGCCAGGGATATCCCCTATCACCACTGATTTTTGCACTATGCATGGAACCCTTAGCGGCACATGTTCGCAACCATGCATGAATTCATGGAGTACAGATTGGGAAAGAGGAATATAAAAAAACTACACATTATTTACAATCACCAAACCACAAACCTCGCTAACATTCCTCTGCCCTGAATTGCAAATATTTGTCGACCTTTCAGGATTCAAAATGAATTACTCAAAATCTGTTATATTACCTATTCACGTGTCCCCCACAACCTCTAAACTATTACAAATCAACTTCAAGCTTCAAATGGAACTAGTCACATTTTACCTACTTGGGGATACAGATCTGCTCTGACCCCGAGAAACTATACACCATGAACCACTCCTCATTAATTAAAAAACTAATCACCCAACTCAATCAATGGAAAACATTCAAAATATCCTTATTCGGAAAAATCAACAGATTGATGACTTTACATTATTTTAGATTTTAGATTTTATTTAGATCCCTACCAATCGCATTTAAACCCACAGATATGAAGCTATTTCAAACTAAAATCACAAAATTTCTGTGGAACGAGAAATGTCCCCTAATAAGTATAAAAACACTCCAAAGGCCTAAAAAACTAGGAGGAGCAGCCCTCCCCTCTCTACAACATTATTTTCTAGCGGCTAGAATGGCACAGACGATGCAATGGTACAGCAACTCTGAAATACCCCGCTGGCAAGAATTAGAACAGGCTCTCCTTTCCTCCATACCCTTAAGAGATATACTATGGCTACCCATACACCAATTGAATATTATGCACAACATGCACAACCTATATTTAACATACACAATTGAATTCTGGCACAATACAGTAAGAAATTGTAAATTGAGTAGCACACCATCCCCCATGACCCCTATATACCACAATCCTGATTTTCAACCTGGTAAGAAAACACAAATTGGGGAAACATCACAGGTCAGCACAGCACCAAGTTAGAGGCTCCTCTAACGCTCTGCGCTCACGGCCGCCTTATCCCTTTTATACGAGTAGGCCACGTCCCCCGCATGACGCGCAATGCACGCATTGGAATGGAAGGCAGTGGTTTTAAAATCCACTGCCAGAGCTCTGCCTGAAAAGGCTGATTCCACAGAGTTTTCTGTAGGGGGGGAAGGGGTCTGAGTAACCCACGGCAGCCGTGAGTGGGCGGGGCCATGGCACTCATGAGTGGGTGGGGCCATGGCACCCACAAATGGGCGGGGCCACATGGGGCTGTAAGATAATGGGCCATGGGGGGGCCTGCAACTGTAAGGACCATGGGGTCTATGAGTGGGAGGGACATGGGGGCTGCAAAGGGGAGGAGGAGACACAGAACAGATTGACTGACAGTTTCAGAGCAGGAAGTGCAGGGGACCTGGTGATGCTGCTGCCATATCCCACACAAAAATGTAAATATCTTCAAAAACTATGCAAAATAAGCAATGGAAATAAATTGCAAAAATTCTCAGGGGAGCAATTCCTATCATTTTGCCTCAATTTACCTAAAGTCATTTTTGGACCACAGTTCCCCTTTAACCCTTTCAGTGCCAGTAGATTTTCATTTTTTTTTTGCGTTAAGTGCCAGAAGAATTTTCAGGATTTTGCCCTTAATCGCTTTAGACTAATATTACAGTAGGAAACCTTGCAGTAAATCAGGAATATTATACATTATTTTTTTCAGCACAAAGTGTACTTTAACACGGTAACAGAATTTTGTAACTTTTCTGGAAATTTTACTGGAATTATGGGTAAAATATAAAAAAAAAAAAAAATGAAAAATTGCAAATTTTCATGGATTTTTCCCATTTTTATTTAGTTATCTTAAGGTTACGCACAAAAATCTTAATGTTTCTAAAAGCTCTGATACTACCGAGTACAACGATACCAGATATATGTAGGTAGCCCACTTTTCCTGTACAGGAGACCCCCCCCCCCCAAACTAAAACTGCACCTTCAAGAATATTACACCAAATCGAAATGTATAACCACTACTGACAGTTAACATAGAATATCTACTAAATTAACTAAAATATCCCCACAAGTGAGATATATTTAGAAACTACACACCCGCAGGATTTTACGAGTGAGGTTGGTTTCGATCAAAATGCAGATACCCGGGCGCAGCTCTTCGTCCAATTGTAAGTTATTTTCTCACATTTTCCTTTTTTTCCTCAACTGTAAAATCAGAGACAAAATCAAATGCGAATTTCAGCTAAAAAGTGTGGAGGAAAGTTCAAACGCATCTCAAATATGAAAGCCTAACCCCTCCCGAATAAAACGGTATGCCACATTCATGGGTGTACCCAGAGACATGGCTACCAACTAACCCAGAGCGTGACCAGTGCCAAATGTCAGTAGCAGCAAAAAAAAAATTAGCCAGTTTTGTATTTGAACAGTCTGCAGTTTTTCCACAAAACACCCCCCCCAACTCAGAAATACCCCCCACAAACTATATATTCTACACACCTTCAGCTATGTAACACTGTAGTTCGTTCATTCATACCATCAATGGTGTGGGCGCAGTTCTTTGTAGAAGTTTGCACTTTTACCAGATTTTCAAAAAAAATGAACATCAAACAACATTCAAAAAGGTAGAAATCATGCCAAAACCCCATGAAATGTAAAAAACGTTACCAAATATCAATCTCCCAAATGTCCTGACTCAAACACACCTTCAACTATGTAACGCTGTAGTTTGTTCATTCATACCATCAATGGTGTGGGCTCAGTTCTTCGTAGAAATTCACATTTGTCTGAAAAAAATGAACAAAAACTACTTCAAAAGGTAGAAGTCATACCAAAACCTCATGGAATGTAAAAAAAAGTTACTAAATATCAATCTCCCAAATGTCCTGAATCAAATGGTATGCCATATGTTGTGTTACACACGCGGATGTGGAAGCGAAACCATGAAGTGAGACAATGCACGATGGCTTAGAAACAGTGAAATATTTAGCCAACTGAATTTGAGCAGTCTTGCAGTTTTTTTCCACAAAACACCGCCATATATTAGAAATACCCCACCACAAACTGTTCCTGAAATCTACACACCTTCAGCTTGTAACCTGTAGTTTGTTCATTCTACCATCAATGGTGTGTGGGCAGTTCTTCGAAGAAGTTTGCACTTTTCTGAAAAAATGAACAAAAAACAACTTCAAAAGGTAAATCATGCCAAAACCTGATGGAATGTAAAAAAAATTACTAAATATCAATCTCCCAAATGTCCTGAATCACGTTATGCCATATGCGTGGTTACACACGCGGACGTGGAAGCAAATGGCCAAGTGTTTAATTTAGGGAATTGAAAAAGTTAGGAGAGAAGTCTTCGAATGATCGAAGGCCTTGTTCGTTGTATAGTTGTTTTAATTGGGTTAGGCCTAATGTTTGCCAGGAAGTTAGGTCAAGGTCTGGAACTAGGTGGTCTAGTGATGCGATTGGAATTTCTCCACTTAGATTCATATATTCATTGTGTGTTTTGCATGTCTGTTTCCATATATGGATAGTTGTAGTCAGGGAGTAGTACTTTAGGTTTATTGTGCAGGGAATAAAGTTTTTTTTCTTTTGTGATCAGGGCTGCTCCAAGAATTTCTCTAAGGGAATTATTTCCTGTCAGGAATTGTTCGTCCTCTACCCTGTATTTTTCTTCTGCATCTGACCACCAGTGCTTTAGTTGGTCTAGCACTGCTGCTTTATGGTAATCTGACATGTTGGGGATACCCATACCTCCTGTCAATGTTTTCTGGTATAATAGTTTTTTGTTTGTTCTGGCTCTTTTTCCAGACCAGATAAATTTTTCCATTATAGATTGTAATTTCTGGAAGTATTGTTTTGTTGGTTGTAGAATTATTGTTCTAAATACAAATATGATTTTTGGAAGAAGCGTCATTTTGATAGCTGAGATCTTGCCGAACCATGAAAGGTTTTCTTTTTCCCATTTTTTAGTAATTGTTTCAGTTAGATGTAGCAGTGGAATGTAGTTTTGATTAAATAATTGATTAGTAGGGATCGTCAGTTGTATTCCCAGGTATGGTAATGTTGAATCTCGCCATTGAAATGAAATTGCTTTTGGAGGATTTTTTCTGTTTGTGATATTAGCTGCTAATATTAGGGATTTGTTTTTGTTTAATTTATTGTATGATATCTGATTTGCTCGTTTTAAGATTTCAATCGTCTTGGGAGGATGTTACCGCAAAGAGACATATTTTGTGATGTTTATTACCACAGGAATGCCCGTTATCTGTGTATGTGATCTAATGGTTTTGTGCTATCGCTCCATCATTACGCAAACTGAGAGGTGAAAGCTGGCATCCTTGCCTTGTTCCATTAGTGAGTACAAATGGTGCGGATTGTAGATCAGCAGCTAAGACTATCGCTGCTGGGTTGGAGTACAGTGCAAGTATGGCTGTGAAAATGTTTTTCTGAATTTTTGCAGGACACCTTTCATGTACTCCCAGTTTATCCTATTGAACGCCTTACCAGTAACAGTCCCAGCAGACTTTCCCCTTACCAGTAACAGTCCCAGTGCCAGCAGACTTTCCCCTTATCAGTAACAGTCCGAGTGCCAGCAGACTTTTCCCCTTACCATTAACAGTCCCTGTGCCAGCAAACTTTCCCCTTTACCAGTAACAGTCCCAGTAGCTTTTCCTCTTTAACAGTAACAGTCGCTGTGCAAGCAGACTTTCCCCTTACCATTAACAGTCCCTGTGCCAGCAAACTTTCCCCTTAACCAGTAACAGTCCCAGTGCCAGCAAACTTTCCCCTTAACCAGTAACAGTCGCAGTGCCAGCAGCCTTTCCCCTTTACCAGTAACAGTCCCTGTGCCAGCAGACTTTCCTTTTATCAATAACAGTCCAAGTGCCAGCAGACTTTCCCCCTTACCACTAACATTCCCAGTGCCAGCAGACTTTCCCCTTTACCAGTAACAGTCCAAGTGCCAGCAGCCTTTCCTCTTTACCAGTACAGTCCCAGTGCCAGCAGCCTTTCCCTTTATCAGTAACAGTCCCAGTGCCAGCAGACTTTCCCCCTTACCAGTAACAATCCCAGCAGACTTTCCCCTTTACCAGTAACAGTCCCAGTGCCAGCAGACTTTCCCCTTTACCAGTAACAGTCCCTGTGCCAGCAGACTTTCCCCTTTACCAGTAACAGTCCAAGCGCCAGCAGCCTTTCCTCTTTACCAGTAACAGTCCCAGTGCCACAGCCTTTCCCTTTATCAGTAACAGTCCCAGTGCCAGCAGACCTTTCCCCCTTACCAGTACATTCCCAGTGCCAGCAGACTTTCCCCCTTACCATGTAACAATCCCGCAGACTTTCCCCTTTACCAGTAACAGTCCCAGTGCCAGCAGACTTTCCCCTTTACCAGTAACAGTCCCAGTGCCGCAGACTTTCCCCTTTACCAGTAACAGTCCCAGTGCCAGCAGCCTTTCCTCTTTACCAGTAACAATCCCTGTGCCAGCAGACTTTCCCTTTATCTGTAACAGTCCCAGTGCCAGCAGACTTTCCCCTTTACCAGTAACAGTCCCTGTGCCAGCAAACTTTCTCCTTTACCAGTAACAGTCCCAGTGCCAGCAGCCTTTCCTCTTTACCAGTAACAGTCCCTGTGCCAGCAGACTTTCCCTTTATCAGTAACAGTCCTAGTACCAGCAGACTTTCCCCCTTACCAGTAACATTCCCAGTGCCAGCAGACTTTCCCATTTCCAGTAACAATCCCAGCAGACTTTCCCCTTTACCAGTAACAGTCCCAGTGCCAGCAGACTTTCCCCTTACCAGTAACAGTCCCTGTGCCAGCAGACTTTCCCCTTTACCAGTAACAGTCCCAGTGCCAGCAAACTTTCCCCTTTACCATTAACAGTCCCTGTGCCAGCAAACTTTCCCCTTTACCAGTAACAGTCCCAGTAGCTTTTCCTCTTTAACAGTAACAGTCGCTGTGCCAGCAGACTTTCCCCTTATCAGTAACAGTCCCAGTGCCAGCAAACTTTCCCCTTTACCAGTAACAGTCCCAGTGCCAGCAGCCTTTCCCCTTTACCAGTAATAGTCCCTGTGCCAGCAGACTTTCCTTTATCAGTAACAGTCAAGTGCAAGCAGACTTTCCCCCTTACCACTAACATTCCCAGTGCCAGCAGACTTTCCCCCTTACCAGTAACAATCCCAGCAGACTTTCCCCTTTACCAGTAACAGTCCCAGTGCCAGCAGCCTTTCCTCTTTACCAGTAACAGTCCCTGTGCCAGCAGACTTTCCCCTTATCAGTAACAGTCCCAGTGCCAGCAGACTTTTCCCCTTACCATTAACAGTCCCTGTGCCAGCAGACTTTTCCCCTTACCATTAACAGTCCCTGTGCCAGCAGACTTTTCCCCTTACCATTACAGTCCCTGTACCATTACACATCCCAGTGCCAGCAGCCTTTCCCTTTATCAGTAACAGTCCCAGTGCCAGCAGACTTTCCCCCTTACCAGTAACATTCCCAGTGCCAGCAGACTTTCCACCTTACCATTAACAATCCCAGCAGACTTTCCCCTTTACCATAACAGTCCCAGTGCCAGCAGGCTTTCCCTTTACCATTAACAGTCCCTGTGCGCAGCAGACTTTCCCCTTTACCAGTAACAGTCCCAGTGCCAGCAGACTTTCCCCTTTACCAGTAACAGTCCCTGCCAGCAAACTTTCCCCTTTACCATAACAGTCCCATGCCAGCGCCTTTCCTCTTCCCAGTAACAGTCCCTGTGCCAGCAGACTTTCCCTTTTAGAACAGTCCTAGTGCCAGCAGACTTTCCCCTTTACCAGTAACAGTCCCTTGCCAGCAATTTCTCCTTACCAGTAACAGTCCCAGTGCCAGCAGCCTTTCCTCTTTACCAGTAACAGTCCCTGTGCCAGCAAGACTTTCCTCCTTTATCAGTAACAGTCCTAGTGCCAGCAGACTTTCCCCCTTACCAGTAACACGTCCCAGTGCAGCAGACTTTCCCCCCTACCAGTAACATCCCAGTGCCAGCATACTTCCCCTTACCAGTAAACCCTCCAGCAGACTTTCCCTTTACCGGTAACTGTCCCAGTGCCAGCAGACTTTCCCCTTGCCATATAACAGCTCCCTGTGCCAGCAGACTTTCCCCTTTACCAGAACAGTCCCGTAAACTTTCCCCTTTACCAGTAACAGTCCAGTGCCAGCAGTCCTTTCCTCTTTACCAGTAACAGTCCCTGTCCAGCAACTTTCCCTTTATAGTAACAGTCCTAGTGCCAGCAGACTTTCCCCTTTACCAGTAACAGTCCGTGCCAGCAAATTTCTCCTTTACCAGTAACAGTCCATGCCAGCAGCCTTTCCTCTTTACCAGTACAGTCCCTGTGCCAGCAGCACTTTCCCTTTATCAGTAACAGTCCTAGTGCCAGCAGACTTTCCCCTTACCAGTAACAGTCCCAGTGCCAGCAGACTTTCCCCCCTACCAGTAACATTCCCAGTGCCAGCATACTTTCCCATTACCAGTACAATCCCAGCAGACTTCCCTTTACACCGGTAACTGTCCCAGTGCCACAACTTTCCCCTTGCCAGTAACAGTCCCGTGCCCAGACTTTCCCCTTTCCAGTAACAGTCCCAGTAAACTTCCCCCTTTACCATTAACAGTCCCTGTGCCAGCAGACTTTCCCTTTATCAGTAACAGTCCCGGGCCAGCAGCACTTTCCCCCTTACCTTAACATTCCCAGTGCCAGCAGACTTTCCCCTTATCAGTAACAGTCCCAGTGCCAGCAGACTTTTCCCCTACCATTAACAGTCCCTGTGCCAGCAAACTTTCCCCTTTACCAGTAACAGTCCCAGTGCCAGCAGCCTTTTCTCTTTACCAATAACAGTCCCTGTGCCAGCAGACTTTCCCTTTATCAGTACAGTCCAAGTGCCAGCAGACTTTCCCCCTTACCAGTACATTCCCAGTGCCAGCAGACTTTCCCCCTTACCAAGAACAATCCCAGCAGACTTTCCCCTTTACCAGTAACAGTCCCAGTGCCAGCAGACTTTCCCCTTACCAGTAACATCCCTGTGCCAGCAGACTTTCCCCTTAACCAGTACTCCCGTGCCACATCAGCCTTCTTACTCTTACCAGTAACAGACATGCCTGTGCCAGCAGACTTTCCCCTTATCAGTAACAGTCCCAGTGCCAGCAGAATTTTTCCCCTTACCATTAACAATCCCTTTCCAGCAAACTTTCCCCTTTACCAGTACCTCCAAGTGCCAGCAGCCTTTCCTCTTTACCAGTAACAGTCCCTGTGCCAGCAGACTTTCCTTTATCATGAACAGTCCCAGTGCCAGCAGACTTTCCCCCTTACAGTAACATTCCCAGGCCAGCAACTTTCCAATTACCATTAACAATCCCGCAGATTTCCCCTATACCAGTAACAGTCCCTGTGCCAGCAGACTTTCCCATTATCAGTAACAGTCCCATGCCAGCAGACTTTCCCCTTACCAGTAACAGTCCCTGTGCCAGCAGACTTTCACCCTTTACCAGTACACATTCCCAGTGCCCAGAACTTTCCCCCTTACAGTCACTTCTCAGTGCCAGCAGACTTCCCCCTTACCAGTAACATTCCCAGTGCCACAACTTTCCCTTTACCATACAGTCCCAGTGCCAGCAGACTTTTCCCTTTACCGTAAATCCCAGCGAATTTCCCCCTTTACCAGTAACAGTCCCAGTGCCAGCAGACTTCCTCCCCTTATCAGTAACAGTCCCCAGTGCCAACAGACTTTCCCCTTACCATAACATTCCCAGTGCCAGCAGGCTTTACCTTTACCAGTAACGTCCCCAGTGCCAGCAGACTTTCCCCTTTACCGTAACAGTCCCATGCCAGCAGACTTTCCCCTTAGCTAACATCCCATTGCCAACAGACTTTTCCCCCTTACATACATTCCAGTGCCAGCAGCTTTACCCCTTTACCAGCAACATTCTCAGTGCCAGCGCTTCCCCCT
Source organism: Hymenochirus boettgeri (assembly GCA_019447015.1). Classification (NCBI taxonomy): domain Eukaryota; kingdom Metazoa; phylum Chordata; class Amphibia; order Anura; family Pipidae; genus Hymenochirus; species Hymenochirus boettgeri. The sequence continues at coordinate 113,211,112 of CM033475.1, read as the reverse complement.
TACCAGTAACATTCCCAGTGCCAGCAGACTTTCCCCTTACCATAACCTAGTCCCGTGCCAGCAGACTTTTCCCTTTACCAGTAAAAGTCCCAGCAGAATTTCCCCTTACCAGTAACAGTCCAGTGCCAGCAGACTTTCCCCTTAGCAGTAACAGTCCCAGTGGCCAACAGAACTTTCCTTCCCCTTACCAGTAACATTCCACCGTGCCAGCAGGCTTTACCCTTTACCAGTAACAGTCCAGTGCCAGCAGACTTTCCCCTTACCAGTAACAGTCATGCTCAGCAGACTTTCCCCTTGCAGTAACAGTCCCAGTGCCAACAGACTTTCCCCCTTACCCGTAACATTCCCAGTGCCAGCAGGCTTTACCCTTACAGTAACATACAGTCCCCAGTGCCAGCAGACTTTCCTTTACCAGTAAACTGTCCCAGTGCAAGCAGAATTTCCCCCTTTAACCATTAACTTTTCCTCCATTTTTCGTAGGGATCTCCGCACTGAGGGTTTTAGATCATTGTTCTAGTGTCCCCTCAGATTTTCTCTGAGAGGCCCTTTTATTTAATAGATCATGTGTACACTTGTGATGGTGAATATCATACATGTGATGTGATACAGTCACTGCCTTCACTTAAAGGGTATGTCCGGCAAAAAAGTAAGTATGTTTCTAATGATTTACTGAAGCTGAAAACAGGTGGTAATGCACTATCTCTTACATCCCGTTTTTCCAGTAAATCTTCCAGGAGAGGGGAAACACTTACCTGCCAACCCGCTCCAGCGCCACAATCCCAGACGCCCTCCGACGCATCTCCAGTCTTTTGCACTGTGTGCACATGCGCACACAGTGCGACAGGAGCAAGGACATTGAAGCAACCTGTTCTTCGTAAATCATTTAGAACATACTTACTTTTTTTTGGCTGGACATACCTTTTAATACTTGTTATTGCAAGTGTTGTTGTCAATGAAGGTTAAATCAATTAAACTAAACCCACTATAACAAAAAACAATAGTAAGGTCCTTGCTGAAGGAACATATTGTTTGTGGGTTTGCCAACAGAACTAGTTCATAACACGTCCCTAAGTAATATTCCTACCCCATTCTTTTTTTTGTTTTTTAATGAAGGGGAGGTGACTGTAAATCACCTACAATTTGTTGTATCATTTGTAGAGGTTATGATAATTCAGATGTAGCAACACAATGGTTTCTTTTTGTAGAAACACTTAGTAACAAAGTGGAGGAATACCATTGTACACAGCAGCGTAACAGAATACAGATAATTATAATGGAAAACCCATATATGACAATTAAACGTAGCCACCCAGTGCAGGGTCAAGGACCATAGTGCACTCCACCAGGAAGGTAGATAGATTGCTTTATACCTTCTCAAGGTTTTTAATTAAGCTTCAATTCTTTTGACAAATTTAAAATATAGTTATCCAAAGTGTTTCACAATGTACATACAGTAATTTAAAAAAAAATTCTAATTATTATTCAAAATGTCATTAAATACCATTTCTAAAACAGATATCATTTTATAACTTTATAAACCTGCGCAGGACTTTTTATCATGTAATAAATTTCCAATAAAAAATTTAGGAGAAGAAGGATTTGAATAGTTTTATATAGACTATTATTTTATTAGCTATATTATAACTGTTTAATCAAGTACCCAAAAAATAAATACAACTATAGAGTAACATTTCAAGTTAATATACCCAGACAATTATTTCTAAAGTTTTGGCTAAAACATAAATGTTAGTAGTACATGCACGCAAACCGTTAACAAATGTAACTTCTTAGCATGATCCCTGGGTTTCTCCATGAATGAAATATCATTTCCTATAAAGTACAAAAATATTAGAATCCATTGAAAAAAGTAACTTGGCGGTTAATAGCGATCGTATTACACTCTAATATTTGGAACGATTTATAAAAAGTATCCTTCTGATAAATACACTAATGAACAAAGTTTACTATCTTGATATTAAATTCCTATTCCAAAAGTTGGTTTTGATAAATGGTTAGCTGAGGTTGCTGGGAGTTTAGTCCTTGCTTTTTCAACCAGTATAAACAAAAGAAAAACCATTGTGTTTGAGTCAAATGGATGGACCCCAAGGACTGTTAACTAATTTCACAATTTTAATTGATTCCGAAGGGCACTCTATATGGTCCAAGTAGGTAAACATGGATTTATGAAGTTGTTTAGGGGATAGAAAAAAGCTTTGTGAATTTAAGGTCATTAGGTTTAGGTGTTTACCCTTCTGCATAGGGGCAGAAATATAGAATAACTCTATTTATAAGAAACAAAAAAAGAAGCGATATGACAATGAAGTAGGTTAAGGTAAACATGTTGTATACTCTAATGTCCTTGCTTACCTTAAATAACTTTTGTTCAAGTAGGAACCTCTCCTCCCCTATCTGGACATGTGTTTGACTTGAACAAAGGTTAAACTCAAGTTAAGCTATCATGCTGACTTCAAACCCTACACAAATCCCCCACTAATCACATTGATCTACAAAACTAATCCATTTTGCATTATTTTATCTTGCAATGAATATCTCCTGTAATATTCCAAATAGTTCCATTACTGCATTTTAAAATTTAAATCTCCCAACCAACTAATTTACTGCATATTTACCTACTGACATAAACATTACCACAATTATTGAATAGGTTACCACATTTTCAGAAACAGGGTTTAACTAAGTTTATTGATCCCTCTCTTTAACAAAGAATAACTTCTTATCTGCCATTGTGTTTCTAGTCGTGGGCAATTGAGTTTATACAATTCTGTTTATTCTGTTCATCTGAGTTTATACTAGTACGAAGCTGTCTGAGCTTGTCTCTTTCTATAGAATTCTAGCAATAGTAATAGTTATAGCATAAAATAGTTTCTTTAAACATCCCTTAATCTGAAACAGTTTTCTGGTGATGACCAACATGATTACAGAAATAGCAAACCGAAAATTTACAAGGTTTCTCCCTTAATATATCCTGTATCTTCCTTTCCTTAGTTATCAGAGACCTTTGTGTATTCCTGATGTTGCTGAATTAATTCCAACTGTTAATTTCACATTATGCTTCTTAATTCCTCTGTTAACAAGCTATTAAATCAGATTTCTCTTTTACATCTGGGTAACTTTCTCTCTGTTTCATAGTCTCACATTTACTTGATTTACTTTTTCATCAAAAGTTTTATCAGAATACACATCCTTTTTCTATGCATAGACTATCCTCAAACCATATCTGAAATTCCTCATTAAATGACAGTTCTGACACTGCAACATTTAACTGATTTCATTCCAAAGTGTTTCTCTGCAATTCACGGTTTTTCTGGTGTGTTTGCGATACACGCAGACAACGCTACCCAACCATGAGTACCTAATGCATTTATTTTTATTTTCCTGGTTCATTTGTACAATATCAATTGATTCAGCATCTTTAACATTTGATTTTTACCTATCCTCTAGTGAAGGCACCACTCAGTCTAACCTCTCATATAGCTGTTCATCCCATCCTGGAATGTGTACACTAACAGCTTTCAATGCTACTTTCACTATTTCTTAAACATGATTCGCTTATTCTTGGATCCATTAAACAATGTTCTGCTTTCAGTACTGAATTCCAAAATCCAAAGAATAAGTCAGAATAGACACCAGTATATATTCCCACACCCTATAGTGTAACTTTTGACATGACTGCCCTATTTTCCTTAATATATAAATTAGATTAGTTTTGCATGCCCTTTTTGCTCCTGCGTAAGTGATGCTCCCATACTTACCCTGAATTGGGATCCTAGGGTTGTAGATAAGAGGTGCACCTATAAGTCCTTGCCAGACAGAGTAGAAGGGATGCAAGGGCCTAGTTTAAGGTCCCGTCCGGGTTAATGTCCCTGTTCCTGTTTGGCGCCATATGATGTGATGCCCACCACGAGGTTTAGATCACGTTCTGTGTGTCCTCTCAGATTCCTCTGAGGGTCCTTTTATTTAGACTTTTAGGGATGTACAGAATTAAGGATGGTATAATAGATAAGTGTTACACTTGTGATTGGTGAATATCTACATGTGATGTGATACAGTCACTGCCCTTCACTTTAAAGGGTATTATGTCCAGCAAAAAAGTAATTAGTTTCTATATTTACTAAAGAACAGGTAAATCCACTATCTCTTACCTCCCGTTCTTCAGTAAAATCTTCAGCAGGGGGAGACACTTCCTTCCGACCCACCCCGGCACCGAAATCCCGATGCCTCTGACGGTGAATATATTGTTGATATTGGTTGAATATCATACATGTGATGTAGCATCACTGCCCTTCACTTAATACTTGTTATTGCCAAGTGTGTTTGTGTCAAATTGAAGGTTAAGTCAATATAGCTAAACCCACTATAACAAGACCAATAGGTAAGGGTCCTTGCTGAAAGAACTATTGTTCGTGGTTTGGCCAGCAGAAGCTAGCAGTGACTTGCCTCAGCCTATTCAGAAACAGACCATAGATAAAGGAGGGGGAATAGGAGCTCCGCGCTAAACGAAATGGAGAGCAGTTCTAACTCTGGAAGAGAAATCAGCTTACCCGTTTTCTAACTCCCCAGTCGCCATTAAACACATTTCATCGCCCTGGCGACCGTGATTTATCCAGCCCTGGGTTAGGGTTTCTTTCCTCGCCTCTGGTTTGTTTTTGATGAGTTTATTTGCAGCGTTTAGATGGACCTCGGCATAGGCTTTAATGCATACCATTATAATGTTCCAGGGGGACGGTGCACCATAATCTAGATTGAAGTAAAACTGGAAGTGAATTTCTTAGTTGGTCTCCTTAGGGATGAGAGGAAAGCCAGAAGGAATGTATTCTCATGACGTTGTTTTTTATATTATCCATACCCTCCAACATTTCAAAATCAAGAAAAAGGTGACACTTTTTGACCACCTTGCTCTGCCAAAACCCCACCATCGCTCGCCCCCAAACATCTAGCTCCCACCTAAACCTAAAGAAAACGGTAGCTCTTGCAGTCCGAGTGACTGGCGCACACCTATCCGGCGGTACAACATTGCCCAGGCACCCGGTACAAGCCCGTACTTTTGTTATGGCCGGTAACTCCCGTTTAAAAACGCACAATACCGGGAAAATCAGGTACACGTGGAGGTAGAGTTTACTCTGAATTAGTTCTCATTAGTACTGAGTGCAGTGATCCGATAATTCTCTAGGCCAGATGTGATATGCTGATTGTGAAGCTGTATATTCGTTTCAAAGAAGGATCCAGTCTAGAGAACTCACACGCACAAAATGTTTCGGGGCCTAACAGACATGTGGCATTCTGTGATATTGTTAAAATTGGATAGATAAGGGGTTGGGTTCACGCTGTTCTGTTGAATGCACCTAACAGAAGGACCACTGTGGCCCGAACATGTCATGCGTGTGGGTGTGATTTTCTCTATAAATTGCTTGACAACCATTGGATTTATAACAACCTTTGCTCTCTCCACTCTCTTTAATTCTCTGTTTCATGGACTGGGGTTGTGGTGAGGCCCAACCACTGGATTGCAACCCTGCCTTAAGTCAACTTACATCTGCTAACGGATAACAGACCATTTTCTTTTTGTTATTCAAGCTCAACTGTCTTTAGCAACAGAAGGAGATTCCCAAAACAGACGCAACCCTGGACTATAATCAGCATGTGATTGCCTATTACAGATGCCCTGAAATTCAAGAATCTTGGATATGCTGATATATATAATCCACTACATGTGACTCATACCTGATAATGATTAAAAAAACAAACAGTGACTTCCTAAGAAGGAATAGCTCAGTTAACTTGAAAAGGGTATGTCCACCCCTAAACAATAACATGGCCTAACAGAACAGAGCCCATTTTAATATGCATGATACCTTTATGGATTTTGTCTGTGTGCCCTAGTTTGTCCGATGTAGGTGCTGTAAGATACGTTGGCACATTGAATATTCCTGTGCTGCCTTCCCTAGCAGGCAGAGCGACGTGCGCGCCATCCCGCACATGCGTCAGATCCACCCATGCTGTGTCGGATCGTAACCCTGCCGCTCCCCTGCCGATTGGATTAAACGGAACATCTCGTTCCGGAATGGATCTGTAGGTTTCTCGGGTGGTACACCACACATCACCACACACACCACACACACACACACACACACACACACACATGCAACGCCACAGGAAGGGCCAAGACTTTATGTATGAACCTCTTAACTCGGTACACACACGATTAGATATTTCGGTCCCGGACTCGATAGTTCAGTGTATCGGGCGATCGGGCCGAAATTATCGAATCGAAGTGGCCCATGTTGGCCGATCGGATCCGTTCGTCGCAATCGGAAGGCACGATCGGTCGCGGTGAACTATCTGGACGCGGCTGCTTTTGCCGCGAACGACAGTCCTTCCACCTGCCGACCGTTCGAAATATCGAACGGTCGCTCAGGAGGAAAAAATCCGCTACGGTTGTGGTACCTAGCTTTACGTCTGGATGGATAGTTGATCTTGGGTCTATCACACCACTCTCCCTGCTTCCCCCAGCCACAGAAAGGATATCTATAGTCTGATTTGGAATTTAGATTTGGGTCTATCTACATCACGACTCTCCACTGCTCTCCTCCCACCCAGATAGAAATGGCTCTTACGTCTGGATTGGATATTAGATCTGGGTCTATCTACACACACTCTCCCTGCTTCCCCCAGCCACAGAAATGGCACACTTTATGTATGAACTTTCCTTTGTCCTCGCCGCATTGTCTGTTTATACAGTGTCTGACAAGCGGAGAGATCGTTTACGATAAAGCACAGGGCAAGTGGCGGGGGACCAACACGCATGGGTAATACCTATTAGTAATCACCTCCTTCCTTATCCGCACAGCTAGGCCACACCCCCACAAACGAATGAACCTTCTAGAGATGCTGCAAAGGTAGGGAATGGAAGTTTTTTTCAAAGAAAGGAGGAAAAAGGCTTCTGCTGGGAGGGGTACCTATACCTTATAATGAAAAAAAATTTTTTTTTATTGGGTGAATAGAATACACTTTAAACGCCCCTCTGTATAGCGCAAATTCAGATGCTGATTATTACAAGCGTGCGCTGTGTTGTGGAATCTCCTTCTGTAGCGATAACCATGAGCCTTGCTACCACATCAAGGTTAGACTCTTTAAGCAGGGACCTAACTAACCCATAGCTAAAGCAACGAAAGCCTTTTTACAAACATTAAAAAACACACTTTAATCAAGAGAATATGACCAAAAATTAAATCTGAAGCAAAGTAGTTTTGTTTGAGCAATCTAGGCAAGTTCAAATAAGAGTCATTAGTTTAATCTTGTGTCAAAAGCTTTCAATACTATGAAAACAGTGGCAAACAATTAAAAACCATAAACTGTATATAAACAGGATAACACTATTTCTATCAAATTACAACACACTTCAAAACAAGGTAAGATATCTATTTAAAATGAAATTTTTATTGGCTGCCGTCTTCTCTTCAGCGAGGGGGCGTTAAGTTTAACAACTGTGCTGTGTAGGGGTTACCCTGTAAAAAAAAAAAAAACCAAAAAGCTCAGGGACGTAGGGGTGTATGTAATGTTATGGTAGTGTTGGAAATAAAGTCTTACCTTGATTGCGGAGGGGGATCCAGCCTTATTCACCACTCACGCTCATGACTTGTTGGAAGGTGCAAGCTTTTCTTGGTAGATTGCAGACTTCGGCAATAACAGTGGGGAACAGTCAGTGGTTTACATTTTAGTTTGGTGGTGGACAGTCCCAAAGTCCAGCGTGTTTCCCACGGAAGACGGTCCAGAAAGTCCAGTCGGCGTTCTAATGGAAGGAAGAAGGCCCCTACAACGCAAGCCCAGCAGCCCCCACTCACCAGGCCCAGCAGCCCGCCACTCAATCATGCATCCCCCACTCACAAGGCCCACAGCCCCCACTCCACGGCCCAGCAGCCCCAACCAGGCCCCAGCCAACCCCTAATCAGGCCAGCACAACCCTCACAGGCCCATCAGCAGCCCCCACAACATACCAATCTGCCCTCTATAAGGCCCAGAGAGCCCCCATCAACCCCTACCCAGACATGCTCCCCAACATTGTCAATAAAGCATATACTTGCACAGGTCAGCACAGCACCAGTGTAGAGGCTCCTCCAACGCTCTGCACTCATAGGTTGCCCCTTACTTTTATTCAGTATGCCACCCACCCGCATGACGTCGGCCACATGCACGCATTGGGCTTCTGCAACTTCCGATGAGCATGCAGCACATGATGTCAAGGCAGTGGTTGTTCTTTAAAATCCCACTGCCTTGGTTGGATGTGGAGAGACTCCTTAGGGAGGTGTTCTCTTCCTCTCCTCTGCTGACAGGCTCCCCTCTGTCTTGATTGATGCAGCGCAGCTTCCTCAAATCCTCTTCATGACCGAGCGCGTCTGCGCTGGTTGGAAAACAGAACCATTTTTTTTCTGGGGACACAAATGCCGCTGCTCTGAGCCGAGACTGATTGCCGCTCGCACATTGTCTCATTTGTCATTAGCGAGAAGCGACTACGCCGCAAACTGATATGATGTGACAAAAGGATCTTATAGCTAGACCCCCCACACACTTCATTCTATGACAGGACTCCCAAAAACCAGAGAACCCCTAAACCCAGACCCCCCATTTCCATCATACATACCTAGGGTTAAGGGTAACTGTATTCATGCTGTCTATGTTTTAAAATTGGCAGGATGGGCTTCTCTTGTTCCTATGTTTTGGTTAAGTGTTGGGACGAACACTGGTGCTGGAACATGGGTGTTTGTTAGTCCCTTTTAGTACTGCATCGCTGGGCCAAGGTATGAGTGTGGAAGTGAGTAATGAAGGGAACTGTGTACAGGGGGAAAAATTGATAAAAGGGCATGCCACCCCAAAACTAAATTTGCACCCGGTTTGTATTGTAGTGTAAAATTAAATCTCTCTATGAACATGAAGTAGTAATACACCCTCTCTGTGTGTCAATCTGGTTCTGCCCCTTTATCTTCCTTATGACAAGGCTGGCACGCGCAGGGAGGCTCTCCCCCCCCCCCTCAAGATCCCTCAGTGCGATTGGAGTACACTTTCCCAAACATTAAGTATCGACCATATGTAGGAGTCTCCCCTATAACTGAACCACCGTCTAAGCATTTTTTAAAATCATCCAGAATAATTACCCAAACTTGTTTCCCTTTGTACCTTCTTCTAATCAGCAGCCACTCTGTGAGTTGCTGACTATTCTCATAGAATCTGCAAGTGTATGTGTATGCATATGTGCACGTACCTACCATGTGTGCCCATTTGTGTTCTTGTTGCCATTCTGTTATGCAGGGCATCTTATAGTTTTATTTCTGTAATGTGGGCATATTTACTAGTTCACCATCCCTTCAATGCACAGCCAGTCTAAAGTTAGATTCTCCAGAAATCATCCAGCACCCATCTTAACAAATCCTGGTCTTTTCACAAAGCTGGTACGACTTTTGAATCCGGAAGCTCTGCCTATAGTGCGTCATGTGGTAATGTGGAACACCCCACGTTACCCTGGTCACGTAATGAATGGCCCCAACTCCACTTTACCATGCATGGGCGCCCCCCTGTCTGCATGTATTAGGCGGGCAATTCAAAACTTGTTTTCAGGTGCCAAAACCGAGTCATCTGTGGCTGTGCTACCAGGCGACGAGAGGGAGGAGCACCCCTGGACATGGCTAAGCTCTTCAGGCCTCCCACCCCTAACTTCTGATCATGTATTCTTCAAATTTGGGCTGTGCAGCACGTAGGATAGGGGGGTTGGATGTCATTTTAAATGTAAACAAACAGTATGGGAGCCCTCCTAAAAAATACTGGATAACGATCTGGGATCCCATCCACAAGACTACAAGACGTAGAAATTACTTTAGATTATACTCTTGGATGGGCTATATGCCTTGTGAATGTTCTTATTCCATCCGATCAGGGTATATATATGTGGTATTGAGTTAGATCAACGGATTGAATTGAAATCTGGATGATTAGCAAAAACATCTTCAAAACTAATTCTAGTCCAGTCGATCTAACTGAACACCGCAGATATGTATTCTGGTGATATTGACATTTATTGTAACCAACTTTCATCCTCATAAAATTATTCATAAAACCATTTTCGTCATATATTTTGCTGCCGATATTTTTCTTGTTTTAGGTTGGATCGGATATCTATGGTTGGGAGACACAAAAGACATTTACACCACAAAAAAAGTAGAGATCTTGATTGCAGGAAGGAGAACTGGGTGAAAAGGTAAAATAGAATTCTTATGTTATTTTATCTTATAAGAAAACTAAGTGCAAGCAACCCCTCATTGTTGAAACCCACCACAAGGCCTTGGTCCACCCCGAACTTTAAGGAGACATTGCATTGGGCAAACCGTGCCTCCTCTCTTAACTGATGAGGCCGGCGAGACATTCCAATTGTTGTCTTAAAGGGGGTGGGGCCAGAGTAGACACAAATCAGGTTTGAGGTAAGTGTTCTGCCTGATTTGAGGACGAGCGTATAGCGTTAGTTAATCCATCAGGTTAAGTTTCAAACAAAATTGAAGAGGGTTTGGTTGTTAGCTTAATCCCCATTAACTTCTACTATGAATATCAAGATAAACCCAGTTTAGCTGTTAAAAAGTAGCTGTACTCAAATTGCATCATTGTAGAAAAGCTTTAATTCGTGTTATTTTGTGTTCAGACATTAGTTCTGCTAGTCCGCAATAAGTTAAAGCACTTAACAAATGTTGGTTAATCTATGTGTGGTTGTAGTGTCGTGCTACAGATAAGTGTGACAGCATAACTGAACAAAATGATTATCTAGGTTGCTTCCCTTTAATTGAGCTCCAAATATCAGAGCTTGAACCAAACTATATATACATTGTTACATATCATACAATATTACATATCAGAAGACTGATAGGGTTGTGTAGGTACTACTTTTACATTACTTTAAAGAGGGAACTTTGTTTATCCATACAAGTGCCCTTCATTAATAGGACCTCACTTATACTTTTATGCTAGTGCAGAGAAAATTTATATAGCTGCTATCTTTTATAAAACATTAGGGACGTCCATTATTGACATATATGCTACAACCTTGTATCTACTCTGCTATATTGGGAGGAGGTGCAAAAACGGTAGAGTGAATAAGGAGAAGAAAAGACCTAACTGAGTAGGCACTCGCAAAGTGTGTAGTGGATTTAATAGTAGCACATAAAAATACCCCAAAAAATAACAACATAGTCGATCTATTGTATACGGAGCAACATGCACCTATAATGTGGCTCTTAGAATAGTAAGTACAAGATTGAATATGTATCAACTTAGCGGACCAACCATATTACCAAGCTGCTTAGAGTTGCCAAGTTGGATTGACTTGGAAAGTATATACGACCCAAACCAATGAAGTTTCTGGGTGTAGAAAGGGCACAAGGACAGCTTGAAGAAGCTTGGAGAGTTAGCCCGTGAGTCCTGGCAATATACCTTCCCCTTTCCTCCCAACCACTGTGGATGATTAGACGGGGTGGGGAGCCACATCACACAGTGGTGCTCAGACACAGGGTACCACCACAGTTGGGGATTATCCCACATCTTGAATACTGATATGATAGCTGGCTACTGGAGCTGACGAAGCACTTTTTCCAATACCTTGGCAGCGACCGACAGTCTCATCGTTTCCTCCACGGGGGACACACCCGGCGGGGAATAGGAGGGAAATACTACTGCTTGAATGTGCAGATTTAATTGATTTTTATGTATTTTTGGTGTCTTTTAGATGTCATTTGTCTATGTATGCAATAATTTCATAGTTGATTTCATTATAAAGGGTGTCACAGGCAGTGTGTTGTTTTGCAGAGAATCTATTTCCTGGCCTTTGAATAGACCATATGGTTTACTATCTCTGACAGACCCCAAGTTATATGTATAGCCATACCCAAATTTACAAGTTCAGTGTACTTTTCTAATTGTTGCATATTGCACTATAGAGGTAATTGCAGAATAAATCTTGCCTATGGCTAGTCCATAGTGCTCACCGAATGCTTTGGTTTTCTCAGAGCAGCTACGTTCATTTACTGTTGGCTGCCCTGCCCTTTAAAGCTAAATGCCAATCCTTGTAGTCTCTTTTGTAAGTTAAAGGCATAAGTACGGTTCTGGTTTTAAATATATTTTTCTGAAGAATCTGCATTAGTAACCAATTTTTTAATTAGTTACAGTACAATCAGATATATATATATGTATGTCTACTACCAATCAGAATCTCTCCAGTCAGATTGATTACAATCAATTCTTCCAGAAAGCATCTGATTAGATCTGATTGGCATAATACACCATCTGAAAGAACTGATTGTAACCAATTCTGATTAGCTTAAACTCAGATTTTTTCCAGAACGATTGTGTATCTCCAATTGTCTCATCAAACAAACATAACCCAAAACAAAAGGGCAATTCCTTTTCAGTCTTGAAATTGATACATCAGATACTTTCAGAAAGCATACCAATCAGATCTTTCTGAAAGAATCGAATTGATTGTACCAATTCGATTAAAAAGATCTGATTGACAGTTAGTATACAATCAAATTCTTTTGACAATAATTCTGATTGTAGTCCAAATCTGATTGACCATTGTCCCAGGTCTTAGAGCCCATGTAAGTAAAGTCACCTGTATCATTTTTACAAATTTTTAAAAAAAGTTCGAACACGCCTTTAAATAGAAGCGAAGCTCAAAGAACAGTTGCCAATCCAAAGGAAAGTTCTGGATATATGTACATGTTCCCTAGACCATTTCATAGTCACAGAGCAAGTTTACGGTTAGTTTCAATTGGCCATTTAATCCTTTAGTGGATTTAGCACTTCGCCATCTACTAGTGTCCAGGTCCACTATGGGTTGACTTAGCTGTAGGATCTAGCTGTTGTCCCTGTGCTTATACTCCATGATGCTGTATATACACATTGCACTTTCCTGTTAATGATTGTGTTGATTGATACGCTCTCATCCTGCCAATTTTCTGTAAGTATAACTTGAACCATGTTGACTTAGTACTTCATGAGTATAAGCTAATTAATGCTAGTAGTTACCACCTTCTTCTTACAGTGTCTGTTAAACTAGTGATACTTATACCCTAATGGAGATATATTGTTTAGATTTTGTTTTGGTGCTTTATTTACAATTAACTTAAATACCGAATAGTCGATTATGAGTACAATCGAGATACTCATTTTAGAAAAAATGGTAAGTCGAGGGAAGAAGAGACTTGACCATGACCTGCCTTCTGATTCGGTATTGTTTGAGGATTCGTTTCGTCCTTTAAATTGACAGCAGAATTCCCACACAGTAGTACACATACAGTAATAAGCCAAATCCAGTATTTGCTATAACTGTATGGGAGCTACTGTATGGGAGTTCTGCTGTAAATTAAAGGGAAACTAAGCTAACAAAACAATAGAGAATCAGAAGGAAATGTTTAAACATAGATTAGGTACAATTCTCCTGAATCTGTTTGTTAAGGCATCAGTTGCCCTTAATGAGAGGAATACCAAGTTGCCAGCTCCAGAATGTTTGGAAACTACACTCCCAGTATGCTTGGTTAATTGCACTGCACAACACACACACCCCCAGGGAAGGAGTAGAACTGTGCCTTTATGTTCTCAGCAATCCGGCTTCCCACGGTCCATCCCTCTGGCAATTCTGTCTCCCGCATCCATGTTCAGGTGAGCTGAGTCACTACTTGCCGCCAGCCCAGTGTGACATCATCCACCAGGAACAGGGAGCAAAGGTGAGATTACAAGTGGGTGACCCAAATAGTAAGTTGAGCGTCATATTTTAGGCTTTTTGATACTCGAGTATTACAGGTATATATCCAGGGTTGTCCATAGGGGTTTTGGCAAACCGAAACAATTTGAACGCTGCCCTAGACAGACACAGCAAAGTGGGTTTGTCTTGTGTAGTGTGTGGGCATGTCTTTCCGTATGTGGGCGTGGTGAAGTTCATAATTTTGTTCTCTGAAAAATTATTTATACACTGCTCTATTTTTATAACAAATAGGTTACAGATGTAACATATGTTGGTGCAACATTATATTACAAATTAGAAAGCCATCTCATACTGTAGAATAAAGCAGTGTGAGCAAAGATGGATTAACAATATTACTATATACCTACTTTTCAATGCAACTTAAAAAATATTAGGTTAAAGCATTCTTATCTGATGCCATCTCTCTTTCAGCAGAGAGTCCGAAGTTTGTTACCATTGCTACTGATTCATCTTATACTGACCATATCATCAGCTGTGTTGATTGGGAGATTGCAGCCTTTTGTTTGTTTGTTTGAAGACACAGCAGTGGGAACTTTGGCTGCTGCTCAGTTCCTGGAAATGTGGACACCCCTGAAAAAAAATGAGGCGTGGTGACAAGTGTATGGTGTTTTGAGAATGTAGAACTCTTATCATGATTGTGAAGAGTTGAAGTGCAACTAGTGTTACCATTTGAATTAGCTTGAGCCTTAAAGAATTTTCTTTTTGTGTCAGAAGACTTTGCCATGCTCAGCTCTTTGAAATGGGTGGATTCCCTGGAAAGAAAACATTCAGTTAAAGCAATGGGAAGAATGAAGCAAAGCTTAGGCAAAAGTGAAATAAAAGTGGGTCCAATAAAAAGAAATAAAAGGGAATCACATCCTTACTAGCACTCCCACGGCTCCTGATGGGATTGGAGGGTACAGCTTCTTCGGGATTGGAAGAACCAGCAGGTTGGCAGCACCTTGGACCATTCAAAACTTCAAAATCCGGATACCCTAGAAAAAAACAGATGATCCACAGTAGTGGTATGTATGTAGAAGGCAAGCTTTTCTACCTTGATTGTGTATGGGATTCCAGCCTTTACTAGCCACATCTCTGATAGGAGTGGAGGGTGTGGCCTTTTCTAATGAATAGAGAAAAAAAGCAGGTGGAAGCACTTTGGACGACTCAAGTCTTCACATCCAGATACCCTAAAAAAGGAGGCAAAGATTAGTCAAGGAGTGGAGCCATAAGGGTGTGTTATGCATGAATGTAAGAATGGAGAGCTTTCTTCCTTGACTTGCTAGGGATCCAGCCTTTAACTAGCCACATCGGCTCCTGGAGGCTTGGAGGTGTGCAAACGTTTTCTTGGATGGGAGAGAACGCAGTGGGGCACTGTGTTCCGTTCAAGAACATGGGAGTAGAAATTACTTCTTGTTTTCTTAGGTTTGTGGGGCAATGCATTCATGAGCATGAGACTGCAAGATGCATTTTGTGTATAAAGTGTTTCTCTTTTTGTATTATTCAGCTACCAAACATACACTCCTGTTTGTTAATTCGGCGAAAATTCCTACCATTGCTGAGCCAAACCGTAACTGGAATACTATGCGCCTTTCCGTTCCGGGTTAATCCGTGGGATGGTCCACATTGTTTAAAGCACTAAACTTTCATGCTTATTCACGAGGGTTCCAATTCCTGGACCGAGAAATGGGACGGCTGGAGGTTGTAACGATACATAGCAATTTAACATATTTATTAACATATTTAATCTTAGGAGAGATGAGACAAAGAGTAAATACAATAAACCGATAAAGACTCATTTTGCCAATGAAGAATAAATAAAAGGGAGGGCTTCCTTAAATCCTATACCTGGGAATTTTAACTAGAACAATGCATTATACTTAAAGGTATGACTGTTGAAATATATACAACAGAAATGTATACCAGACCACCAAATTTGCAGGAAGGCAGGCAACGATTGACTTACAAAAAACAATGATATACAAGCTCTTCATTTGAAGCCCTGGGGTGCCTGTATCAGCAGAAATCCATCTTGCCATATTTTTAATATGCCCTCCCCAGTCGCCTCCTTGGGGGATACCTACCTTTCGATATCCCAAATATAAACCGCCCGGGTTTCTACTTAGTGATGACTGTGATCAAACTTTTGGATACCAAACTGGTTGCCTCATTTTGTATGATGTTTTTCTTACATGTTCTAGGATTCTTGCACCATGTTTTACTTTTAATGTTTTTTTTCCGATGTACCTTCTAGTACATGGATTTCAAGGGCGGTACACTACACCTTTGCACTACAGTTGATAAGTACTTCATAATAAAAAACTTCCCCCCTTTCCCCCCAATGTTTTCCTCATAAGTGAAGTCTGATCTCTTTTACACATATAGGGCAACTTATACTTGTCCACATTTGTAGGACCCCTTTGGTGTACCCTTCCTTACTAATCATGTGATTTATTTTGCCTGTAATCGCTCTGACTAATCGAATCTTCTGTTCTAATTGTCGGGGGCTCGTCTAATCTACTCTCTGGTCTAATTTGTGGGGTCCGTCTAGTTGTTATTATGCTTATCAGACAAGACCCTGAGAGTACTTTGTCCGTGCGTAGTATGCTACAATCTGTTGTACTGGGTAATTAACGTATTGGATTGCTTTGTTGGTAGATTGCCTTGAAACACATGAGGAGAAAACAATGCGAAGTTTTTATAATGACTATCATTAGTGCAATATACCTCACTAATTTTCTTTACGATTTCGTTCTCTATACAGTCCCAAACTACGTCATTCCCACGATATCCTCCTTTCCCTCTCCCCTACTCTCACTCTTCGCCGCATGTCGTCATGTAGTACTCTGTCCTATGGCTCGCCTTCTCTACTTACTAAAAATTCCTTCGTTTCTTCTCCTTACTGTACTTCCTCTCAAATTACGCACTTTCTTAAATATCCTCTCCTCTTCTTACTCCGCTTTCACTTTCTTCACCTTTCTCTTCCCAATGTCCAGACTAATGGTACATGGAAAAAAACATTTGACAACTAGGTACAGTATCCTAGAACATGTAAGAAAACATCATAAAAAATGAGGAAACCAGCTTGGTCATCCCGACATTTTGCACAGTATCGTATAGAAACCCGAAGGGGTTGATATGTTGGGGTATAGAAAAGGTAAAGTATAACCCCTAGGAGAGGCGACTGGGATAGATTATATTACAAAAAGAGGACAAGAAGGATTTTGAAGCTAATACAGTCACCCCAAGTCATACCCTTGCCTGCCTTCTGCCAAATTTGTGGTCTGTGTAAATTCTGATGTATATATTTAAACTAGTCATACCTTAATGTAACGCATTGTTACTATTAAATTCCCAGGTACAGATTTGTGGAAGCCCATTCTTTTATTATCATTAATTTATGCAAAATGAGTATTATCTGTTTATTATATACTCTTTCTCTATCATTCCTAATTAAATGTTTCATTTGATGTAAATGGATTATTTATTTAATATAAAATATGCATTTAATACTGCTACTTAGTGGTATATGCAATGTTCAATGTTATCAGTTACAACCTCCGGTGTCCCATTAATCTCGTCCAGGAACGGAACCTCTCTGAAATGCATGAAGTTGCAGTCCAGACTATTTAATGGAACATTGTATAGGGCTTTAAAAGCAATGTGGATGCGATTAGATATTCCTGCTGCCAAAATATTGTATGTAATACAACTCCCTGATAATCTATCCTAGTCATTCTCATGTAAGCTAAATAGCCTTATTCTCACCTTTATATGGGGTAACAAAAATGCGAGAATTAAGACCCACTGCTCTGCAGACACCCAAACAATTGGGAGGACTGTCATTCCTAACCTGCAATATACTATTGGGCATCCCAGATGAAACATCTGCAATGCTGGGTAAATATAAGCACCCACCGACTCCTCTATATATTATGATGATTCTCACCTAACAAGCCCATTCATGGCTTACTGGCTGCACCCAAACTGCACATGATAGGATCAGGCACCACCCTACAATAAGCAGGTGCTCAGATTGGAATCTCATCAACCAATTATTCCATCTTAACGGATAGTTTGAACACACTCCACTTGGAACATAAACCCTCCCACACTGTTAAGTCTCCCAGGGCGTACAGTATGGGGGGGAACACGGAATACACACACTGGGAGATCTAATTAAAAACAAGCAGTTCCCCTTCCAAGATCTCCAAAATATACACAAAATACAGATTTCACACTACAGGTAACTTCAACTACAACATGCGCTAAAAACAAACTTTCCCAATAACTTTGAATATAGCAAGACACCAATCATCGGAATAATACGTACACAAGGATGAAAGGAGTTATATCCAAGCTATACACCAGTCTAATAACCGCTAAGTTACAACCCACAATTGAACAAATCAAAGCAAAATGACACCACATATACACAACATAATGGATGACCAATGGCCAGATATCCTTTATACCATTGTCAAGTGTCCCCAGCGGTAAATAACAAAACTTATAACGTTTTAAAATACTTCATCAGGCATATTATACTATCCGAAAGCCAGCCTGGCCTAAAGTCAGATACATGAAGCAGATGATGCTCAATGATATTCAGTGTAGGTGACTGGCTGGCCAATCCTGGAACATCTTGATCTTCTTGCTAAGGAACTTTGATGTGGAGATGGTAAGTATTCGATGGAGCACCAACCTGCTGCACGAATTTGGCCTTTTTAATGGCTGTTAATATATTGAGGTAGCTAAGATTATGGGGTATTTACACTATTGATGTTGCCTTCAACCTGCAAGATCCCTCGCCACACCCCCCATACTGGATGTAACCCCAGACCATGATTTTGCCTCCACCAAACTTCACTGTTTTCTGGGTAATCTGGCTAAATCGGCTCCATGCCGGGTTCCAGTAGGTTCCTCCTGCAATATTTCGGCGACTGCGGTGTAATTTAAACAGAGATTAATCTGAAAAATCACCTTTTGGCACTTTTCCAGCGTCCACCCTTTAGCATGTGTGGGACGTGGCAAATGCCACACGTTTTTCATTGTCTTTTGTTTAGTGCTGGCTTATGGACACTGATTCGACATGGAGGCCATTGAGACAAATTGCGACAAAACTGTTCTGGTTGACACAGGATTTTCAGTGTGACCGGTCTCCTGGAGCTCTGCTGCAGTTGAAAATGGGCTTGCCTTGGATTTTCATGCCAATAAACGTCCTCTCGAGCAGTTGTCCTGCGGGGTCTGCTGACCTAGGCTTGTCAAAAAACTTCTCCAGTCCTTCAAATCTTTTCTTTATCCTCTGAACTTCACTGTTACTAGGTAAATCTTGCTCCATATGGGTTCCAGTAGGTCTCCTGCAATATTTTGCGGTGACTGTGGTGTAATTTAACAGAAGATTCATCTGAAAACTCCACCTTTTGCCACTTTTCCAGCTCTATCCTTTTTAGCAGGCTGTGACTGGCTTATTGCTGGCTTATGGGCACTGATTAGACCATGGAGGCCATTTTGAGACAGAATCCGACAAACTGTTCTGGTTGGCACAGGATTTCAGGTGACAGTTGAAAATGGGCTTGCCTGGATTTTCGAGCCAACAAACGGTCCTCTTGAGCAGTTGCTTGTAGGTCTGCCTGACCTGGCTTGTCAAAAACTTCTCCAGTCTCTTCAAATCTTTTCTTTATCCTCTGACTTGACGAGAGATTACATTGAAGGTGTGCACCACATCAGCAGGATTTGGTCTTCAGCCTCTTATAATCAACACTTTAGTTTCAGGGTGATCTTAGGCTTTTTTACATGTATGTGTGTTACAATAAATAGTTGTGAATTAACCTGATTAGTGTGCTTCCCCATATCTTTCTTGTATAGTCTTCTTTATACACACCTGACCCCTAATTGATCCATTATTAGTCACAGGTGAAGCCATATGAGAAGGCGACAACATTTATGTTCTTGGAAAACATTTATCAATGGGCTTACCAAGCTGTGAATATTAGAAGCTGTTAGGTCAAATGAACCATTTCTTGACACAAAATCGCATTAGAATTAGATTGTTAAGCGGCACTCAGGTCTATTTGTACACAAGCGACAAGAGTTTGTCAGAAACTGTACTATTACTTTAAGATAAATGTTTTTCATTATAGTTGCCTTTAATAAATACTGTCCTAATATCTAATAACATATTAGTAATACACACAAACTAATATATCTATATATATATATATATATATAAAACACAGAGAGATCCGATGCACTCCGGTCCAATATGCAACTGCCTGGGTGCTGGAGCAAAAGATAATACATGTAGAAAAACGTCGAGCACTCCAAGGACGGAGAAATCAAAGGGTTTATTTACACAAGAGAATCAACATGAACCTACGCGTTCAGCCCGTGAGTGGTGGGCCGTCATCAGGGTACGACAAATGGACAAGCAAGATAATAAAGAGAAGAACACCCCAACCCGCCCCCCACACGTGTATCTCCGAAAACCTAATGGGCCGGTGTTCTGAAATGTTAACCAGTCAAAATAAATGAAGAAATATACGAAATATAAAACCACCTACCTAGAGAAATAAAGTGCTATAGTTGATATTACAACCAGTACAAGGCGGTACTAAAGTGCAATAAGGTAAAAGTACATAAAAGTAAAAACAAAGTTAAAATCACTGAATCAAAGACTAATATTACTAGGGTGGGGACACATGACTGATATAAATAAAGTGCTAAAACTCCATGGCTGGAATATATATCAAGTGGGGGCTGCTGACACCCACTCATATATGACTGTAAGGGACTCAATACTAGAAATGGTAACAGTATAATAAATTAGAGATAAAACAATCTTTTCAAGAGCAATGTGACTAGAGGGGTATAGTTAAAAAAACAATTAAGAGTACATGATCATTTAAACCCCGAGGGGATAAAGTTCCAATCTCTTATCCATCTAATCTCTCTCTGTAACAAGGCTCTTTTACGATCATCCCCCGTTTGGTTCAAAGTCAATAGCCACCCATCGCACTCGTTGAAATGGGATGTGCCCACTGTTCTGAAAGGGCGTGCCACTGATGCTCTCCAAACTTATCCACAGAACCCTGAGTAGTTTTCTGTAGAAGATTTTATGGACTAATAGGCAGATCTTATGGCTAACCTATGGTTTGCCAGACGTCACGAAGTGTCGTGGTGCTCTTACCACAGTAGTATTTCCCGCGGAGGGCAGGTAATGATGTAGATAACAAATTGACTTAAGCAACTAAGTTTATAACGAATATTTATCCTCTGCCCATGATGAGGATGAGGGAAACTAGGACCAATAAGAACACTTCCACATGACACACATCCCTGGCATTTGTAGACATCCATTCTTGTGGGCGGAGCCATTATTAGTCTTCAATACAGGGTCTTTCAGATCTGTGCGCATGGAGATATTTCGTAGGTTTCTCTACTCTTTTATACGTAAACATAGGGACACTGTTTTTTGAATGGTAAGAGTGGGTCATTAGTGAGTATTTCCCACCTGTTGCGTATACTGGCGTTTTAGAGCGCCACTAACAGGGGTATATGGTCTAATGTATGGTATGGTACACTTAGCACTTCGCTTGGCCTCACCATTTGTTAGTACCTATATTTTGAGACCAATGGAAACTGCACGTTCCAATTGTTGATTTATCACTTCTTTTTATAACCCCTTCAATAATTATTTTAGATAGTTCATTCAATTGTACCATAGCTCGTCCTGATCTGTGTTGTTCCTAAGACTCTCAGACCCTGGGAGTAAATGATGCCCCGTTATGGGCTCAGGGTGAAAAACTACCTGCATGCATAGGTGTTACGATCTGTAGGTTGGAGAAAAGTGTGGACTTAAGTCTCCCTCTCCTTATAGATACGAAGATCAAGGAAGTCATGGGACTCAGTACTTGTTGTCATAGTAAGTCTGACTGGAGAATCAGATCATTTAATGTAATTAAAAATTGTCTGGCATTCTTCCATAGTACCTTGCCAAAGAAAAAACAGATCATCGATGTAATCTTTTATACAAATATATCTTATTGCCCTCCCATAGGAATCACATAGTGAGTTTCATACTCCCTCCATGTAAATATTAGCGAAGGAGGGACCAATATAGAACCCTAGCTGGTCAGATCTTTGCAAAAAGTAGGTATCTCCAAACCTAAAGTAATTTTTCCTCCAAGTAAATAGCAGAAGTCCATAAAACTCTGTGGGGGGGGGACTTATGGCCAGCTCTAATTAAGGCATCCTACACGTGTCAACGCCAGTACTTGTGGAATAATAGTATACAGGTTACTGACTCACATGTCATGAATACAATGTCAGGGGGGAGATCACCAAAAGTTTTCATCAATGTCTCAAGGAGATGCTGGCTGTCTCGCAGATACGACTGCATGCTCTTGACTATAGGTTGAAAGAAATGAATCAGGTAAGTAGTGATGGATTTTCGAGCCAACAACGGTCCTCTTGAGCAGTTGTCTTGTAGGGTCTGCCTGACCGGGCTTGTCAAAAACTTCTCCAGTTCTTTCAAATCTTTTCTTTATCCTCTGACTTGACGATGAGATACATTGAAGGTGTGCACCACATCAGCAGTGGATTTCGTTCTCGCCTCTTGATAATCAACACTTTAGTTTCAGGGTGAATCTTAGGCTTTTTATACATGTATGTGTTGTTACAATAAATAGTGTGAATTCACCTGATTAGTGCTCCCCATATCTTTCTTGTACTAGAGTTCTTTTTATACACACCTGACACCTACTTGATCATTATTAGTCACAGGTGAAGCCCATATGAGAAGGCGACAACATTATGTCTTTTGGAAAATGTAATCAATGGGCTTTACCAAGACTGTGAATATTAGAAGCTGTTTAGGGTCAATGAACCATTTCTTATACAAAATCTCATAGAATAGAATTGTTAAGCGCACTTCAGGTCTATTTGTACACAAGCGACAAGAGTTTGTCAGAAAACTGTACTATACTTTAAGATAAATGTTTTTCATTATAGTTTGCCCTTTAATAAATACTGTCCTAATCTCTAACAACATTAGTATACACACAATGTGCACAGTGGAAATATTGTGTGTATGTTTTGCTATGTGTAGTTGCAGTGCTCACAGGAACCATCAGGAAAATCCAGGGGGGCAATAATATAAATTAGTCTGAAGTCCAAAAAAACCCAAATTAATCGAATCATATAAATGAACAAACACACACTTATATTATATCCTCCCTTACCTATAACCTGCCAGTTGGAATATAGAGGTCTATGGGAATAACCTGCAGGTTGGAACTGACCAGGCAATCTAAACAGCACCTTTGGGCAATCAAAAGCAGCCCATACATATATCCGATTTTACTTTCCCGACCAAGTGCTCCCGCAAACATTAGACCGATCATGCAAAGACCACCTTCTGTGACATAGAAGAATGATGTGAAAGGTGGTTCTGGCAAAGATCAAAACTAATTATTGCATAAGCGCTTGGTTGGATAAGTAAATTGGATATATGTATAGCCACCTTAAATCTATACAGTATCTGATTAACATGCAAGGTTCATATTTATTAGTATTTACCACAACTAGTTAACTAACCTATGGGGTTAGGATTGGGAGCACAGGATCTGATTAAATATCCATGTCAGGGAGAGGTGTGGATAGAGCAGGGCCGCCACAGACTTTCCTGGGCCCCATACTGGGTATACATTTCTGGGCCCCCATAGCGCAACCAACTCAGACAGTCCATTACCCCCATATTTTAAACGTAAAAGAGGGACCATGGGGAGAAGAGAAGCGGCAAATGTGGATTTTCCCCCCTCCAATCACTTTAAGACACCCACTTTGTTAAGTTACCACACATTTAAAGACCATATTCCCATTTTACATGTTGCCTGCAATATATAGTCAATAGACATTAAGCCGTTAAATTAACAGGCACGAGCACATGCTCTACCCCCGACGCACACAGCCGACGGTAAATATAAAATGTACAGTGTCCCGCACACACTTAAGATGCCTCATGCCCAATGGGCACAGACTGGTAAATAACATACCATATATAATTGAGTATAAACCGAACGAGTATAAACGAGGCACCTACTTTTTACCTCTAAAAAGGCGTAAAAGTGATTGACTCGAGTATAAACCAAGGGTAGAAAATAGGACCACAACTGCCCTGATTCTGTATTGTTTTAAGGCTTTAGTGCCCTTTAAATGGACAGAGAAAATTCCCAGACATAGTCACATACAGTAAATAGCCAAATCCAGTATGGTATTACTGTTGGGACTACTGTATGGGAAGCTGCTGTCCATTTAAAGGCAACTAAAGCCTCAAAACAATACAGAATCAGAGGCAGCAATAGATATACAAGACTCTTTTTAGGCTATTTTTTTAGCCTAAAATCTCGGTTATACTTGAGTATATACGGTTCCTTTAAGCCAAGCCCACACAGATGGATCCCATATTAGACCCCATATATATATTACATTAGTGTGCTTAAACGTATTTCTATTGTATTCACCCCTTTCTCATGCTCAAATTCTTACACCTACCCCCTTGTGCACTGTCTGGAAAAAGGCTGCCACTATTGCCACACAGCATGGCAGCTCCACACCCTGTCCTGCCTATATCCATATTCTATCTCAGATTGGTTTCCACACACCATCTCTATCCTGTCTATATCTGATAATAGAGATGGTGTGCTGCAATGTGATAGACAAAAAGATAGAAATTTGGATATGGGCGGATAGGGATGGTTGTTAAGTTGCCATACTGCCATATAAGACACAATTCTATCCTGTTATATCCATATCTCCATCTCAGTGTGGAGCTGCTATAAGTGCTATGTGACAGAGATGGAGATATGTATATAGGCAGGATAGAGAGATGCTGTGGGAGCTGCCATGCGTCCCCCATGGGTGTAGTAATAGCCAGTAGCCCGATTAGGCTATTACCTCCCCATGTGCAGTGCATTGCCTTATTGGCAGAATGCAAACTAGGCATGCTGGGAGTTGTAGTTTCTAACTGGGGAAGTTACAAGGTTTTCATCACTGCTATATAGGTTCTGGCCCCAGCAACCCCATAGAGGAGTTATCATCCTGTACACAGCAGTGAGACAGAGGGTAACAATGCCCACATGGACTCTCACAATCAGAAATGGGATCAGCAATACTTACAGTTACTCCCTCCTGCTCTCTATGGAGATCACAGCACAGGAGATACAAGTTATGGGAGGGGCGGGAGGGGGTGGATCCACTAGACAAACACCCTGTTTGTCTTCTCTATCTAGGAATGGAGTTCGGCCACCTAGTGGCTGAATTCAGATTGCAGAATTTTTTTTCCCCCTTCCTTTCACTCTCGGGCCCCTTTCAAGTCCGGGCCCCATACAGGAGTACCCCCTGTACCCCCTGATGGCGGCCTGGATAGAGGAGCTAAAAGCTCCACACAGAGTATAAAATGAAATAGAGCCTTCTTATAACAGAAGGTACCTCATAAAATCATGTTATTAAATAGCATGCCTTAATAATCGAAACATATAAACACATATTTTCACTAAAGAAATGGGGGGACATGCAAAGTATCTTATTTATTGCCTGTGGCAATGGCTGGCTGTCATATACATACAGCCTAATGGATAGAGCCGGCGTGTTAACTTGTGAAATGTGACCTTTGAAAACCACAATTCCCAGCATTCTCTGTTTGCAGTAATTTTTTTCTTAATATCCTGTAGCTAAAGCATCTGTCTAGATCTAATACAGCCTAAGCTTGTGACCTTCAACATGTTTGAAAACTACAAATCCCAGATTCTCTGTTTTGCAGTTAGTGTCTTCTAATGAACTTTTCACATGTTTAAACTACAACATCCCAGGCATTCCTACACTGCAACAATTCTGGAAAACTTAGTTTTCATACATCCTGGAAAAGACTTTTCTTTATGAATTTTTCTTTTTCTAATGACTTACGACATAAAAGCCACGGTCATGCTTAGCGCTTCCTACCCAGGGTTTGAACATGCAATGATTCATCTGCCCTTCCCTACATCATAGCTATAGACTATGGATTAGGGAAGCATATAGGGTCGATTGATCGGCGCAATGTTAATGTCCGCTGTGCGGCAGCAGCGCGAGATACCAGAAGAGGCCTTGTGCGGTGCTCGTTTCAAAGTAATTTACCAGAGGTTGCGTCTGCCTCTTTACATGTAAGTATTCAACACCAACTAATAGCTGGCGATATACTTAGTGCGGGTGAGATTCCACCCAATCGCACTGCCTCTGGTAAATCCCGTATGGGAGATGTGCCAAGAGAGCTTGTGCCTCTGGGTGAATCTCCCTGTTAGAGTCATAACACTTTACCATATTTGCACACACTTCCAAATACCACTACCTGACAGTTATATACTCTATAACGTCTAAAGATTCGTGCACACATGCGACCGCCAGTGCCCAGCATGACGTGTGCGACGGCCGTTTCGGATTATATTTGTGGCCGTGTATCGACAGAATGGCCATTTTAGCTGATAAAGTGCCCATACATGGCACGATATCGACCGTTATACACACTTGTGCGTCACCCGCAATCGCATGTGCAGGTACTGAGCATGCCAGGCTCTAGTACCTGCTCAGTACAGGTTTCTAAATTGCTCAGTTTCCATGAGCATCAGAAGCAGAGCAGACACACAGTAATGAATTTATAGGACAAAGTAGGATTATCCATCATATTTTAAAGAGGCCGTTGCTTTCTAAAGATGTCTTAGTAGGGTGGAGTGTCTTTAATATATTAATTTGGGTAAAACTGCCATTTGTTCTAAGAATGTGGGTAGTTTCAGAGACATGCAAAGTCATTAAATCATAAACAGACACTTCCTGCTAGCAAAACAGAAACTGGACTGTCTCATACTCTATGGAGAGGGGAGGGGATTAAATGTGAGAGTCTGAAGAATGTTCTAATGGCTAAGATGTCACATGTTTTAATAAACAGACATAACGGTGGTGTAATACCGGAACTTCCTTACACTTCCTGTCTTTCCATGGACAGTGTAAGATCAAACCTCTCCATTGGATGTTGGTAAATTCCACTTCCTTTTATGTTTACATGGAGACCCTGTAGAAATCCTGGAAGGTGTGTCTTAACCTATCATTTTGAGTTGTCCATTCAAACTAGGGGTGTCCAGTAAAGTAAGTTAGTTATGTAATTTTATATAAATTGTTTTAATTCAGTAGTAGGTAGTAGTACTATACTTTGTATGGTGTTATTTCTTATGGTGATTTTAGATTTAAATAGTTGCTAATTACACACCACATACAATATCATATCTCTGTACACGGCAATACTTTAAACAAAGGGGTTTAGTATACATTACTGTGATCACATGAATGAAAAAGCCTTCCAACCCACGTCAAGGTAACCCCAGTCTGAAGGTCCTAACATCTACACCTTTTTAAAACAAATTTTTACTTCAGTTAGATTAGCAAACTTTTGCATTTCACATTCACTAACCTGGATCCATATATACAGGCTCTCTCCTTCCCCCTGCCATTTGGCTTTTAAATAAAGAGGCCCATCAGTGCTTTATATTAAGGCATAGGCCCCTCCCAAAAAAGGCATTTTGGGGGTGCTAATAACCACATAGAGGCTTGACCAGGCCCCTCCCAATAAACCTACAATACAAGAATTGTGGAAGCACTCCAATTAGGCTAATTTACACTAACATTTAGCAGAAGTGCTACTGATCTGGTCAAAACATTATACAAACATCGAAATGATAATCAATGCACATCCTAGGCCCCATACAAGTTCATATATATCAGATATATGTGGGGAAGTGAAGGTTCAGAACGGGGGTGCTTGATTGCAAGCGTGGGAGTGCGGACATCATAAATTCTTATCAGTGCAGGTTTCCGTTCAGGCTCCAGCTCCTCCAGCTGTCCCCAGTTGTCCTGTTGTCCTCAGTGAATCTTCTTTAATGATGCTCTCCACAGGTGACAGACCCTAGTCCCCCCCCTCCCCAGGCCCACGCCTCAGATTGGTCCTTAATGACCCCAAAACACTCATGCTCAACACAAACCACCAGACAGGCTCCTCACCGTCACCACAATTAGGGCCCGGCCCAGACAGCACACAATTGTCCCGAATCCTGCACACAAGAAAAAACCACAGAAAAGCAAGCTCAGCCAGCAGCACACTCTAAAACCAGCCAGCAGCCACACTAGACCCCCTCTACCCCAAAGCCAGATCCCCCCTCTCCCAAAAGCACACCCCCACCCAACAAATGCCCATAGACCCCTCTCCTCAGTGAACCAAAAAAATAATTGCTGTATGAAACAACAATCACTATATGCCTTTCACAGTATGAAAAAGTTCAGCTGGCTGCCCAAAAAAACGGCTGCCACTCCCGCTCCTCTCACCAGTCACCAGGCTGCTGTGCTCTGCAATTACCAACCGCTCCTTTCCTTTTATAGCTCGGTACCTCCCCCTAGCATTTGCGTGTAAGTCACGTCACGTGTGACTAACTTACACTGTGCGGCGCACCAGCCAATCGGGAAGGAAGCAGCGGCTATATTAAAATGACTCTGTGCTGTGCTCTGATTTTTGGTTCCGATTGTCCTGGACTTCACCATTGTGTCAGCGGCACTCATGGCTTAAGGAACTGCTCGCTATTTAAAAGGTGGTAGGAAAAGGGTGGGAAATGCCGCCTATTCCTTTTCCACATGGGGTGCCACCATAGCAACTATTTCAAGTTGCTTTATTGATAGGAGCAGCACTGGAATATTTGTCTAAAAAAGGATTTCAATTTTGAACCTGATCTTAGCACAGCTCTGTGCAATGCAAATTTTAAGGGGAATATTGGAAGCAGAGGGTTGGCAAATCAGTGAAACATGTATGGAAACCTAAAACACAAGAGCGTGGCTGAGTTTACTGTAGAATAGTTAATATTGTTTCATTGCAATCGGTGCAGCCCAGCAATTACATTATAAGTGTGTCCATAGTAGACAAAATGGTCTGGATACTCAGATTGAAAAAGTATGTTTTTGTTTAGAAACGTATGCATCTCCTCCAGCAGTACTTATTTATTAGTAAATTTATAGAAACAACCTAACCTGCAGTGGCATACCCTCCAAACATTTCCCTTTAATAGTACACTTCTAGAAACCACCTGGTTTCGTATACATTTATACGTACACTTATAGAAACAAACATATACAGAGCTGCAGCTGGAGTATAATATAGTGACCCTGATCTTACACAGCTCTGTGTAATGCTTTCTCAGTATTGAAGGGTACTGGCTTGTAGGAAGTGAGGAATGGATTACTTTATTATACTACAGAATACTTAGAGGCAGTGTCGTACTGGCCCTCAGAGTTACAGGGGAATCCCCGGGGGGCCCACAGCCCATTTACCCAAGGAACCAGATAAAACTGCTAAAATGTAAATACAGAGCCAAAGACATGGATTTAATAACCAAAAAGAAGAGGTAGGATAGTATATGTAAATTAGTGTAATAAGCGATATGAAATGTTAAGGTGGGTCCCAAATCTCATCCGATGGGTCCCTTTCTCAGATTCCTGATGGGCCCCCAACAGTCCAGTCGACTGAGCGGAATATTATAGAGGGGAATGTTAATTGTATTGGGATTTATATAGTGCTATCTTCCGTAGCGCTTTACAATACATGTATACATCACGTCAGGCTTCTGCCCTAAGAGCCTACAAGCTAAGTATTTATTTGACACATAAATCCTATAAGTATGTCTTTATGATGTGGGAGAAACGGAGTGCCCAGAGGAAACCCAGGCAAGCACAGGGAGAAACATACAATTCCTTGCAAGGTTGGAATCGAACTCGGGACCTTAGCATTGCAAGGCATCAATGCTAACCATCGAGCCACCGTGCTGCCCCGTACACACTTATACAAACAACATGGGGCAGAACTGCAGGGGGTGGGGTAGCACAAGCAAACAGCTAACAGGTAACAGCTCTGTGCTTACTTTAAAGGACACAATATAAAACAAAATACATTACCCACCGCATTACATGTACACACACTTCCAGCAGCTTGAAGAAATCCCTTACTGACATTTACAGCTGTGCTGCCCTCCCTTAGGTATCACACCAAGCAAGATGTAGTCTAACAGCCCACCTCCTAGAAGGCCCACGGTCATCATTAAACAGATCACTTGTATTGGGCTGGTGAGAATGTCTGTTACACCTCTTTCCTCCTCGCTCTGCCAGTCAACAATCTTGAAAACTGTTCGGTTGCTAAGATGTACAGCCTACATAATCAAGCTGAAACAAGGTGGTGAGGAGGAGTTTTTTCGCATTCTAGCTTGAATGACAGTTACAGGCAGACAGAATCGTTACGCCTCCTTCACAGAATGGCTATTGAAGGCAGTAAGAAGCTCAAAATCAGGGAGAAAAATGTATGGGGAGGCTGCCACACCTTTACTCTTTTTTAAGCAGTTTTAAGAAAATAATCATTGAGGCAATACAGTTATCCTTTAATAAGGACAACATATTCTTTAAAATATGCAGCCATAGGGCTTTTGGGGTAAATTTACATAAACAAAAACTACTCTCTACCCCCCTTAACCTGGGTTGCCAGATCATTTGTCTAGTAGGAACACGTAATAATGCCATACCCTCAACATCACCCCTTTAATCAGTTCTTTATAGAAACAACACACATAGCTATGTATCAAACATCCGCTATAGCGGAAAGTATAGCGAACATTACATGGGTGATTTAGAATTCTATTTTCATCCTAAATGTGGTTTAAAAAAAAGGACAACAATATAAAAAAAAACATAACCCCTTCCCTTTACAGTAGATTCCACATTCAGCAGCTGAAATCCCTTACTCACATTTACAGCTGTGCTTCCCCTCCATAGATATCAACACAGCAAACATGAGTGCAAGCCAGCCCACTCCTAGACAGCCAGGGGCCATGATTTACATAACACTTGTCATCGCTGGAGGGAAGAATGTCGTTAGAACCACCTCTCCTACCTCCTTAAACAAACTTGAAATGTCTGGTTGCAGAGGACAGCTTTACAAATCAAACGATTACAGGAGGGTGGAGGAGTGTTTTTCTACATGTTAGTCTGAGTGACAGGTTAAGTGGCAGGACAGAATTGTTACGGCCCCTGTAAAAATCATTACCACTAATACTTACATTAATCTGAGGTCTGATCTTGTCTAATATACAGTGAAGCATACTACAGATCTTAATATAAACATGTGTATTTTACTCTTTAGTTCCGTTGTAAGTATCTTATGTGTTAAAATTTAAACCTCACCAAGGTGATATAATCAATAAGGCTTTCATTGAATGGAGTCAGTTTACAAATGTATGCAAAGTAAAAAGCCAGTCCAAGTATAGTAGAAGACACCTACACAATTACTAATATAGCTTAAGCATTATAGTCTTTATGGGGGGTGGTGTGTGTGTAAAGAGTATGTGTGTATGTCTCTTACCCTCCCCTCCTAATACTTCAACCTCCAACTAATCCATCCCCATCCCCCTTTCAGTGTGTGAGCCCAGTTATATACATCTGGTGCTTCAGTTTACACTCTAAAGTTTCCTGAATGGTCACAACTTATATTACTGATGAACTTCATTTCCAAAATAAACCTTCTATCTACTACTTTGTAGTAAGCAAGACAGTCGTGATACATTAACAAGCTTTGGTTAACTCTTTGAAAACTGAGAACACTTTATATGGATTTCAAACCAGTCCCCTCTGCACACTGTTTTGCAAACACGATATCTGGAACTCAGTTGTATAATGAAGTCCTCAGAGAAAGTTCATAGATCTTCAACAGTCGTTAGGAAACGTTTAAACACTGTCCATACGTAGATTTCATACATTCTTATGCAATGTAAATGGTAAACCAGTGCTAGTATATAGGAACTAAACTAACTAACGTAGAAACTGGAACTTCAACACCTTCGTTTCAAGTTCCTGTCACAGCTTAGATCTTCTTTTCAGTCTTTTTCCAACTTATTGGATTGAAATTTAATTTTAACAATATCCACATCATGGAAGTCTTTCGTCTTTATGTATGGCTTGTAATCGTATCAAAACTGTCCAGAATTACGAACAGGATTACACACTCAAATATTTACTCTGTATATGGTTGCCAGATAACTTTTAGCCTGTAGAAGAGGATGTGTCCTTCCACATTGTCTCATAGAAATTGTTGAGAAACAGGAGAACAAAATAGTACAGGTATTCCACTGGTGCCCTTTCAAGGCCCCAGACTTTGTGCAGTCTGTGACCAGACAGGCCTGAACTCATAGTACATTTTAGAGCAGGTTAAATAGTTCATGACCTTTATACCGGATTGTGGTGTGCTTTTTTACCAAGCCTTCATCACATAATCTATGAAGGTGAACTGGAATAAACAAAAATCCACAAAAATTTAATGTACAGCCCTACAGTTCGAAAAAACTTTTTTTTTCAGTAGTGCAGTGATTATCCGCTGGTCTTAGCCTACTCTGCATAACTTATCTGTTATAGTCTAGGTTATAGCTTTATTATGTATCTCGTCCTTGGCGTGTCACCTTTCTCAATCCGACGTAGATAGATCTTGCACCCGAGTCACTAACTCTAAAACTACACGAAATCAGTGGTATAACTATATAAACCCATCACTATATTACCAATCATTATACGAAGTAATATGTCTTTTCTAGACAATGGTTAAATTACATTCTTAGGTGTAACCAAATTTAGTAATTTGTGAAAATTTAGGAATCACATCACATATTCAGCTATAATATATAATTGTTAATCTGTTTCAAGAACTATATAGAGAAAAAACAAATAGTGGATACTTTTAAACTAGGAGACAGGTACAACTTTATAACCTACAACACATGTACTGACATTAAAATTTATAAAACTCACAACATAGTTTTTACATTAAACATTTAACAATACCTAAGTATCACCGTATCACTATCATAAGTTTTCAATATCGAAACCGTGACCAATTTAAATATTGAATTTAACACATGTTATTTAAAGGGCAACATAGGTGAAAAAAAAACTTGGTCTGATACAATGTTAGATCAGCTTAGTATAAGCTGGCCTTACTTTCATGGTTCTGTGTGATTCGTTACTTCACCTGGGCAGAGTTTGTACCAAGCGTGTAGTCCCCCCTCCCCTCTCTGTCAACTCCCCTCAAGCAAGTGACGGGCTGTATACCAGAGTCCGAGCATTTGCGTTGAAGGACTTTAAATGATAGGTGGGACATCCTGTTGACCCCCTCCCTCCAGAGCTAGACTGCAAGACAATAAAGTGTGGAAAGATAGCAATAGCTGAAGGGGGCAGAGGGGAGAGAGGAGGCAAGTGGTTGCTGAATCTTTACAATTAAGTTACTGAACTCTCCCTTTCTCTAATTTTGCTAACTTGTTTTTACTTTTAACCTAAATTCATATCTCTCCCCCTGCTAACTTGATATCATAATCACTGAAGAGAAGTCAGTGTCCAGCAGCTTGTAGTGAGACCTTCACAACACAGTGCACTTGCTTGTTGTCCTGTTACATTGCAGTTGCTTTGTCTATATATTTCACATGATTGCACTGTTGTCTTGTTTGGTATATAGTCTGTATTACTGTATTATATTCTGTAAAGTGTTTCCATTTGAGTCACGGTTTGTATGTATATAAGATTTTTTTTGGGGGGCGGGGGCTGTTTTATAGTGTGTTAGGCTCCTATTGCTGGTTATTGGTTTATTGATTGTGTTTAGCACTACAGCATTTGACTATAAGTTTGCACATGGTACATATAGTGTGGGTGAGAGAGTGTGTACAGTAACTGCAGGGGAGCTTTGGGGATTGTGTGGTGTGTGGCCTTGAGTGACAAGATGAGGTGTACGCAGCTCCTATACAAATACAGCTATTCAAAGGCGTATATCTCGGGGACTATGAGATTTAGAACCTAAAGGTACCCTGGTGGTGGATGACTTAATAGGATCATTAAGAAGATTAAAAAAACTATTTTCTCACTTAATTGCCCTTTACCACTGGTTTTGATCGTACAGCTTTACAGAGAATAATATCAACCCCAAATATAAATATTTTGATTTACTTATAACCAAGTATATTATCCTTTTATTACCTATAAATATCTGATTCATATAAAGTATTACTGTTTTATTCTGGATTAATTCATGCCCCCCCCCACTATTGTTTTGTAAATTTACCAACCAATTTACCAACTCTTACTCAATTTTACTGGTACCCCATCCCTGTGATGTACACCTTTTGGCCACTTAGAGGTTTTTTTTTTTTTACACCGCTAGTGTTACTAGCGGGATTAATATTCCATATTATTATGGTATATTAGTATTATACTTACCACATATTTATCCTTGTATTCGGTGTTAAAACCGTTGTAGTATAATAATTCATAACCACCTGTAAACCCATTTCTGAACTGATATTCAGTTATACTGCTCATTGTACTCGATTATTAAAAAAGTATATCCCTATATACCAACCTTGTGATATTATTTAAAACTTCTATGAAATTTAGTTGACAATATTATAAAACTCTGATACAAGTGCACAAATCAATTCAAATTTCATATACTACAATATATTTATCTTGTTTTCCATTTAACTGTATAAATTAGTGTAATATTTTATTTCTTGGTGTATCATTTATATCTAATAATTCAATAACCATAGTTTGCTTTTCATATACTAAATTATCATTATCTGTTCCTGGATTAATCTAAATTGACAATACTTGCAAATTCTTCTGCAAATTCTACTGCACTGGTTTCCATCTTCAAATACAACTACTACGTAATCTTCTGAGTGATTACGTATATAAAAAAAAAACGGAATACATCAATTTGATTTATTCTAAAACCTATTGCTTTGTGTCTCTTCTTACTTTTCAAAGTCAACTTTTCCAATATCCTGTATTCAAGGTCTTAAGTTACACTCAGTTTTAAAACTCAACTTTAGTATTAAACTAAGAACAATAACTCAGCCCTAGTAAAGTAGTTAATAATGTGATAACTCCACAACTTCTTCAGAACTCAGAATTTAAGTTTGAAATAGTCACAGACAACTGCTGTTCGTTCCTCCTCTCCTGGAGAACAGATCCATTATTCACTGCCTGTGAAATACAAAACATTGTCTAAAATATCTTCATGGACAGCTGCTGTCTATGAGCAATGACATTATGCTACTGTGCCACTCAAATGAAATGTACATTCTTCTTACAAAAATATATATGTACAAAAGATCTGAAAAATATTGGATCCATGAACGTTGTTACACCTATGTATTTCCATCATATACATCTTACAGACCCTCCTCCTTTTACATTTTCACACATTTTTCGCATAATTGGCAGATTATCCTATAAATCTCAAAACACAATTGTCGGGTTTCCAAGATGAATATTGACTTGGAGTCTTCCTTTTAAAAAAATATAATCAAATAACTTCTAAATTTGGAGAAAAATTCCCAATTCAGTATAACCTGCGCAGTGTCGTAAGTAATGTGCACTTCAATCATTTTAATCCAACACAATTCTTCATTTTAATAATAACAAGTAAGAGGCAAACTCGTATCCTATGTTAAGAACAACATCCATAGCCTATATCCATGCACCCATGCCCTTGTCATGATTGTCATGACTATCTTAGTTAATGTTATTAATAATACCTATCCTTACTTTTTAAACAGGACTGCTAATAACCCATGAATCTATAATTCAATGCATCCTTTTACCATTTAATTCACATGCAATACTTTTACTCTGCTACAAATAGTCGACCCATAATACTTATTTTATGCATCTTGCTTTTCTTTCCCCTAAAGAAACAAATCTCCTTTAAAATAAGAATAAGATTACAGCAAGTTTAACAAAATAACTTCCTTAAATATCACATGTAAAAATACTATATCCCCCTCCATGTAGCCACCAAACCTGTTTTGCCCTTTTGAACTTTAACTATTTACTATCTCATCGTTTATCCCAATTGTCTATTTAACAAACCTGACTAGCCTGTATTTCCTTACAAGTTTTTCTGGCACGGGGAATGTTTACTGGTAAGGGGGAAAGTCTGTTGGCACTGGGACGTTACTGCTAAGGAAAGTCTGCTGGCACTGGGACTGTTACTGGAAAGGGGAAAGTCTGCTGGCACTGGGACTGTTA
This sequence comes from Hymenochirus boettgeri, assembly GCA_019447015.1. Lineage (NCBI taxonomy): Eukaryota > Metazoa > Chordata > Amphibia > Anura > Pipidae > Hymenochirus > Hymenochirus boettgeri. The sequence continues at coordinate 113,175,135 of CM033475.1, read as the reverse complement.
CTGGTAAAGGGTAAAGCCTGCTGGCACTGGAATGTTACTGGTAAGGGGAAAGTCTGTTGGCACTGGGACTGTTACTGCTAAGGGGAAAGTCTGCTGGCACTGGGACTGTTACTGGTAAAGGGGAAATTCTGCTGGGACTTTTACTGGTAAAGGGAAAAGTCTGCTGGCACTGGGACTGTTACTGGTAAAGGGGAAAGTCTGCTGGCACTGGGAATGTTACTGGTAAGGGGGAAGTCTGCTGGCACTGAGAATGTTGCTGGTAAAGGGTAAAGCCTGCTGGCACTGGGAATGTTACTGGTAAGGGGGAAAGTCTGTTGGCACTGGGACTGTTACTGCTAAGGGGAAAGTCTGCTGGCACTGGGACTGTTACTGGTAAAGGGGAAAGTCTGCTGGCACTGGGACTGTTACTGGTAAAGGGTAAAGCCTGCTGGCACTGGGAATGTTACTGGTAAGGGGGAAAGTCTGTTGGCACTGGGACTGTTACTGCTAAGGGGAAAGTCTGCTGGCACTGGGACTGTTACTGGTAAAGGGGAAATTCTGCTGGGACTTTTACTGGTAAAGGGAAAAGTCTGCTGGCACTGGGACTGTTACTGGTAAAGGGGAAAGTCTGCTGGCACTGGGAATGTTACTGGTAAGGGGGAAGTCTGCTGGCACTGAGAATGTTACTGGTAAGGGGGAAAGTCTGCTGGCACTGGGAATGTTACTGGTAAAGGTGAAAGTCTGCTGGCACAGGGACTGTTACTGGTAAGGGGGAAAGTCTGCTGGCACTGGGACTGTTACTGATAATGGGAAAGTCTGCTGGCACAGGGACGGTTACTGGTATAGGGGAAAGTCTGCTGGGATTGTTACTGGTAATTGGAAAGTCTGCTGGCACTGGGAATGTTACTGGTAAGGGGGAAAGTCTGCTGGCACTGGGACTGTTACTGATAATAGGAAAGTCTGCTGGCACAGGGACTGTTACTGGTAAAGAGGAAAGGCTGCTGGCACTTGGACTGTTACTGGTAAAGGGTAAAGTTTGCTGGAACAGGGATTGTTAATGGTAAGGGGAAAATTCTGCTGGCACTGGGACTGTTACTGATAAGGGGAAAGTCTGCTGGCACAGGCACTGTTACTGGTAAAGAGTAAAGGCTGCTGGCACTGGGACTGTTACTGGTAAGGGGAAAGTCTGCTGGCACAGGGACTGTTACTGGTAAGGGGAGTCTGCTGGCACTGGGACTGTTACTGGTAAAGGGAAAGTCTGCTGGGATTGTTACTGGTAAGGGGAAAGTACAGGCTTTACCCTTTACCAGTAACAGTCCCAGTGCCAGCAGACTTTCACCTTTACCAGTAACTGTCCCAGTGCAAGCAGAATTTCCCCTTTACCATTAACTTTCCTCCATTTTTCAGGATAGGGATCTCCGCACTGAGGGTTTAGATCATTGTTCTATGTGTCCTCTCAGATTTCTCTGAGAGGCCCTTTTATTTATAATAGATACATGTGTACACTTGTGAATGGTGAATATCATACATGTGATGTGATACAGTCACTGCCCTTCACTTAAAGGGTATGTCCAGCAAAAAAGTAAGTATGTTTCTAAATGATTTACTGAAGAACAGGTGGTAAATGCACTATCTCTTACCTCCCGTTTTTCAGTAAATCTTCCAGGAGAGGGGGAAACACTTACCTGCCAACCCGCTCCAGCGCCAAAATCCCAGACGCCTCCGACGCATCTCCAGTCTTTTGCACTGTGTGCACATGCGCACACAGTGCGAAGGAGCAAGGACATTGAAGCAACCTGTTCTTCAGTAAATCATTTAGAAACATACTTACTTTTTTTGCTGGACATACCTTTTAATTACTTGTTATTGCAAAGTGTGTTGTCAATTGAAGGTTAAATCAATATAAGCTAAACCCACTATAAACAAAAAACAATAGGTAAGGGTCCTTGCTGAAGGAACATATTGTTTGTGGTTTGCCAACAGAACTAGTTCAGTAAACAAGTCCCTAAGTAATATTCCTACATCCCATTCTTTTTTGTTTTTTAATGAAGGGGAGGTGACTGTAAATCAACTACAATTTGTTGTAATCATTTGTAGAGGTATGATAATTCAGATGTAGCAACACAATGGTTTCTTTTGTGAGAAACACTTAGTACAAAGTGGAGGAATACATTGTACACAGCAGCGTAACAGAATACAGATAATTATAATGAGAAAACCATATATGACAATTAAACGTAGCCACCCAGTGCCAGGGATCAAGGACCATAGTGCATCCCACCAGGAAGGTAAGATAGATTGCTTTATACCTTCTGCAAGGTTTTTTAAAGCTTCAATTTCTTTGACAAATTTAAAATATAGTTATCAAAGTGTTTCACAATGTAAATACAGTAATTTAAAAAAAAATTCTAATTATTATTCAAAAATGTCATTAAAAATACCAATTTCTAAAACAGATTATCATTTATAAACTTTATAAACCTGCGCAGGACTTTTATACATGTAATAAATTTCCAATAAAAAATTTAGGAGAAGAAGGAATTTGAATAGTTTTATATAGACTAATTATTTTATTAGCTTATATTATAACATGTTTAATCAAGTACCCAAAAAATAAATACACTATATAGTAACATTCAAGTTAATATACCCAGACAATTATTTCTAAAGTTTATGCTAAAAACATAAATGTTAGTAGTACATGCACATGCAACCGTTAACAAAAGTGTAACTTCTTAGCATGATCCCTGGGTTTCTCCATGAAATGAAATATACATTTCCTATAAAAGTACAAAAATATTAGAATCCATTGAAAAAAAGTAACATTGCGGTTAATAGCGATCGTATTACACTCTAATATTTGGAACAGATTTTATAAAAAGTGAATCCTTCTGATCTAATACACTAATGAACAAAGTTTACTATCTTGATATTAAATTCCTATTCAATAAAAGTTGGTTATTGATAAAATGGATAGCTGAGGTTGCTGGGAGTTTTAGTCCTGTGCTTTTTCACCAGATAAACAAAAAGAAAAACCATTGTGTTTGAGTCAAATGGATTGACCCCAAGGACTGTTAACTAAATTTCACAATTTTAATTAGATATCCGAAGGGCATCTCTATATGGTCCAAGTAGGTAAACATGGATTTATGAAGTTAGTCTAGGGATAGACAAAAAAGCTTTGTGATTTAAGGTTCATTAGGTTTAGGTGTTTACCCTTCTGGAATAGGGGCAGGAATATAGAATAACTCTATTTAGAAGAAAACAAAAAAAGAAGCGATATGACAATGAAGTAGGTTAAGGTAAACATGTTGTACTCTAAATGTCCTTGCTTACTTAAATAACTTTTGTTCAAGTAGGAAACCTCTCCTCTCCTATCTGGACATGTGTTTGACTATGAACAAAGGTTAACTCAAGTTAAGCTATCATGCTGACTTACAACCCTACACAAATCTTCCCCACTATCACATTGATCTAAAAAACTAATCCATTTTGCATTATTTTATATTGCAATGAATATCTCCTGTAATATTCCAAATAGTTCCATTACTGCATTTTAAAATTTAAAATCTCCCAACCAACTAATTTACTGCATATTTACCTACTGACATAAACATTACCAGCAATTATTGAATAGGTTACCAAACATTTTCAGAAACAGGGTTTAACTAAGTTATTGATCCCTTTCTCTTTAACAAAGAATAACTTCTTATCTGCCATTGTGTTCTAGTCGTGGGCAATTGAGTTATACAATTCTTGTTATTCTGTTCATCTGAGTTATTACTAGTAACAGAAGCTGTCTGAGCTTGTCTCTTTCTATGAGAATTCTTAGCAATAGTAATAGTTATAGCAATAAAATAGTTTCTTTAAACATCTCCTTAATCTGAAACACTTTTTCTGGTGATGACCAACATGATTACAGAAATAGCAAACAGAAAATTTACAAGGTTTCTCCTTAATCATATCCTGTATCTTCCTGTTCCTTAGTTATCACAGAGACCTTTGGTAATTCCTGATGTTGCTGAATTAATTCCAACTGTTAATTTCACATTATGCTTCTTAATTTCCTCTGTTAACAAGCTAATTAAATCAGATTTCTCTTTTACATCTGGGTAACTTTTCTTCTCTGTTTCATATGTCTCACAGTTACTTGATTTTACTTTTTCATCAAAAGTTTTATCAGAATACACATCCTTTTCTATGCATAGACTATCCTCAACCATATCTGAAGATTCCATCAGTAAATGACAGTTCTGACACTGCAACATTTAACTGATTTTCAAGTTCCAAAGTTTTCTTCTGCAATTCAACGGTTTTCTGGTGCTGTTTGCGATACGCAGACAACGCTACCCAACCATGAGTACCTAATGCATTTATTTATTTTCCTGGTTCAATTTGTACAATATCAATTGATTCAGCATCTTTAACATTTGATTTTTTACATATTCCTCTATTGAGGCACCACTCAGTGTCTAACCTCTCATATAGCTGTTCATCCCATCCTGGAATGGTTACACTACAAACAGCTTTCAATGCTACTTTCACTATTTTCTTAAACATGATTCTGCTTTATTCTTGGATCCAATTAAACAATGTTCTGCTTTCAGTACTGAATTTCCAAAAATCCAAAGAATAAGTCAGAATAGACACCAAGTATATATTCCACTACCCTATAGTGTAACTTTTGACATGGACTGCCCTATTTTCCTTAATATATAAATTAAGATTAGTTTTGCATGCACTTTTTGCTCCTGCGTAAGTGATGCTCCCATACTTACCCTGAATTGGGATCCTAGGGTTGTAGGATGAAGAGGTGCACCTATAAGTCCTTGCCAGACAGAGTAAGAAGGGATGAAAGGTCCTAGTTAAGGTCCCTGTCCAGGGTTAATGTCCCTGTTCCTGTTTGGGCGCCATATGATGTGATGACACACACACTGAGGGTTTAGATCATCGTTCTGTGTGTCCTCTCAGATCTCTCTGAGGGGTCCTTTTATTTAGACTTTTAGGGATGTACAGAATTAAAGGGATGGTATAATAGATATATGTGTACACTTGTGATTGGTGAATATCATACATGTGATGTGATACAGTCACTGCCCTTCACTTAAAGGGTATGTCCAGCAAAAAAGTAAGTAGGTTTCTAAATGATTTACTAAAGAACAGGAGGTAAATCCACTATCTCTTACCTCCCGTTCTTCAGTAAATCTTTCAGGACAGGGGGAGACACTTACCTGCCGACCCACTCCGGCACCGAAATCCCAGATGCCTCTGACGGTGAATATATTGTATGATATTGGTGAATATCATACATGTGATGTGATACAGTCACTGCCCTTCACTTAATTACTTGTTATTGCCAAGTGTGTTTGTTGTCAAATTGAAGGTTAAGTCAATATAAGCTAAACCCACTATAAACAAGAAACAATAGGTAAGGGTCCTTGCTGAAAGAACATATTGTTCGTGGTTTGCCAGCAGAGCTAGCAGTGAACTCTGCTCAGCCTATTCAGCAACAGACCATAGAGAAAGGGAGGGGGAATAGGAGCTCCGCTAAAACGAACTGGAGAGCAGTTCTAACTCTGGAAGATGAAAGCAGCTTACCCGTTTTTTAACTCCCAGTCGCCATTAAACAATTTTCAGTCGCCATGGCGACCGGGATTTATCCAGCCCTGGGTTAGGGTTTCTTCCTCGACTCTTGTTTGTTTTTTGATCGAGTTTATTGCAGCGTTTATGAGACCTCGGGCATAGGCTTTAAATGCATCCCATATAATGTTCCAGGGGACGGCACCATAATCTAGATTGAAGTAAAACTGGAAGTGATTCTCTAGTTGGTCTCCTTTAGGGATGAGAGAAAGCCAGAAGGAATGTATTCTCATTGATCGGTTGTTTTTATAGTTATCCATACCCTCCAACATTTCAAAACAAGAAAAAGGTACACTTTGACACACCCCTTGCTCTGCCCAAACCCCACCCATCGCTCCGCCCCCAAACATCTAGCTCCACCCTAAATATAGAAAGAAAACGGTAGCTCTGTGCAGCCGAGTGACTGGCGCACACATGATCCGGCGGTACACATGCCAGGCACCCGGTACAAGCCGGTACTTTTGTTATGCCCGGTACTCCCGTTTTAAAAACGGCACAATACCGGGAAAATCAGTACACTTGGAGGGTATGAGTTATCTGAATTGGTAAGTTCCATTAGTACTGGTGAGTGATCCGATAATTCTCTAGCCAGATAGGATATGCTTGACTTGTGAAGCTGTATATTCGTTTACAAAGAAGTGATCCAGTCTAGAGAAAATCACACGCACAACATGTTTCGGGCCTACAACATGTGCATATTTCTTGATATTGTAAAATGTGTAGATAAGGGTGTTGGGTTCACGCTGTCTGTTGATGCACCTAAAGAAGGACCGACTGTAGGCCCGAAACATGTCATGCGTGTGATTTTCTCTAATAAATTGCTTTGACACCATTGGATTTATACCAACCTTTGGCTCTCTCCACTCTCTTTATTCTCTGTTTCATGGACTGAGGGTTGTGGTGAGGCCCAACCACTGGATTGCAGTAACCTGCCTTAAGTCAACTTACATCTGCTATACGGATAACAGACCATTTTCTTTTTGTATTAAGCTCACTGGTTATCTGCATACAGAAGGAGATGTCCACAAACAGCGCACCCTTGACATAATCAGCATGTGGATTTGCCTATACAGATGCTGAAATTCAAAGAATCTTGGATAATGCTGATATTACTAATCCACTACATGTGACTCATACTGATAATGATTAAAAAAACAAAACAGTTACTTACCTTAAGAAGGAATAGCTCAGTTAAACTTAAAGGGTATGTCCACCTGAAAAATTAACATTGCCTAAAGTAAAAGAGCCCATTTAAATATGCATGATACCTTTTATGGATTTTGTCTGTGTGCCCTAGTTTGTCCGATGTATGTGCTGTAAGATCCGCTTGGCACATTGAATATTCATGTTGCTGCCTTCCCAATAGCAGGCAGTCCGACGTGCGCGCCATCCCGCACATGCGCAGATCCACCCATGCTGTGTCGGACTCGTCAACCCTGCCCGCCCGAGGATTAAACGAACTCTCTTTCCGGAATGGATCTGTAGGTCTCGGTGGTACACACACACACACAACACCCACACACACACACACACACACACACACACACACGCCACAGGAATGGCAGACTTTATGTATGAACTCTTAAGCTGGGTACACACACGATTAGATATTTCGGTCCCATCGACCGATAGTTCAGTGTATCGGTCGATCGGACCGAAATTATCGAATCCGAATGTGCCCATGTCCGATCGACCGTTCGTCCGAATCGGACTGCACGATCGGTCGCGGTGACTATCGGACGCGGCTGCTTTTGCCGCGACCGACAGTCCTTCCACCTGGCCGACCGTTCGAAAGTATCGAACGGTCGGTCAGGAGGAAAAATCGCTAGGTGTGTACCTAGCTTTACGTCTGGATTGGATATTTAGATCTTGGGTCTATCTACACACACTCTCCCTGCTTCCCCCAGCCACAAAATGGTCTTACGTCTGGATTGGATATTTAGATCTTGGGTCTATCTACACACACTCTCCCTGCTTCCCCCACCCACAGAATGGCTCTTCCGTCTGGATTGGATATTTAGATCTTGGGTCTATCTACACACACTCTCCCTGCTTCCCCCAGCCACAGAAATGGCACACTTTATGTATGAACTCTCTCCTTTGTCTCTGCCAGCATTGTCTGTTTACTACAGTTCTGACAATGCGGAGAGGATCTGTTTACATAAAGCACAGGGTCAAGTGGGGGGACCAAACGCATGGTAATACCTCATTAGTAATCAGCTCACTTCCTTATCCAGCACAGCTAAGGCCACACCCCCAAAACGAATGAACTTCTAGAGACTGCTGCAAAGGTAGGGAATGGAATTTTTTCAAAAGAAAGGCGAAAAAGGCTTCTGGGATGGGTACTACCTTATAATGAAAAAAATTTTTTTTTGATTTTGGTGAATAGACATACCCTTTAACGCCCCCTCTGTATAGCAAATCCAGATGCTGATTATGTCAAGCGTGCGCTGTTTGTGGACATCTCCTTCTGTATGCAGATAACCAGTGAGCCCTGCTACCACACCAAGGTAGAACTCTTTAAGCAGGGACCTAACTACCCATAGCTAAAGCAAACGAAATGCCTTTTTACAACATTCAACATTTAATCAAAAATATGAAAAAATTAAATCTGAAGCAAAGTATGTTTGGTTGAGCAATCTAGGCAAGTTCAATAAGAGTCATTTAGTTTAATCTTTTGTCAAAAGCTTTCAATACTATGAACAAAAGTGCAAACAATTAAAACCCATAAACTGTAATAAAACAGTATAACACTATTCTATCACATTACAACACACATTCAAAACAACGGTAAGATATCTATTTAAAATGAAATTTTTATCTGGTGCCGTCTTCTCTTCAGCGAGGGGGCGTTAAGTTTAACTGTGCTTTGAGGTACCCTGTAAAAAAACCCAAAAAGCTCAGTGACGTAGTGGGTGTGTAAGTGTATGTATGTGTTGGAAAATAAAGTCTTACCTTGATTGCGGAGGGGATCCAGCCTTTATTCACCACTCACAGCTCCTGACTTGGTTGGAGAGTGCAGCTTTTCTTGTAGATGTGAAGACTTGGCAATACACAGTGGGACCAGTATGGTTTAAATTTTATTTTGGGGTGGACAGTCCCAGAAAGTCCAGCGTGTCCCACGGAAGACGGTCCCAGAAAGTCCAGCGGCGTTCTATGGAAGGAAGACAGCCCCTACAACGCAAGCCCAGCAGCCCCCACTCAACCAGGCCCAGCAGCCCCCACTCAATCAGCCACCCCCACTCACAGGCCCACAGCCCCCACTCACAGGCCCAGCAGCCCCAACCAGGCCCAGCAACCCCTAATCAGGCCCCAACCCCTCACAGGCCCCAGCAGCCCCCAAACTACCAATCTGCCCTCTATAAGGCCCAGCAGAGCCCCCACTCAACCCTACCCAGTACATGCTCCCCCAACATTGTGTCAAACATATACTTGCACAGGTCAGCACAGCACCATGTAGAGGCTCCTCCAACGCTCTGCACTCAGGTTGCCTTACTTTTATTCAGTAAGGCCACGCCCCCGCATGACGTCGGCGCACATGCACGCATTGGTTCTGCACTTCCGATTGAGCATGCAGCCATGATGTCAAGGCAGTGGTTCTTTTTAAAATCCACTGCCTTGGTTGGATGCTGGAGAGCTTCCTTAGGGAGGTGGTTCTCTTCCTCTCCTCTGCTGACAGGCTCCCCTCTGTCTTGATTGATGCAGCGCAGCTTCCTCAATCCTCCTTCACTGACCGAGCGTTGCGCTGGTAAAACAGAACAATTTATTTTTCTGGGACACAAAATGCCGCTTCTCTGAGCCGTGAGACATGATGCCGCTCTGCATCATTGTCTCAATTTGGCTCATTAGCGAGACGACTCTGGCCGCAAAGATAATGTGACAAAAGGATCTTATAGCTAGACCCCCCACACACCATTCTATGACATGGGACTCCCAAAAACCAGAGAACCCTAACCAACCCCCATTTCCTATCATACATACCTAGGTTAAGGGGTAACTGTATATCATGCTGTCTATGTTTAAAATTGCAGGGATGGGACTTCCTCATGTTTTGGTTAGTGTTGGGACTGAACACATGGTGCTGACATGGGTTGGTTAAGTCCTTTTATGTACTGCTCTGCTGGGCCATAGGTTATATGTGGAAATGGAATGAAGGGAACTGTGGTCAGGGGGAAAAATTGATAAAAGGGCATGTCCACCCCAAACTAAAATTTGCCCCACGGTGTAGTGTAAAATTAAATCTCTCTATGAAAACTGAAAGTAATACACCCTCTCTGTGTGTAATCTGGTATCTGCCCCTTTTATCTTCTCTTAGACAAGGCTGGCATGCGCAGGGAGGCTCTCCCCCCCCCCCTCAGATCCCTCAGTGCTGGATACACTTTTCCCAACATGTAAGTTCACATAATGTAGGAGTCTCCCCTATAACCTGAACCACCACTTAACATTTTTAAAATCATCCCGAATACTTACCCAACCTTGTTCCCTTTGCTACCTTTACTAATCAGCAGCCACGTCTGTGATTGGCTGACTTTCTCTATGCATGCAAGTGTATGTGTATGCATATGTGCCAGTACCTATCCATGTGTGCCATTTTGTGTCTTGTGTGCCATTCTGTATGCATGGGCATCTTATAGTTTATATTCTGTAATGTGGGCATATTTACTAGTTCACCATCCCTTCAATTCACCAGCCAGTCTAAAGTTAGTTCTCCAGAATACTATCCAGCACCCATCTTTACAAATCATGGTCTTTTCACAAGCTGTACCGACTTTTGAACCGGAACTCTGCCTATAGTGCGATCATGTGGTAATGTGGAACACCCACCGTACCCTGCACAGTAATGGAATGGCCAACTCCACTTTACCATGCATGGCGCCCCCCTGTCTGCATATATAGGCGGCATTCAAAACTTGTTTCAGGTGCCAAAACCGACAATCTGTGGCTGTGCTTACCAGGCGACGAGAGGGAGGAGCAGCCCCTGGAATGGCACTTTCAGCCTCCCACCCCCTAACTTTCTGATCATGTATTTCTTCAAATTTGGGCTGTGCAGCATGTAGAAGGTGGTTGATGGCTCATTTAATGTAAACAAACAGTATGGAGCCCTCCTAAAAATATACTGGGATAACAGTCTGGATCCCCCAAGACTACAAGACGTAGAAATTACTTTTTAGATTTAACTCTTTGGGGCTATATGCTTGTGAATGTTCTTATTCATCCAGATCATGGTATATATATGTGGTATTGAGTTAGATCAACTGGAATTGAATTGAAAATCTGGATGATTAGCAACATCTTCAAAACTTAACTTCTAGTCCAGTCGATCTAACTGAACACCGCAGATATGTATTTCGGGTGATATTTGCACATTTATTTGTAAACCATTTCATCCTCATAAAATTATTCATAAAACCATTTTCCTCATATATTTTGCTGCCTATTTCTTGTTTAGTTGGATCGGATCTTATGGTTGGGAGACACAAAGAGACATTTACACCCAAAAAAAGTAGAGATCTTGATTGCATTAGAGAAACTGGGTGAAAAGGTAAATATGAATTCTATGTTATTTTTATCTTTAAGCAGAAACTAAAGTGCAAGCACCCTCCATTCTTTTGAAACCCACCACAAGGCCTTGGTCCACCCCAACTTTAGGAGTACATTGCATTGGGCAAAACCTGCCTCCTCTCTTTAACTGATGAGCCTTGGAGACATCTTCCAATTTGTTGTCTTAAAGGGGGTGGGGCCAGAGCAGATCACAAATCAGGTTTTTAGGTAAGTGTTCTGCCTGATTAGGGACGAGAGTCTAGTTTAGTTAATCATAGGTTAATTTGTCAAACAAAATGAGAGGGTTTGGTTTTAGGCTTAATTTCCCCATTAATTCTACTATGAATATCAGATACATTTAAGCTGTAAAAAAGTAGCTGTACTCAAATTGCTCATGTAAAAAATCTTTATTTCTGTTATTTTGTGTTCAGACATTAGTTCTGCTAGTCGCAATAAGTTAAAGCATCTAACAATGTTGTGTAATTTGTGTGGTATGTAGGTGTCGTGCTACAGTATAGTGTGACCAGCATAACTGAACAAAATTATCTAGTTGCTTCCTTTAATTGAGCTCCAAATTTCAGAGCTTGAACCAAACTAATATTACTTGTTACATATCATATCAATATTACATATCAGAGCTGATAGAGGTTGTGTAGGTACTACTTTTTACATTACTTATAAAGGGAACTTTGTTTCCATACAAGTGCCCTTCATATAATAGACCTCACTTCATACTTTTATGCTAGTGCAGGAAATTATATAGCTGCTATCTTTTATAAACATTAGGGAAGGTCCCCAGTATACATATATGCTACACCTTGTATCTACTCTGCTATATTGGGAGGAGGTGCAAAAACAGGTATGTGAATAAGGAAAGAAAAGACCTAAATGAAGTAGGCACTCCAAAGGTGTAGTGGATTAATAGTATACACAGAAAAATACCCCATAAAAATAACATAGTCTATCCTATTGTATACGGAGCAAACATGAACCTATAAATGTGGCTCTTAGAATAGTAGTACAAGTTGACATATGTATCAACTTAGCGGACAAACCCAATATTACACAAGCTGGCCTTAGAGTTGCCAAGTTGGATGTGACTGGAAAGATATACGACCCACCAATGAATGTCTGGGTGTAGAAGGGCACAAGGACACTTGAAGAAGCTTGGAGAGTTAGCCCGTGCGTCCTGGCAATTATACCTTCCCCTTTCCCCAACCAGCTGTGGATTAGACGGGGTGGGAGCCACATCACACAGTGTGCTCAGAACACAGGGGACCACCCAAGTTGGGGATTATCACCACCAGCTTGAAATACTGTGATATGATACTGTGCTATTGGAGCTGACTGAAGCACTTTTTTCCAATACACTTGGCAGCTGTACCGTACAGTTTCATCGTTCCTCCACGGGGGACACCCCGGCGGGGAATAGGAGGGAAATATAGCTGCTTGAATGTGCAGATTTTAATTGATTTTAGTATTTTTGGTGGTCTTTAGATGTCATTTGTTATGTAGCAATAATTTTCATATTGATTTCTATTAACAGGGTGTACATGGCAGTGTCTGATTTTGCAGAAATCTATTTTCCTTGCCTTTGAATAGACATATGGTTTACTATCTCTGACAGCACCCCAAGATTATTATGTATAGCCATACCCAGAATTTACAAGTCAGTGTACTTTTCTAATTGTTGCATATTAGCACTATAGAGATAATTGCAGAATAAATCTTGCCTATGGCTAGCCATAAGTGCTCACCGAATGCTTTGGTTTCTCAGAGCAGCTACGTCATTACTGTGCTGCCTGTCCTTTTAAAGCTAAATGCATCCTGTGTAGTCTCTTTTGTAAGTTAAGGCATAAGACGTTCTGTTTAACATATATTCTTTTCTGAAAGAATCTGAATGTATGTTAACCAATTTTAATTAGTTACAGTACAATCAGATATATATATATGTATGTATACTAACCAATCAGACTCTTCTCCAGTCAGAATTGATTACAATCAGATTCTTCCAGAAAGAATCTGATAGAATCTGATTGGCATAATAACCATCCTGAAAGAATCTGATTGTAACCAATTCTGATTAGCTAAACTCAGATTTTTTTCCAGAACGATTTGATTGTTATAACTAACAAATCAGATCCTTTTTCAGTCTGAATTGATTACAATCAGATACTTTCAGAAAGCATACCAATCAGATTCTTTCTGAAAGAATCGTTTGATTGTACCAATTCTGATTAGAAAAGAATCTGATTGACAGTTAGTATACAATCAAATTCTTTCTGAAATAATCTGATTGTATCCAAGAATCTGATTGACCATTTTCCCAGGTCTTAGAGCCATTTACAGTAAAGTCACTGTATCATTTTTACAAAATTTTAAAAAAAGTTTCGAACACGCGGCTTAAATAGAATGCGGAAGCTCAAAAAGAACAGTGCAATCCAAAGGAAAGTTCTGGATATATGTACATGTCCCTAGACCATTTCATAGTGTCACAGAGCAATTTACGGTTATTTCAATTGCCATTTTAATCCTTAGTGGATTTAGCACTTTCGCCTATCTCTAGTGTCCATGGTCCATATGGGTTACTAGCTGTAGTATCTAGCTGTATGTCCTTGTTATACTCCATGATGCTGTATTATACACATTGCACTTTCCTGTAATGATTGTTGATCTGATACGCTCTCCTGCCAATTTCTCTTAAGTATAACATTGACAGTTGACATTAGTACTTCATGAGTATAACTAATTAATGCTAGTAGTTACCTTCTTCTGTACATGTCTGTTAACTAGTGTATTTATACCCTAATGGGAAAATACTGATTTAGATTTTGTTTGTTTGCTTTTATTTTACAATTAACTTAAATACTCGAATAGTCGATCTGAGTACAAGTCGAGATCACTCATTTTTCAGATAAAAATGGGTAAGTCGAGGGAAGATTAGACCATGCCTGCCTTCTGATTCTGTATTGTTTTGAGGATCGTTTGTCCTTTAAATTGACAGCAAATTCCCCCCACAGTAGTCCCATACAGTAATAGCCAAATCCAGTTATGGCTATAACTGTATGGGACTACTGTATGGGAGTTCTGCTGTAAATTTAAAGGGAAACTAAAGCCTCAAACAATAGAGAATCAGAAGGAAATGTTTAACATAGATTAGGTACCATTCTCCTGAATCTGTATTGTTTTTAAGGCATCAGTTGCCCTTAAATGGAGAGGAATCCAATTGCCACTCCAGAATGTTTGGAAACTACACTCCCTATGCTTTAATTGCACTGCACACACACACACACCCCAGTGGAGGAGAGAACTGTCCTTATGTTCTCAGCAATCCGGCTTCCACGTCCATCCCTCTGCAATTCTGTCTCCGCATCCACTGTTCAGGTGCTGACGTCACTACTTGCCGCCAGTCTCCAGTGACATCACCACCAGAACAGTGGATGCAAAGTGAGATTACAAGTGAGTGACCCAAATATAAGTTGAGGTTTCATTTTTAGGCTTTTTTTTATACTCGAGTATATACGGTATATATCCAGGGTGTCCATAGGGGTTTTTGGCACCTGAAACAACTTTGAACGCTGCCCCTAGACAGCACAGCAAAGTGGGTTTGTCTTTGTGTGTGGGCATGTCTTCGTATGTGGGCGTGGTGAAGTTCATAATTTTGTATCTGAAAAACGTATTTTATACACTCTCTATTTTTAACAAATATACATATGTAACATATGTTGGTGCAACATTATATTAAAATTAGAAAAGCCCTACCATACCTGTAGAATAAAAGATTGAGCAAAAGATTGTGATAAACTAATCTTACTATATTACATACTTTTCAATGCAACTTAAAAAATATTAGGTTAAATGCATTCTTATCTGATGCCATCTCTCTTCAGCAGAGAGCCAAGTTTGTACCATTGCTACTGATTTCATCTTATACTGACCATATCCTCAGCTGTGTTGATTGGAGATTGCAGCTTTTGTTTTTGGTTTGAAGACACAGCAGGTGGGAACTTGGCTGTGCTCAGTTCCTGGAAATGTGGACACCCCTGAAAAAGAAAATGAGTGGGTGTACAAGTGTATGTGTGTTTTGAGAATGTAGAACTCTTATCATGATTGTGAAGATTGAGGAACTAGTGTTTACCATTTGAATTAGCTTGCTTAAAATTTTCTTTTTGTGTCAGAAGACTTTGCCATGCTCAGCTCTTTGAAATGTGGATCCCTGGAAAGAAAACATTCAGTTAACAATGGAAGAAGGAAGCAAAGCTTAGGCAAAAGTTGAAATAAAGTGTGTCCAATAAAAATGAAATAAAAGGAATCCATCCTTACTACCACAACGGCTCCTGATGGGATTGGAGGGTACAGCTTTTCTTGGTGATTGGAAGACACAGCAGGTGGAGCACCTTGGACCATTCAAAACTTCAAAATCCGGATACCCTAGAAAAACAGATGATGCACAAGTATGGTATGTATGTAAGAATGGCAAGCTTTCTTACCTTGATTGTGTATGGGATCCAGCCTTTACTAGCCCCATCTCTGATAGGATTGGAGGGTGTGGCTTTTCTAATGAATAAGAAAAAAAGCAGGTGGAGCACTTTGGACTGCTCAAGTCTTCACAATCCAGATACCCTAAAAAGGAGGCAAAGATTAGTCAAGGAGTGGATCTAAGTGTGTGTATGCATGTATGTAAGAATGTAGAGCTTTTCTTCCTTGATTGCATAGGGGATCCAGCCTTTACTAGCCACATCGGCTCCTGATGGGATTGGAGGGTGCAACTTTTCTTGTGATGGGAAGACACAGCAGGTGGGGCACTGTGTTCCGTTCAAGAACATGGGAGTAGAAATTACTTCTTGTTTCTTAGGTTTTGTGGGCAATGCTATTCATAGAGCATGAGACTGCAAGATGCCTTTTGTTATAAGATGTGTTTCTCTATTTTTATGCTATTCTAGCATACCAACATTACCACTCCTGTTTGTTAATTCGGCAAAATCCTACCATCTGCTGAGCCACCCGGTACTGGAATGACCTATGCGCCTTCCTTGTTCCGGGTCTAATCCGTGGGATGTGTCCACATTGCTTTAAAGCACTAATCTTCATGCTTATTCAAGAGAGTTCCAATTCCTGGACCGAGATTATGGGACAGCTGGAGGTTGTAACGGATACATAGCAATTTAACATATTAAACATATTTAATTTAGAGAGATAGAGACAAGAGTATACAATAAACAGATAAAACTCATTTTGCATAAATGAATGAATAAATAAAAGGGAGGCTTCCTAAAATCCTATACCTGGGAATTAACTAGAACAATGCATTACTTAAAGGTATGACTGTTTAAATATATACAATCAGAAATGATACCAGACCACAAATTTGCAGAAGGCAGGCAACGATATGACTTTACAAAAAACAATGATATACAAGCTCTTCATTTAAGCCACTTGGGGTGACTGTATCAGCAGAAATCCATCTTGCCATATTTTTTAATAATGTCCATCCCAGTCGCCTCCCCTTTGGGGTATCCTTACCTTTTATATACCCCAACATATCAAACCCTCCGGTTTCTATTATGAACTGTGCAAATTGTTGGATACCAAACTGGTTCCCTCATTTTTTATGATGTTTCTTACATGTTCTAGGATTCTTGCACCTAGTTTTTTTCTAATGTTTTTTTTCCGATGTACCTTCTAGTACATGGGCATTCAAGGGCGTACACTACACCTTTGCACTTACAGTTGATAAAGTCATTATAAAAAAAACTTCTCATTTTTTTTCTCCATAAGTGAAGTCTGATCTCTTTTACACATATAGTGGCATACTTTACATTGTCCACATTTGTAGGACCCCTTTGGTTTACCCTTCCTTAACTAATCAGGTGATTTATTTTGCCTGTAATCGCTTCTGACTATCTAATCTTCTGTCTAATTGTGGGGCTCGTCTAATCTATCTTCTGTCTAATTGTGGGGGCTCGTCTAGTTGTTATTAATGCTTTATCAGACAAGACCTCTGAGAGTACTTTGTCCGTGCGTATATTACCAATCTTTGTTGTACTGGGTAATTAATCGGATTGATTGCTTTGTTGGTCATTGCATGAACAATGAGGAGAAAACAATGGAAGTTTTTATTAATGACTTATCAACTGTAAGTGCAAAGGCGTATGTACTCTACCTCTCCCCTCTTATGTCTCCGTTCGTTATACTACTGTCATCTAGCTTTCCTACCGAACCTCCTCTTTCTCCTCTCCCTACCCTTCCTCCTCACCTTTCGCTGCACGTCTGCCATCGTACGTACTCTACCGTCCTACGTCGCGCTCTCTCCACTATTCAAAAACTTCCCTTGTTTCTCTTCTTCATGTACTTCTCTCCTCAAATACTGTCTTATTTATCCAAAAATTTCTCTCACATCCTCTTACGTTTCACTTCCTCTCTATTCTACCTTCTACTAATGTCCATGTACTAATGGTACATCGGAAAAAACATTTGACAACTAGGTACAGTATCCTAGAAACATGTAAGAAAACATCATAAAAAATGAGGAAAACCAGCTTGGTTATCCCGACATTTTGCACAGTATCGTATAGAAACCCGAAGGGGTTGATATGTTGGGGTATAGAAAAGGTAAATATACCCCATAGGAGAGGCGACTGGGATAGATTATATACAAAAAGAGGCAAGAAGGATTTTGAAGCTAATACAGTCACCCCAAGTCATATCCCTTGCCTGCCTTCTGCCAAATTTGTGGTCTGTGTATAATTCTGATGTATATATTTAAACTAGTCATACCTTAATGTAACGCATTGTTACTATTAAATTCCCAGGTACAGGATTTGTGGAAGCCATTCTTTTATTATTCATTAATTTATGCAAAATGAGTATTTATCTGTTTATTATATACTCTTTCTCTATCATTCCTAAATTAAATGTTTCATTTGATGTAAAGGGATTAATGTTATTTAATAGTATAAATATGCATTTAATACTGCTACTTAGTGGTATATGCAATGTTGCAATGTATCAGTTACAACCTCCGGTGTCCCATTAATCTCGTCCAGGAACGGAACCTCTCTGAATAAGCATGAAGTTGCAGTCCAGACTATTTAATGGAACATTGTATAGGGCTTTAAAAGCAATGTGGATGCAGATTAGATATTCCTGCTGCCAAAAATATTGTATGTAATACAACTCCCTGATATATATTCCTAAGTCATTCTCATTAAGCTAAATAGCCTTATTCTCACCTTTATATGGGGTAACAAAAATGCGAGAATTAAGACCACTGCTCTGCAGACACCCAAACAATTGGGAGGACTGTCATTCCTAACCTGCAATTATACTATTGGGCATCCCAGATGAAACATCTGCAATGCTGGGTAAATATAAGCACCCCACCGACTCCTCTGTATATTATGATGATTCTCACCTAACAAGCCCATTCATGGCTTACTGGCTGCACCCAAACTGCACATGATAGGATCAGGCACCACCCTACAATAAGCAGGTGCTCAGAATCTGGAATCTCATCAACCAATTATTCCATCTTAACGGATATTTTGAACACACTCCACTTGGAACATAAACTCCTCCCACAACTGTTAAGTCTCCCAGGGCGTACAGTATGGGGGGGAACACGGAATACACACACTGGGAGATCTAATTAAAAACAAGCAGTTCCCCTTCCAAGATCTCCAAAATATACACAAAAATAACAGATTTCACACTACAGGTAACTTCAACTACAACATGCGCTAAAAACAAACTTTCCCAATAACTTTGAATATAGCAAGACACCCAATCATCGGAATAATACGTACACAAGGGATGAAAGGAGTTATATCCAAGCTATACACCAGTCTAATAACCGCTAAGTTACAACCCACAATTGAACAAATCAAAGCAAAATGACACCACATATACCAACAATAATGGATGACCAATGGCCAGATATCCTTTATACCATTGTCAAGTGTCCCCAGCGGTAAATAACAAACTTATAACGTTTAAAATACTTCATCAGGCATATTATACTATCCGAAAGCCAGCCTGCCCTAAAGTCAGATACATGAAGCAGATGATGCTCAATGATATTCATGTAGGTGACTGGGCTGGCCAATCCTGGAACATCTTGATCTTCTTGCCAAGGAACTTTGATGTGGAGATGGAAGTATTCGATGGAGCACCAACCTGCTGCAGAATTGGCCTTTTTAATGGCTGTTAATATATTGAGGTAGCTAAGATTTCTGGGGTATTTTACACTATTGATGTTGCCTTCCAACCTGCAGATCCCTCGCCACACCCCCCATACTGGATGTAACCCCAGACCATGATTTTGCCTCCACCAAACTTCACTGTTTTCTGGGTAAATCTGGCTAAATCGGCTCCATGCGGGTTCCAGTAGGTTCCTCCTGCAATATTTCGGCGAACTGCGGTGTAATTTAAACAGAAGATTAATCTGAAAAATCACCTTTTGGCACTTTTCCAGCGTCCACCCTTTAGCAGTGCTGTGGACGTGGCAAATGCCACACGTTTTTATTGTCTTTTGTTTAGTGCTGGCTTATGGACACTGATTCGACCATGGAGGCCATTGAGACAAATTGCGACAAAACTGTTCTGGTTGACACAGGATTTTCAGTGTGACCGGTCTCCTGGAGCTCTGCTGCAGTTGAAAATGGGCTTGCCTGGATTTTCGAGCCAATAAACGTCCTCTCGAGCAGTTGTCTTGCGGGGTCTGCTGACCTAGGCTTGTCAAAAACTTCTCCAGTCTCTTCAAATCTTTTCTTTATCCTCTGAACGTCACTGTTTACTAGGTAAATCTTGGCTCCATATGGGTTCCAGTAGGTCTCCTCAATATTTGCGGTGGACTGTGGTGTAATTTAACAGAAGATTCATCTGAAAAATCCACCTTTTGCCACTTTTCCAGCATCTATCCTTTTTAGCAGGCTGTGACTTGGCTTATTGCTGGCTTATGGGCACTGATTAGACCATGGAGGCCATTTTGAGACAGAATCCGACAAACTGTTCTGGTTGGCACAGGATTTCAGGTGACAGTTGAAAATGGGCTTGCCTGGATTCGAGCCAACAAACGGTCCTCTTGAGCAGTTGTCTTGTAGGGTCTGCCTGACCTGGGCTTGTCAAAAACTTCTCCAGTCTCTTCAAATCTTTTCTTTATCCTCTGAACTGACGATGAGATTACATTGAAGGTGTGCACCACATCAGCAGTGATTTGGTCTTCAGCCTCTTATAATCAACACTTTAGTTTCAGGTGAATCTTAGGCTTTTTTACATGTATGTGTGTTACAATAAATAGTTGTGAATTCACCTGATTAGTGTGCTTCCCCATATCTTTCTTGTACTAGATTCTTTTTTATACACACCTGACACCTAATTGATCCATTATTAGTCACAGGTGAAGCCATATGAGAAGGCGACAACATTTATGTCTTGGAAAAATTTATTCAATGGGCTTACCAAGCTGTGAATATTAGAAGCTGTTTAGGTCAAATGAACCCATTTCTTGATCACAAAATCGCATTAGAATTAGAATTGTTAAGCGGCACTTCGGTCTATTTGTACACAAGCGACAAGAGTTTTGTCAGAAACTGTACTATTACTTTAAGATAAATGTTTTTCATTATAGTTGCCCTTTAATAAATACTGTCCTAATATCTAATAACATATTAGTAATACACACAAACTATATATATCTATATTATATATATATATATAAAACAAGAGAGATCCGATGCACTCCGGTCCAATATGCAACTGCCTGGGTGCTGGAGCAAAAGATAATACATGTAGAAAAACGTCGAGCACTCCAAGGACGAGAAATCAAAGGTTTATTTAACACAAGAGAATCAACATGAACCTACGCGTTTCAGCCCGTGAGTGGTGGGCCGTCATCAGGGTACGACAAATGGACAAGCAAGATAATAAAGAAAAGAACACCCCAACCCGCCCCCCACACGTGTAATCTCCGAAACCTAAGGGCCGTGTCTGAAAATGTTAACCAGTCAATAATAAATGAAGAAATATACGAAATATAAAACCACCTACCTAGAGAAATAAAGTGCTATAGTGTGATATTACTAACCAGTACAAGGCTGGTACTAAAGTGCCAATAAGGTAAAAGTACATAAAAGTAAAACAAAGTTAAAATCACTGAATCAAAGACTATATATTACTGGGTGGGGACACATGACTGATATAAATAAAGTGCTAAAACTCATGGCTGGAATATATATCAAGGGGGGGCTGCTGACACCCACTCATATATGACTGTAAGGGACTCAATACTAGAAATGGTAACAGTATAATAAATTAGAGATAAAACAATCTTTTCAAGAGCAATGTGACTAGAGGGGTATAGTTATAAAAAACAATTAAGAGTACATGATTCATTTAAACCACGAGGGGATAAAGTACCAATCTCTTATCCATCTAATCTCTCTCTGTAACAAGGCTCTTTACGATCACTCCCCCGTTTTGGTTCAAAGTCAATAGCCACCCATCGCACTCGTTGAGATGGGATGTGCCCACTGTCTGAAAGGGCGTGCCACTGATGCTCTCCAAACTTATCCACAGAACCCTGAGTAGTTTTCTGTAGAAGATTTATGGACTAATAGGCAGATCTTATGGCTAACCTATGGTTTGCCAGACGTTCACGAAGTGTCGTGGTGTCTTACCCACATAGTATTTCCCGCGGAGGGCAGGTAATGATGTAGATAACAAATTGACTTAAGCAACTAAGTTTATAACGAATATTTATCCTCTGCCCATGATGAGGATGAGGGAAACTAGGACCAATAAGAACACTTCCACATGACACACATCCCTGGCATTTGTAGCATCCATTCTTGTGGGCGGAGCCATGTATTAGTCTTCAATACAGGGTCTTTCAGATCTGTGCGCATGCGGATATTTCGTAGGTTTCTCTACCTCTTTTATACGTAAACATAGGGACACTGTTTTTGAATGGTAAGAGTGGTCATTAGTGAGTATTTCCCACCTGTTGCGTATACTGGCGTTTAGAGCGCCACTAACAGGGGTATAGGTCTAATGTATGGTATGGTACACTTAGCACTTCGCTTGGCCTCACCATTTGTAGTCCTATATTTTGAGACCAATGGAAACTGCACGTTCCAATTGTTGATTTATCACTTCTTTTTATAACCCCTTCAATAATTTTTTAGATAGTTCATTCAATTGTACCATAGCTCGTCTGATCTGTGTTGTTCCTAAGAACTCTCAGACCCTGGGAGTAAATGATGCCCCGTTATGGGCTCAGGGTAGAAAAACTACCTGCATGCATAGGTGTTACGATCGTAGGTTGGAGAAAAGTGTGGACTTAAGTCTCCCTCTCCTTATAGATACGAAGATCAAGGAAGTCATGGGACTCAGTACTGTTGTCATAGTAAGTCTGACTGGAGAATCAGATCATTTAATGTATTAAAAATTGTCTGCATTCTTCCATAGTACCTTGCCAAAGAAAAAACAGATCATCGATGTATCTTTATACAAATATATCTTATGCCCTCCCATAGGAATCACATAGTGAGTTTCATACTCCTCCATGTAAATATTAGCGAAGGAGGGACCAATATAGAACCCTAGCTGGTCAGATCTTTGCAAAAAAGTAGGTATCTCCAAACCTAAAGTAATTTTTCTCCAAGTAAATAGCAGAAGTCCCATAGAAACTCTGTGGGGGGGGGACTTTGGCCAGCTCTAATTAAGGCATCCTACACGTGTCAACGCCAGTACCTTGTGGAATAATAGGTATACAGGTTACTGATCACATGTCATGAATACAATGTCAGGGGGGAGTCACCAAAAGTTTTCACATGTCTCAAGGAGATGCTGGCTGTCTCGCAGATACGACTGCATGCTCTTGACTATAGGTTGAAAGAAATGAATAGTAAGGTAGTGATGGATTTTCGAGCCAACAACCGGTCTCTTGAGCAGTTGTCTTGTAGGGTCTGCCTGACCGGGCTTGTCAAAAACTTCTCCAGTTCTCTTCAAATCTTTTCTTTATCCTCTGACTTGACGATGAGATACATTGAAGGTGTGCACCACATCAGCAGTGGATTTGGTTCTCAGCCTCTGATAATCAACACTTTAGTTTCAGGGTGAATCTTAGGCTTTTATACATGTATGTTGTTGTTACAATAAAATAGTTTGAATTCACCTATTAGTGCTCCCCATCTTTCTTGTACTAGAGTTCTTTTTATACACACCTGACACCTAATTGATCATTATAGTCACAGGTGAAGCCCATATGAGAAGGCGACAACATTATGTCTTTTGGAAAATGTATCAATGGGCTTTACCAAGACTGTGAATATTAGAAGCTGTTTAGGGTCAATGAACCATTTCTGATACAAAATCTCATAGAATTAGAATTGTTAAGCGCACTTCAGGTCTATTTGTACACAAGCGACAAGAGTTTGTCAGAAAACTGTACTATACTTTAAGATAAATGTTTTTCATTATAGTTGCCCTTTAATAAATAACTGTCCTAATATCTAATAACATTAGTCATACACACAATGTTGCACAGGGAAATATTGTGTGTATGTTTTGTATGTGTAGTTGCAGTGCTCACAGGAACCATCATGGAAAATCCAGGGGGGCAATAATAAAATTAGTCTGAAGTCCTAAAAAAACCCAAATTAATCGAATCATATTAAATGAACAAACACACACTTATATTATATCCTCCCTTACCTATAACCTGCAGTTGGAATTATAGAGGTCTATGGGAACTAACCTGCAGGTCTGGAACTGACCAGGCAATCTAAACAGCACCTTTGGGCAATCAAAAGCAGCCCATACATATATCCGATTTTACTTTCCCGACCAAGTGCTCCCGCAAACATTAGGACCGATCATGCAAAGACCACCTTTGTGACATAGAAGAATGATGGAAAGGTGGTTCTGGCAAGATCAAAACTAATATTGCATAAGCGCTTGGTTGGATAAGTAAAATTGGATATATGTATGCCACCTTAAATCTATACAGTATCTGATTAACATGCAAGGTTCATATTTATTAGTATTTACCACAACTAGTTAACTAAACTATGGGGTTAGGATTGGAGCACAGGATACTGATTAAATATCATGTCAGGGAGAGGTGTGGATAGAGCAGGGCCGCCATCAGACTTTCCTGGGCCCATACTGGGTATACATTTCTGGGCCCCCATAGCCAACCAACTCAGACAGTCCATACCCCATATTTTAAACGTAAAAGAGGGACCATGGGGAGAAGAGAAGCGGCAAATGTGGATTTCCCCCCTCCAATCACTTTAAGACACCCACTTTGTTAAGGTTACACACACATTTAAAGACCATATTCCCATTTTACATTGTTGCCTGCAATATTATAGTCAACTAGACATTAAGCCGTTAAATTAACAGGCACGAGACATGCTCTACCTCCCCGACGCACACACCGACGGTAAATATAAAATGTACGTGTCCCGCACACACTTAAGATGCCTCATGCCCAATGGGCACAGACTGGTAAATAACATACCAATATATAATTGAGTATAAACCGAACGAGTATAACGAGGCACATACTTTTTACCTCTAAAAAGGCGTAAAAGTGATTGATCGAGTATAAACCAAGGGTAGAAAATAGGACCACAACTGCCCTGATTCTGTATTGTTTTAAGGCTTTAGTGCCCTTTAAATGGACAGAGAAAATTCCCAGACATAGTCACATACAGTAAATAGCCAAATCCGTATGGTTATTACGTATGGGACTACTGTATGGGAAGCTGCTGTCCATTTAAAGGCAACTAAAGCCTCAAAAACAATACAGAATCAAGAGGCAGCAATAGAATATACAAGCCTCTTTTTAGGCTATTTTTTAGCCTTAAACATCTCGGTTATACTTGAGTATATACGGTTCCTTTAAGCCAAGCCCACACAGATGGATCCCATATTAGACCCCATATTATATTCACATTAGTGTTGCTTAAACGTATTGTCTATGTGTATTCACCCCTTTTCTCATGCCTCAAATTCTACAACACTACCCCTTGTGCACTGTCTGGAAAAAGGCTGCCACTATTGCCACACAGCATGGCAGCCCACATCCCTGTCCTGCCTATATCCATATTTTCTATCTCAGATTGGTTTCCACACACCATCTCTATCCTGTCTATATCTGATAATAGAGATGGTGTGCTGCAATGTGATAGACAAAAAGATAGAAATTTGGATATGGGCGGATAGGGATGGTTGTTAAGTTGCCATACTGCTATATAAGACACAATTCTATCCTGCTTATATCCATATCTCCATCTCAGTGTGGAGCTGCTATAAGTGCTATGTGACAGAGATGAGATATGTATATAGGCAGGATAGGATGAGATGCTGTGGAGCTGCCATGCTGCCCCCATGGGGTAGGTAATAGCCAGTAGCCCATTAGGCTATTACCTCCCCATGTGCATGCATGCCTTATTGGCAGAATGCAAACTAGGCATGCTGGGAGTTGAGTTTCTAACTGGGGAAGTTACAAGGTTTTCCATCATGCTATATAGGTTCTGGCCCCAGCAGCCCCATAGAGGAGTTATCATCCTGTACACAGCAGTGAGACAGAGGGTAACAATGCCCACATGGACTCTCACAATCAGAAATGGGATCAGCAATACTTACAGTTACTCCCTCCTGCTCTCTATGGAGATCACAGCACAGGAGATAAAGTTATGGGAGGGGCGGGAGGGGGTGGATCCATAGACAAACACCCTGTTTGTCTTCTCTATCTAGGAATGGAGTTCGCCACCTAGTGGCTGAATTCAGATTGCAGAATTTTTTTTCCCCCTTCCTTTCACTCTCTGGGCCCCTTTCAAGTCACGGGCCCCTACAGGAGTACCCCCTGTACCCCCTGATGGCGGCCCTGGATAGAGGAGCTAAAAGCTCCACACAGAGTATAAAATGAAATAGAGCCTTCTTATAACAGAAGGTACCTCATAAAATCATGTTAGTAAATAGCATGCCTTAATAATCGAAACATATAAACACATATTTTCACTTAAAGAAATGGGGGGACATGCAAATATCTTATTTATTGCCTGTGGCAATGGCGGCTGTCATATCTACGCCTAATGGATAGAGCCGGCGTGTTTAACTTGTGAAGTGCCTTTGAAAACCACAATTCCCGCATTCTCTGTTTGCAGTAATTTTTTTCTTAATATCCTGTAGCTAAAGCATCTGTCTAGATCTAATACAGCCTAAGCTTGTGACCTTCACATGTTTGAAACTACAAATCCCAGCATTCTCTGTTTTGCAGTTAGTGTCTTCTTAATGAACTTTCACATGTTTAAACTACAACATCCCAGCATTCCTACACTGCACAATTCTGGAAAACTTAGTTTCATACATCCTGGAATAAAACTTTTCTTTATGACTTTTTCTTTTTCTAATGACTTACAGACATAAAAGCCACGGTCATGCTTTAGCGCTTCCTACCCAGGGTTTGAACATGCAATGATTCATCTGCCCTTCCTACATCATAGCTATTAGACTATTGGATTAGGGAAGCATATATGGGTCGATTGATTGGCGCAATGTTAATGTCCGCTGTGCGCAGCAGCGCGAGTACCAGAAGAGGCACTTGTGCGGTCCGTTTCAAGTAATTTACCAGAGGTTGCGTGCCTCTTTACATGTAAGTATTCAACACCAACTAATAGCTGGCGAATATACTTAGTGCGGGTGAGATTCCACCCAAAATCGCACTGCCTCTGGTAAATCCCGTATGGGAGATGTGCCAAGAGGCTTGTGCTCTGGGTGAATCTCCCTGTTAGAGTCATAAACTTTACCATATTTGCACACACTTCCAAATACCACTACCTGACAGTTATAACTCTATAACGTCTAAAGATTCGTGCACACATGCGACCGCCAGTGCCCAGCATGACGTGTGGCGACGGCCGTTTCGGATTATATTTGTGCGTGTATCGACAGAATGGCCATTTAGCTGATAAAGTGCCCATACATGCACGATTATCGACCGTTATACACATTGTGCGTCACCCGCAATCGCATGTGACAGGTACTGAGCATGCCAGGCTCTAAGTACCTGCTCAGTACAGGTTTCTAAATTGCTCAGTTTCCATGAGCATCAGAAGCAGAGCAGACACTACAGTAATGAATTTATAGGACAAAGTAGGATTATCCATCATATTTTAAAGAGGCCGTGCTTTCTAAAGATGTCTTAGTAGGGTGGAGTGTCCTTTAATATATTAATTTGGGTAAAAATGTCCATTTCTTCTAAGAATTGGGTAGTTTCAGAGACATGCAAGTCATTAAATCATAAACAGACACTTCCTGCTAGCAAAA
This sequence comes from Hymenochirus boettgeri, assembly GCA_019447015.1. NCBI lineage: Eukaryota > Metazoa > Chordata > Amphibia > Anura > Pipidae > Hymenochirus > Hymenochirus boettgeri. Next base: position 113,147,637 of record CM033475.1, on the reverse strand, counting down.
CGAAACTGGACTGTCTCATACTTCTATGGAGAGGGGAGGGGATTAAATGTGAGAGTCTGAAGAATGTTCTAATGGCTAAGATGTCACATGTTTTAATAAACAGCACATAACGGTGGTGTAATACCAGGAACTTCCTACACTTCCTGTCTTTCCATGGACAGTGTAAGATCAGAACCTCTCATTGGATGTTGGTAAATTCCCACTTCCTTTTAGTGTTTACATGGAGACCCTGTAGAAATCCTGGAGGTGTGTCTTAAACCTATCATTTTGAGTTGTCCATTCAAACTTAGGGGTGTCCAGTAAAGTAAGTTGAGTTTATTAATTTTATATAAATTGTTTGTAATCAGTAGTAGGTAGTAGTACTATACTTTGTATGGTGTTATTTCTTATGGTGATTTTAGATTTAAATAGTGCTAATTACACACCACATACAATATCATATCTTGTACACGGCAATACTTTAAAACAAAGGGGTTTTTAGTATTACATTACTGTGATCACATGAATGAAAAGCCTTCCAACCACGTCAAGGTAACCCCAGTCTGAAGGTCCTAACATCTAACCCTTTTTAAACAAATTTTTACTTCAGTTAGATTAGCAAACTTTTGCATTTCACATTCCTAACTGGATCCATATATACAGGCTCTCTCACTTCCCCCTGCCATTTGGCTTTTTAAATAAAGAGGCCCATCACGTGCTTTATATTAAGGCATAGGCCCTCCCAAAAAGGAGGCAGTTTTGGGGGTGCTAATACCACATAGAGGCTTGACCAGGCCTCCCAATAAACATACAATACAAGATTGTGGAAGCACTCCAATTAGGCTAATTTACACAACATTTAGCAGAAGTGCTACTGATCTGGTCAAAACATTATACAAACATGAAATGATAATCAATGCACATCCTAGGCCCATACAATTTCATATATATCAGATATATGTGGGGAAGTGAAGGTTCAGCAAACGGGCGGTGCTTGATTGCAAGCGTGGGAGTGCGGACATCATAAATTCTTATCAGGCAGGTTCCGTTCAGGCTCCCAGCTCCCAGTAGTCCCCAGTTGTCCTGTTGTCCTCAGTGAATCTTCTTTAATGATGCTCTCCACAGGTGACAGACCCTAGTCCCCCCCCCTCCCAGGCCCACGCTCAGATTGTCCTAATGACCCCAAAACACTCATGCTCAACACAAACCACCAGACAGGCTCTCTCACCAGTCACCACAATTAGGGCCCGGCCAGACAGCACACAATTGTCCCGAATCCTGCACACAAGAAAAAACCACAGAAAAGCAAGCTCAGCCAGCAGCACACTCTAACCAGCCAGCAGCCACACTAGACCCCTCCTACCCCAAAGCCAGATCCCCCTCTCCCAAAAGCACCACCCCCCCCAAAAATGCCCATAGACCCCTCTCCTCAGTGAACCAAAATAAATATTGCTGTATGAAACACAATCACTATATGCCTTTCAACAGTATGAAAAAGTTCAGCTGGCTGCCAAAAAAAGGCTGCCACTCCACCGTCCTCTCACCACAGTCACCAGGCTGCTTGCTCTGCAATTAACCAACCGCTCCTTTCCTTTTATAGCTCGGTACCTCCCCCTAGCATTTGCGTGTAAGTCAGTCACGTGGTGACTAACTTACACTGTGCGGCGCACCAGCCAATCGGGAAGGAAGCAGGCGGCTATATTAAAATGACTCTGTGCTGTGCTCTGATTTTTGGTTCCGTTGTCCTGGACTTCACCATTGTGTCAGCGGCACTCATGGCGTTAAGGAACTCTGCGCTATTTAAAAGGTGGTAGGAAAAGGGTGGGAAATGCCGCCTATTCCTTTTCCACATGGGGTGCCACCATAGCAACTATTTCAAGTTGCTTTATAGATAGAGCAGCACTGAATATTTGTCTAAAAAAGGATTTCAATTTTTGAACCTGATCTTAGCACAGCTCGTGCAAGCATTTTAAGGGGAATATTGGAAGCAAGGGTTGGCAGATCAGTGAAACATGTATGGAAAACCTAAAACACAAGTAAGCGTGGCTGAGTTTACTGTAGAATAGTTAATATTGTTTCATTGCAATCGGTGCAGCCCAGCAATTACATTATAGTGTGTCCCTAGTAGACAAAATGGTCTGGATACTCAGATTGAAAAAGTATGTTTTTGTTTAGAAACGTATGCATCTCCTCCAGCAGTACTTATTTAATAGTAAATTTATAGAAACAACCTAACCTGCAGTGGCATACCCTCCAAACATTTCCCTTTAATATGTACACTTCTAGAAACCACCTGGTTTCGTATACATTTATACGTACACTTATAGAAACAACATATACAGAGCGCAGCTGGAGTATAATATAGTGACCCTGATCTTACACAGCTCTTGGTAATGCTGTTCAGTATTGAAGGGTACTGGCTTGTAGGAAGTGAAGGAATGTGATATACTGTTATTAACTACAGAATACTTAGAGGCAGTGTCGACTGGCCCTCAGAGTACAGGGGAATCCCCCGGGGGGCCCACAGCCCATTACCCAAGAACCAGATAAACTGTCTAAAATGTAAATACAGAGCCAAAGACATGGATTTAATAACCAAAAAGAAGAGGTAGGATATATATGTAAATTAGTGGTAATAAGCGATATGAAATGTAAGGTGGGTCCCAAATCTCATCCTGATGGGTCCCTTTCTCAGATTCCTGATTGGGCCCCCAAGTCAGTTCGACTGAGCGGAATATTATAGAGGGGAATGTTAATTGTTATTGTGGATTTATATAGTGCTATCTTCCGTAGCGCTTTACAATTACATGTATACAATCACGTCAGGCTTCTGCCCTAAGAGCCTACAAGCTAAGTATATTATTTGACACATAAATCCTATAAGTATGTCTTATGATGTGGGAGAAACGGAGTGCCCAGAGGAAACCAGGCAAGCACAGGGAGAAACATACAATTCCTTGCAAGGTTGGAATCGAACTCGGGACCTTAGCCATTGCAAGGCATCAATGCTAACCAGAGCCACCGTGCTGCCCCGTTACACTTATACAAAACAACTGGGGCAGAACTGCAGGGGGTGGGGTAGCACAAGCAAACAGCTAACAGGTAACAGCTCTGTGCTTACTTTAAAGGACACAATATAAAACAAAATACATTACCCACCGCATTACATGTTCACACACTTCCAGCAGCTTGAGAGAAATCCCTTACTGACATTTACAGCTGTGCTGCCCTCCCTTAGGTATCACACCAAGCAAGATGTAGTCTAACAGCCCACCTCCTAGAGGCCCACGGTCATCATTAAACAGATCACTTGTATTGGGCTGGTGAGAATGTCTGTTACACCTCTTTCCTCCTCGCTCTGCCAGTCAACAATCTTGAAAACTGTTCGGTTGCTAAGATGTACAGCCTACATAATCAAGCTGAAACAAGGTGGTGAGGAGGCGTTTTTTCGCATTCTAGCTTGAATGACAGTTACAGGCAGACAGAATCGTTACGCCTCCTTCACAGAATGGCTATTGAAGGCAGTAAGAAGCTCAAAATCAGGGAGAAAAATGTATGGGGAGGCTGCCACACCTTTACTCTTTTTTAAGCAGTTTTAAGAAAATAATCATTGAGGCAATACAGTTATCCTTTAATAAGGACAACATATTCTTTAAAATATGCAGCCATAGGGCTTCTTGGGGTAAATTTACATAAACAAAAACTACTCTCTACCCCCCTTAACCTGGGTTGCCAGATCATTTGTCTAGTAGGAACACGTAATAATGCCATACCCTCAACATCACCCCTTTAATCAGTTCTTTATAGAAACAACACACATAGCTATGTATCAAACATCCGCTATAGCGAAAGTATAGCAACATTACACATGGGGTGATTAGAATTCTATATTTCATTCCTAAATAGTGGTTTAAAAAAAAAGGACAACAATATAAAAAAAAACATAACCCCTCCTTTACTAGTAATTCCACTTCAGCAGTGAAAATCATTACTCACATTTACAGCTGTGCTTCCCTCCATTAGATATCAATCACAGCAAACATGCAGTGCAACCAGCCCACTCCTAGACAGCCAGGGGCCATGATTTACATAAAACACTTGTCATACGCTGGAGGGAGTTGTCGTTCGAACCACCTCTCCTACTCCTTAAACAAACTTGAAATGTCGTGGTTGCTGAGAGCAGCTTTACAAATCAAACTGAACAAGGAGGGTGGAGGAGTGTTTTTTTACATGTTAGTCTGAGTGACAGTGTAAGGGCGGACAGAATTGTTACGGCCCCTGTACAAAAATCATACCACTAATATTACATTAATCTGAGTCTGATCTTGTCTAATATACCAGTGAAGCTTACAGATCTAATATAAACATGTGTATTTACTCTCTTAGTTCCGTGTAAGTATCTTATGTGTTAATAATTAATAACACTCACCAAGGTGATATAATCAATAAGGATTTATTAATGGAGTCGTTACAAATTATGCAAAGTAAAAGCCAGTCAAGTAATAGTTAGAAGACAGCCGTACACAATTACTAATACTATACTTAAGCCCTTATTAGTCCTATTATGGGGGGGGTGTGGTGTAAAGAGTATGTGGTATGTTGCTTACCACTCCCCTCCTATACTTCAACCTCAATCTATACCAACCTACCATCCCTCTCTTTCAGTGTTGTGTGAGGGCCCAGTTATATACATCTCTGGTGACTTAGTTTACCACTCTAAAGTTTTTCGCATGAATGGTCACAACTTATATTATGATGAACTTCATTTTCCAAGAATAACCTTCTATCTACTTTTGTGTAGTATAGCAAGACAGTCGTGCATACATTAACAAGCTTTGGTTACACTCTTACAATACGATAACACTTATACTGGATTTCAAACCAAGTCCCCTCTGCACACTGTTTTGCAAACGACACGATATCTGGAACTAGTTATTAATGAAGTCCATCAGAGAAAGTTCATAGATCTTCACAGTCTTTAGAAAGTTTAAACATCTGTCCATACGTAGATTTCATATCAATTCTTATGCAATGTAATGGATAAACAGTGCTAGTATATAGGAACTAAACTAACTAACGTAGAACTGGAACTCTCAACACCTTCGTTTCAAGTTCCCATTCACAAGCTTAGATTTCTTTTCAGTCTTTTTCCAACTTATTTGATTGAAATTTAATTTTACAATATCCATCATAATGGGAGTCTTCGTTCTTTATGTATGGCTTGTAATCGTAAAACTGTCCAATTACGAACGGATTAACCACTAAAATATTTACTCTGTATATGGTTGCCAGATAACTTTTAGCCTGTAGAAGAAGGATGTGTCTTCCACAATTTACTCATCAGAAATTTGAGAAACAGGAGAACAAAATAGTACAGGTATTCCACTGGTGCCTCTTTACAAGCCCCAGACTTTTTGCAGTCTGTGATCCCAGACAGGACCTGATACCTATGTACATTTTAGAGCAGGTAAAAGTTCAGTACCTTTATACCAGGATTTGTGGTGTGCTTTTTTACCAAGCCCAGTCACATAATCCTTGAAGGTGAAATGGAAATAAAACAAAATTCCACAAACAAACATTATAATGTAAGCCCTTCAGTTCGAAAAAACTTTTTTTTTCATGTGCAGTGATTATCCGCTGGTCTTAGCTACTCTGCATGACTTATCTGTTATAGTCTAGGTTATAAGCTTTATTATGCTATCTCGTCTCTTGGCGTGTCACTTCTCAATCCGAGTAGATAGATCTTGACCGACGTCACTAACTCTAAAACTACAAGCTGAAATCAGTGGTATAACATATAAACCCATCACTATATTACCTATCATTTAACGAAGTAATATGCCTTTTGCATAGACAAATGTTAGATTAGCATATTTAGTATGTAACCAAATTTAGTTAATTTGTGAAAATTTGGAATCACATCACTATATCACTATAATATTAATTCGTTATGTGTTTCAAGAACTATATAGAGAAAAAACAAATAGTGGATACTTTTAAACTTAGGAGAACAGGTACAACTTTATAACTACAACACATTACTGACATTAAATTTAAAAACTCCAACATAGTTTTACATTAACATTTAGACAATACCTAAGTATCACGCGTATCACTATCAATAAGTTTTCAATATCGAAACCAGTGACCAATTTAAATATTGATTTAACACAGTATTTAAAGGGCACTATAGGGAAAAAAAACTTGGCTGGCATATCATATGTTAGATCAGCTAGTATAAGCTGGCCTTACTTTCATGGTTCTGTGTGACCTTCGTTCTTCACACGGGCAAGAGTTTGTACCAAGCGTGTAGGTCCCCTCCCCTCTCTGTCACTCCCCTCAAGCAAGTGACGGGCTGTATACCAGAGTCCGAGCATTTGCCGTTTGAAGGACTTTAAATATAGTGGCTGAATCCTGTTGACCCCCTCCCTCCAGAGCTAGGACTGCAAGACAATAAAGGTGGACCAAGACTGAAATATGCTGAAGGATGGCAGAGGGGGAGAGACGGAGGACAAGTGGTTGCTGAATCTTTACAATTAAGTTACTGAACTCTCCCTTTCTCTAATTTTGCTAACTTGTTTTTACTTTTAACCTAAATTCATATCTCTCCCCCTGCTAACTTGATATCATAATCACTGAAGAGAAGTCAGTGTCCAGCAGCTTGTAGTGAGACCTTCACAACACAGTGCACTTGCTTGTTGTCCTGTTACATTGCAGTTGCTTTGTCTATATATTTCACATGATTGCACTGTTGTCTTGTTTGGTATATAGTCTGTATTACTGTATTATATTCTGTAAAGTGTTTCCATTTGAGTCACGGTTTGTATGTATATAAGATTTTTTTTGGGGGGCGGGGGCTGTTTTATAGTGTGTTAGGCTCCTATTGCTGGTTATTGGTTTATTGATTGTGTTTAGCACTACAGCATTTGACTATAAGTTTGCACATGGTACATATAGTGTGGGTGAGAGAGTGTGTACAGTAACTGCAGGGGAGCTTTGGGGATTGTGTGGTGTGTGGCCTTGAGTGACAAGATGAGGTGTACGCAGCTCCTATACAAATACAGCTATTCAAAGGCGTATATCTCGGGGACTATGAGATTTAGAACCTAAAGGTACCCTGGTGGTGGATGACTTAATAGGATCATTAAGAAGATTAAAAAAACTATTTTCTCACTTAATTGCCCTTTACCACTGGTTTTGATCGTACAGCTTTACAGAGAATAATATCAACCCCAAATATAAATATTTTGATTTACTTATAACCAAGTATATTATCCTTTTATTACCTATAAATATCTGATTCATATAAAGTATTACTGTTTTATTCTGGATTAATTCATGCCCCCCCCCACTATTGTTTTGTAAATTTACCAACCAATTTACCAACTCTTACTCAATTTTACTGGTACCCCATCCCTGTGATGTACACCTTTTGGCCACTTAGAGGTTTTTTTTTTTTTACACCGCTAGTGTTACTAGCGGGATTAATATTCCATATTATTATGGTATATTAGTATTATACTTACCACATATTTATCCTTGTATTCGGTGTTAAAACCGTTGTAGTATAATAATTCATAACCACCTGTAAACCCATTTCTGAACTGATATTCAGTTATACTGCTCATTGTACTCGATTATTAAAAAAGTATATCCCTATATACCAACCTTGTGATATTATTTAAAACTTCTATGAAATTTAGTTGACAATATTATAAAACTCTGATACAAGTGCACAAATCAATTCAAATTTCATATACTACAATATATTTATCTTGTTTTCCATTTAACTGTATAAATTAGTGTAATATTTTATTTCTTGGTGTATCATTTATATCTAATAATTCAATAACCATAGTTTGCTTTTCATATACTAAATTATCATTATCTGTTCCTGGATTAATCTAAATTGACAATACTTGCAAATTCTTCTGCAAATTCTACTGCACTGGTTTCCATCTTCAAATACAACTACTACGTAATCTTCTGAGTGATTACGTATATAAAAAAAAAACGGAATACATCAATTTGATTTATTCTAAAACCTATTGCTTTGTGTCTCTTCTTACTTTTCAAAGTCAACTTTTCCAATATCCTGTATTCAAGGTCTTAAGTTACACTCAGTTTTAAAACTCAACTTTAGTATTAAACTAAGAACAATAACTCAGCCCTAGTAAAGTAGTTAATAATGTGATAACTCCACAACTTCTTCAGAACTCAGAATTTAAGTTTGAAATAGTCACAGACAACTGCTGTTCGTTCCTCCTCTCCTGGAGAACAGATCCATTATTCACTGCCTGTGAAATACAAAACATTGTCTAAAATATCTTCATGGACAGCTGCTGTCTATGAGCAATGACATTATGCTACTGTGCCACTCAAATGAAATGTACATTCTTCTTACAAAAATATATATGTACAAAAGATCTGAAAAATATTGGATCCATGAACGTTGTTACACCTATGTATTTCCATCATATACATCTTACAGACCCTCCTCCTTTTACATTTTCACACATTTTTCGCATAATTGGCAGATTATCCTATAAATCTCAAAACACAATTGTCGGGTTTCCAAGATGAATATTGACTTGGAGTCTTCCTTTTAAAAAAATATAATCAAATAACTTCTAAATTTGGAGAAAAATTCCCAATTCAGTATAACCTGCGCAGTGTCGTAAGTAATGTGCACTTCAATCATTTTAATCCAACACAATTCTTCATTTTAATAATAACAAGTAAGAGGCAAACTCGTATCCTATGTTAAGAACAACATCCATAGCCTATATCCATGCACCCATGCCCTTGTCATGATTGTCATGACTATCTTAGTTAATGTTATTAATAATACCTATCCTTACTTTTTAAACAGGACTGCTAATAACCCATGAATCTATAATTCAATGCATCCTTTTACCATTTAATTCACATGCAATACTTTTACTCTGCTACAAATAGTCGACCCATAATACTTATTTTATGCATCTTGCTTTTCTTTCCCCTAAAGAAACAAATCTCCTTTAAAATAAGAATAAGATTACAGCAAGTTTAACAAAATAACTTCCTTAAATATCACATGTAAAAATACTATATCCCCCTCCATGTAGCCACCAAACCTGTTTTGCCCTTTTGAACTTTAACTATTTACTATCTCATCGTTTATCCCAATTGTCTATTTAACAAACCTGACTAGCCTGTATTTCCTTACAAGTTTTTAAGCTGGGTACACACGATTAGATATTTCGGTCCGATCGACCGATAGTTCAGTGTATCGGTCGATCGGACCGAAATTATCGAATCCGAATGTGCCCATGTCCGATCGACCGTTCGTCCGAATCGGACGAAAGGACAGGGTGGAAAACCTCGTCCGATCGTGCGGTCCTCTATGGACCGCACGATCGGTCGCGGTGACTATCGGACGCGGCTGCTTTTGCCGCGACCGACAGTCCTTCCTCCTGGCCGACCGTTCGAAAGTATCGAACGGTCGGTCAGGAGGAAAAATCGCTAGGTGTGTACCCAGCTTTACGTCTGGATTGGATATTTAGATCTTGGGTCTATCTACACACACTCTCCCTGCTTCCCCCAGCCACAGAAATGGCTCTTACGTCTGGATTGGATATTTAGATCTTGGGTCTATCTACACTATCTACACACACTCTCCTGTTCCCCCAGCCACAAATGGCTCTTACGTCTGGATGGGATATTTAGATCTTGGGTCTATCTCACACACTCTCCCTGCTTCCCCACACAGAATGGCACACTTTATGTATAACTCTCTCCTTTGTCTCTGCCAGCATTGTCTGTTTTACTACAGTTCTGACAATGCAGGAGAGGATCTGTTTACAAAAGCACAGGGTCAAGTGGGCGGACCAAAACGCATGGTAATAGCCTCATTAGTAATCAGCTCACTTCCTTATCCACACAGCTAAGGCCACACCCCCAAAAACGAATAGAACTCTAGAACTGCTGCAAAGGTAGGGAATGGAATTTTTTCAAAGAAAGGCAGGAAAAGGCTTTCGGGGAGGGGTACTACCTTATAATGAAAAAAATTTTTTTTTGATTTTGGTGAATAGACATACCCTTTAACGCCCCCTCTGTATAGGCAAATCCAGATGCTGATTATGTCAAGCGTGCGCTGTTTGTGGACATCTCCTTCTGTATGCAGATAACCAGTGAGCCCTGCTACCACATCAAGGTAGACTCTTTAAGCAGGGACCTAACTAACCATAGCTAAAGCTAACGAAATGCCTTTTTACAACATTTAACACATTTAATCAAGAAATATGAAAAAAATTAAATCTGAAGCAAAGTATGTTTGGTTGAGCAATCTAGGCAAGTTCAATAAGAGTCATTTAGTTTAATCTTTTGGTCAAAAGCTTTCAATACTATGAAACAAAGTGCAAACAATTAAAACCCATAAACTGTAATAAAACAGTATAACACTATTCTATCACATTACAACACACATTCAAAACAACAGGTAAGATATCTATTTAAAATGAAATTTTATCTGGTGCCGTCTTCTCTTCAGCGAGGGGGCGTTAAGTTTAACTGTGCTTTGAGGTACCCTGTAAAAAAAACCCAAAAAGCTCAGTGACGTAGTGGGTGTGTAAGTGTATGTATGTGTTGGAAAATAAAGTCTTACCTTGATTGCGGAGGGGATCCAGCCTTTATTCACCACTTCAGCTCCTGACTTGGTTGGAGAGTGCAGCTTTTCTTGTAGATGTGAAGACTTGGCAATACACAGTGGGACCAGTAGTGGTTTAAATTTTAGTTTGGGGGTGGACAGTCCCAGAAAGTCCAGCGGTGTCCCACGGAAGACGGTCCCAGAAAGTCCAGCGGCGTTCTATGGAAGGAAGACAGCCCCTACACGCAAGCCCAGCAGCCCCCACTCAACCAGGCCCAGCAGCCCCCACTCAATCAGCCCCCACTCACAGGCCCAGCAGCCCCCACTCACAGGCCCAGCAGCCCCCAACCAGGCCCAGCAACCCCTAATCAGGCCCAGCAACCCCTCACAGGCCCGGCAGCAGCCCCCAAACTACCAATCTGCCCTCTATAAGGCCCAGCAGAGCCCCCACTCAACCCCTACCCAAGTACATGCTCCCCCAACATTGTGTCAAATCATATACTTGCACAGGTCAGCACAGCACCATGTTAGAGGCTCCTCCAACGCTCTGCACTCATGGTTGCCTTACTTTTATTCAAGTAAGGCCACGCCCCCGCATGACGTCGGCGCACACTGCACGCATTGGAATTCTGCACTTCCGATTGAGCATGCAGCCATGATGTCAAGGCAGTGGTTACTTTTTAAAATCCACTGCCTTGGTTGGATGCTGGAGAGCTTCCTTAGGGAGGTGGTTCTCTTCCTCTCCTCTGCTGACAGGCTCCCCCTCTGTCTTGATTGATGCAGCGCAGCTTCCTCAATCCTCCTTCACTGACCGGAGCGTTGCGCTGGTAAACAGAACAATTTATTTTTCTGGGACACAAAATGCCGCTTCTCTGAGCCTGAGACATGATGCCGCTCTGCATCATTGTCTCAATTTGGCTCATTAGCGAGACGACTCTGGCCGCAAAAGATATATGTGACAAAAGGATCTTATAGCTAGACCCCCCACACACATCATTCTATGGACATGGGACTCCCAAAAACCAGAGAACCCTAAAACCAGACCCCCATTTCCTATCATACATACCTAGGTTAAGGGGTAACTGTATATCATGCTGTCTATGTTTAAAATTGCAGGGATGGGACTTCCTCATGATTTTGGTTTAGTGTTGGGACTGAACACATGGTGCTGACATGGGTTGGTTAAGTCCATTTTATGTACTGCCTGGGCCATAGGTTATAGTGTGGAAATGGAGAATGAAGGGAACTGTGGTCAGGGGGAAAAATTGATAAAAGGGCATGTCCACCCCAAACTAAAATTTGCCCAACGGTGTAGTGTAAAATTAAATCTCTCTATGAAAACTGAAGAGTAATACAGCCTCTCTGTGTGTAATCTGGTATCTGCCCCTTTTATCTTCTCTTAGACAAGGCTGGCATGCGCAGGGGAGCTCTCCCCCCCCCCCTCAGATCCCTCAGTGCTGGATTACACTTTTCCCAACATGTAAGTATCACATAATGTAGGAGTCTCCCCTATAACCTGAACCACCAGCTTAACATTTTTAAAATCATCCCAGAAATACTTACCCAACCTTGTTCCCTTTGCTACCTTTACTAATCAGCAGCCACGTCTGTGATTGGCTGACTTTCTCTATGCATGCAAGTGTATGTGTATGCATATGTGCCAGTACCTATCCATGTGTGCCATTTTGTGTTCTTGTGTGCCATTCTGTATGCATGGGCATCTTATAGTTTATATTCTGTAATGTGGGCATATTTACTAGTTCACCATCCCTTCAATTCACCAGCCAGTCTAAAGTTAGTTCTCCAGAATACTATCCAGCACCCATCTTTACAAATCATGGTCTTTTCCACAAGCTGTACCGACTTTTGAACCGGAAGCTCTGCCTATAGTGCGATCATGTGGTAATGTGGAACACCCACCGTAACCTGGCACAGTAATGGAATGGCCAACTCCACTTTACCATGCATGGCGCCCCCCCTGTCTGCATATATATAGGCGGCATTCAAAACTTGTTTCAGGTGCCAAAAACCGAGCAATCTGTGGCTGTGCTTACCAGGCGACGAGAGGGAGGAGCAGCCCCTGGAATGGCATCTTTCAGCCTCCCACCCCCTAACTTTCTGATCATGTATTTCTTCAAATTTGGGCTGTGCAGCATGTAGAGAGGTGGTTGATGGCTCATTTTAAATGTAAACAAACAGTATGGAGCCCTCCTAAAAATATACTGGGATAACAGTCTGGATCCCACCAAGACTACAAGACGTAGAAATTACTTTTTAGATTTAACTCTTTGGGGCTATATGCTTGTGAATGTTCTTATTCATCCAGATCATGGTATATATATGTGGTATTGAGTTAGATCAACTGGAATTGAATTGAAAATCTGGATGATTAGCAAAACATCTTCAAAAACTTAACTTCTAGTCCAGTCGATCTAACTGAACACCGCAGATATGTATTTCGGGTGATATTTGCACATTTATTTGTAAACCAATTTCATCCTCATAAAATTATTCATAAAACCATTTTCCTCATATATTTTGCTGCCATTATTTCTTGTTTAGTTGGATCGGGATCTTATGGTTGGGAGACTACAAAGAGACATTTACACCCAACAAAAAGTAGAGATCTTGATTGCAGTAGAGAAACTGGGTGAAAAGGTAAATATGAATTCTATGTTATTTTTATCTTTAAGCAGAAACTAAAGTGCAAGCACCCTCCATTCTGTTGAACCCACCACAAGGCCTTGGTCCACCCCAACTTTAAGGAGTACATTGCATTGGGCAAAACCTGCCTCCTCTCTTTAACTGATGAGCCATGGGAGGAGACATCTTCCAATTTGTTGTCTTAAAGGGGGTGGGGCCAGAGCAGATCACAAATCAGGTTTTTAGGTAAGTGTTCTGCCTGATTAGGGACGAGAGTCTAGGTTTAGTTAATCAATAAGGTTAAGTGTCAAACAAAATGGAGAGGGTTTGGTTTTAGGCTTAATTCCCCATTAATTTCTACTATGAATATCAAGATAAACATTTAAGCTGTAAAAAAGTAGCTGTACTCAAATTGCTCATGTAAAAAATCTTTATTTCTGTTATTTTGTGTTCAGACATTAGTTCTGCTAGTCGCAATAAGTTAAAGCATCTAACAAATGTTGTGTTAATGTATTGTGTGTATGTAGGTGTCTGCTACAGTATAGTGTGACCAGCATAACTGAACAAAAATTATCTAGTTGCTTCCTTTAATTGAGCTCCAAATATTCAGAGCTTGAACCAAACTAATATTACATTGTTACATATCATATCAATATTACATATCAGAGCTGATAGAGGTTGTGTAGGTACTACTTTTTACATTACTTTAAAGGGGAACTTTGTTTCCATACAAGTGCCCTTCATATAATAGACCTCACTTCATACTTTTATGCTAGTGCAGGAAAATGTATATAGCTGCTATCTTTTATAAACATTAAGGGAAGGTCCCCAGTATACATATATGCTACACCCTTGTATCTACTCTGCTATATTGGGAGGAGGTGCAAAAACAGGTATAGTGAATAAGGAGAAGAAAAGACCTAAATGAAGTAGGCACTCTCAAAGGTGTAGTGGATTAATAGTATCACAGAAAAAATACCCCATAAAAATAACATAGTCTATCCTATTGTATACGGAGCAAACATGAACCTATAAATGTGGCTCTTAGAATAGTAGTACAAGTGTACATATGTATCAACTTAGCGGACAAACCCAATATTACACAAGCTGGCCTTAGAGTTGCCAAGTTGGATGTGACTGGAAAGATATACGACCCCACCAATGAAGGTCTGGGTGTAGAAGGGCACAAGGACACTGTTAAGAAGCTTGGAGAGTTAGCCCGTGCAGTCCTGGCAATTATACCTTCCCCGTTTCCCCAACCAGCTGTGGATTAGACGGGGTGGGAGCCACATCACACAGTGTGCTCAGAACACAGGGGGACCACCCAAGTTGGGGATTATCACCACCAGCTTGAAATACTGTGATATGATACTGTGCTAATTGGAGCTGACTGAAGCACTTTTTTCCAATACACTTGGCAGCTGTACCGTACATGTTCCATCGTTCCTCCACGGGGGACACCCCGGCGGGGGAATAGGAGGGAAATAATAGCTGCTTGAATGTGCAGATTTTAATTGATTTTATGTATTTTTTGGTGGTCTTTAGATGTCATTTGTATTATGTGAGGCAATAAAGTTTCATATTTGATTTCTATTTAACAAGGGTGTACATGGCAGTGTGCTGATTTTGCAGAAATCTATTTTCCTTGCCTTTGAATAGACATATGGTTTACTATCTCTGACAGCACCCCAAGATATATATGTATAGCCATACCCAGAATTTACAAGTCAGTGTACTTTTCTAATTGTTGCATATTAGCACTATAGAGATAATTGCAAGAAATAAATCTTGCCTATGGCTAGGCCATAAGTGCTCACCGAATGCTTTGGTTTCTCAGAGCAGCTACGTCATTACTGTGCTGCCTGTCCTTTTAAAGCTAAATGCATCCTGTGTAGTCTCTTTTGGTAAGTTAAAGGCATAAGACGTTCTGTTTAACATATATTCTTTCTGAAAGAATCTGAATGTATGTAACCAATTTTAATTAGTTACAGTACAATCAGATATATATATATGTATGTATACTAACCAATCAGACTCTTCTCCAGTCAGAATTGATTACAATCAGATTCTTCCAGAAAGAATCTGATAGAATCTGATTGGCATAATAACCATCCTGAAAGAATCTGATTGTAACCAATTCTGATTAGCTAAACTCAGATTTTTTTTCCAGAACGATTTGATTGGTATACTAACAAATCAGATCCTTTTTCAGTCTGAATTGATTACAATCAGATACTTTCAGAAAGCATACCAATCAGATTCTTTCTGAAAGAATCGAATTTGATTGTAACCAATTCTGATTAGAAAAGAATCTGATTGACAGTTAGTATACCAATCAAATTCTTTCTGAAATAATCTGATTGTATCCAAGAATCTGATTGACCATTTCCCAGGTCTTAGAGCCATTTACAGTAAAGTCACTGTATCATTTTTACAAAATTTTAAAAAAAGTTTCGAACACGGCTTGAAAATAGAATGCGGAAGCTCAAAAGAACAGTGCAATCCAAAGGAAAGTTCTGGATATATGTACATGTCCCTAGACCATTTCATAGGTCACAGAGCAATTTACGGTTAGTTACAATTGCCATTTTAATCCTTAGTGGATTTTAGCACTTTCGCCTATCTCTAGTGTCCATGGTCCATATGGGTTACTAGCTGTAGTATCTAGCTGTATGTCCTTGGTATACTCCATGATGCTGTATTATACACATTGCACTTTCCTGTAATGATTGTTTGATCTGATACGCTCCTGCCAATTTCTCTTTAAGTATATACATTGAACATGTTGACATTAGTACTTCATGAGTATAACTAATTAATGCTAGTAGTTACCTTCTTCTGTACATGTCTGTTAACTAGTGTAATTTATACCCTAATGGGAAGATACTGATTTTAGATTTTGTTTGTTTGCTTTTATTTTACAATTAACTTAAATACTCGAATATGTCGATCTGAGTACAAGTCGAGATACTCATTTTTCAGATAAAAATGGGTAAGTCGAGGGAAGAAATTATGACCATGACTGCCTTCTGATTCTGTATTGTTTTGAGGATTCAGTTGTCCTTTAAATTGACAGCAGAATTCCCACACAGTAGTCCCATACAGTAATAGCCAAATCCAGTATGGCTATTACTGTATGGGACTACTGTATGGGAGTTCTGCTGTAAATTTAAAGGGAAACTAAAGCCTCAAAACAATAGAGAATCAGAAGGAAATGTTTAACAATAGATAGGTACCATTCTCCTGAATCTGTATTGTTTTAAGGCATCAGTTGCCCTTTAAATGGAGAGGAATCCAATTGCCACTCCAGATGTTTGGAAACTACACTCCCAGTATGCTTTAATTGCACTGCACACACACACACACACCCAGTGGAGGAGAGAACTTGCCTTTATGTTCTCAGCAATCCGGCTTCCACGGTCCATCCCTCTGCAATCTGGCTCCGCATCCACTGTTCAGGTGCCTGACGTCACTACTTGCCGCCAGTCTCAGTGACATCAGCCACCAGAACAGTGGATGCAGAAGTGAGATTACAAGTGAGTGACCCAAATATAAGTTGAGGTTTCATTTTTAGGCTTTTTTTTATACTCGAGTATATACGGTATATATCCAGGGGTGTCCATAGGGTTTTTGGCACCTGAAACAACTTTGAACGCTGCCCCTAGACAGCACAGCAAAGTGGGTTTGTCTTTGTGTGTGGGCATGTCTTCGTATGTGGGCGTGGTGAAGTTCATAATTTTGTATCTGAAAACAGTTATTTATACACTTCTCTATTTTTATAACAAATATGTACATATGTAACATATGTTGGTGCAACATTATATTACATTAGAAAGCCCTACCATACTCTGTAGAATAAAAGATGTTGAGCAAAAGATTTGATAAACTAATCTTACTATATTACATTACTTTTTCAATGCAACTTAAAAATATTAGGTTAAAATGCATTCTTATCTGATGCCATCTTCTCTTCAGCAAGAGAGCATCAAGTTGTACCATTGCTACTGATTTCATCTTATACTGACCATATCCTCAGCTGTGTTGATTGGAGATTGCAGCTTTTGTTTTTGGTTTGAAGACACAGCAGTTGGGAACTTTGCTGTGCTCAGTTCCTGGAAATGTGGACACCCTGAAAAAGAAAAATGAAGTGGGTGTACAAGTGTATGTGTGTTTTGAGAATGTAGAACTCTTATCATGATTGTGAAGAGTGAAGGAGAACTAGTGTTTACCATTTGAATTAGCTTGCGTTAAAGATTTTCTTTTTTGTGGACAGAAGACTTTGCCATGCTCAGCTCTTTGAAATGTGGATTCCCTGGAAAAGAAACATTCAGTTAAGCAATGGGAAGAAGGAAAGCAAAGCTTAGGCAAATAGTTGAAATAAAAGTGTGTCCAATAAAAATGAAATAAAAGGGAATCCATCCTTTACTAGCCACAACGGCTCCTGATGGGATTGGAGGGTACAGCTTTTCTTGTGGATTGGAAGACACAGCAGGTGGAGCACCTTGGACCATTCAAAACTTCAAAATCCGGATACCCTAGAAAAAACAGATGATGCACAAGTATGTGTATGTATGTAAGAATGGCAAGCTTTCTTACCTTGATTGTGTATGGGATCCAGCCTTTACTAGCCACATCTCCTGATAGGATTGGAGGGTGTGGCTTTTCTAATGAATAAGAAGACAAAGCAGGTGGAGCACTTTGGACTGCTCAAGTCTTCACAATCCAGATACCCTAAAAAAAGGAGGCAAAGATTAGTCAAGGAGTGGATGCATAAGTGTGTGTATGCATGTATGTAAGAATGTAGAGCTTTCTTTCCTTGATTGCATAGGGGATCCAGCCTTTACTAGCCACATCGGCTCCTGATGGGATTGGAGGGTGCAACTTTTCTTGTGGATGGGAAGACACAGCAGGTGGGGCACTGTGTTCCGTTCAAGAACATGGGAGTAAGAAATTACTTCTTGTTTCTTAGGTTTTGTGGGCAATGCTATTCATATAGCATGAGACTGCAAGATGCCTTTTGTTATAAGAATGTGTTTCTCTATTTTTATGCTATATCTAGCATACCAAACATTACCACTCCTGTTGTTAAATTCGGCAAAATTCCTACCATCTGCTGAGCCACACCGGTACTGGAATGACCTATGCGCCTTCCTTGTTCCGGGTCTAATCCGTGGGATGTGTCCACATTGCTTTTAAAGCACTATACTTCATGCTTATTCAGAGAGGTTCCAATTCCTGGACCGAGATTAATGGGACAGCTGGAGGTTGTAACTGATACATAGCAATTTAACATATTAAACATATTTAATTTAGGAGAGATAGAGACAAGAGTATACAATAAACAGATAAATACTCATTTTGCATAAATGAATGAATAAATAAAAGGGAGGGCTTCCTAAAATCCTATACCTGGGAATTTAACTAGAACAATGCATTACATTAAAGGTATGACTAGTTTAAATATATACAATCAGAAATGATACACAGACCACAAATTTGCAGAAGGCAGGCAAGCGATATGACTTTACAAAAAACAATGATATACAAGCTCTTCATTTAAGCCACTTGGGGTGACTGTATCAGCAGAAATCCATCTTGCCATATTTTTGTAATATGTCCATCCCAGTCGCCTCCCCTTTGGGGTATCCTTACCTTTTCTATACCCCAACATATCAAACCCTCCGGGTTTCTATTATGATACTGTGCAAAATGTTGGGATACCAAACTGGTTTCCTCATTTTTTATGATGTTTCTTACATGTTCTAGGATTCTTGCACCTAGTTTTCTAATGTTTTTTTCCGATGTACCTTCTAGTACATGGGCATTCAAGGGCGTACACTACACCTTTGCACTTACAGTTGATAAAGTCATTAATAAAAAAAACTTCTCATTGTTTTCTCCATAAGTGAAGTCTGATCTCTTTTTACACATATAGTGGCATACTTTACATTGTCCACATTTGTAGGACCCCTTTGGTTTACCCTTCCTTAACTAATCAGGTGATTTATTTTGCCTGTAATCGCTTCTGACTAATCTAATCTTCTGTCTAATTGTGGGGGCTCGTCTAATCTAATCTTCTGTCTAATTGTGGGGGCTCGTCTAGTTGTTATTAATGCTTTATCAGACAAGACCTCTGAGAGTACTTTGTCCGTGCGTAGTATATACCAATCTTTGTTGTACTGGGTAATTAATCGGATTGGATTGCTTTGTTGGTCATTGCATGAAACAATGAGGAGAAAACAATGAGAAGTTTTTTATTAATGACTTTATCAACTGTAAGTGCAAAGGCGTAGTGTACTCCCTTGAATGTCCATGTACTAAATGGTACATCGGAAAAAAACATTTGACAACTAGGTACAAGTATCCTAGAACATGTAAGAAACATCATAAAAAATGAGGAAACCAGCTTGGTATCCCGACATTTTGCACAGTATCGTAATAGAAACCCGAAGGGGTTGATATGTTGGGGTATAGAAAAGGTAAGTATACCCCATAGGAGAGGCGACTGGGATAGATTATATTACAAAAAGAGGCAAGAAGGATTTTTGAAGCTAATACAGTCACCCCAAGTCATATCCCTTGCCTGCCTTCTGCAAATTTGTGGTCTGTGTATAATTTCTGATTGTATATATTTAAACTAGTCATACCTTTAATGTAACGCATTGTTCTATTTAAATTCCCAGGTACAGGATTTGTGGAAGCCATTCCTTTTATTTATTCATTAATTTATGCAAAATGAGTATTTATCTGTTTATTATATACTCTTTTCTCTATCATTCCTAAATTAAATGTTTCATTTGATGTAAAGTGATTAATGTTATTTAATAGATAAATATGCATTTAATACTGCTACTTAGTGGTATATGCAATGTTGCAATGTATCAGTTACAACCTCCGGTTGTCCCATTAATCTCGGTCCAGGAACGGAACCTCTCTGAATAAGCATGAAGTTGCAGTCCAGACTATTTAATGGAGACATTGTATAGGGCTTTAAAAGCAATGTGGATGCAGATTAGATATTCCTGCTGCCAAAAATATTGTATGTAATACAACTCCCTGATATATATTCCTAAGTCATTCTTCATTAAGCTAAATAGCCTTATTCTCACCTTTATATGGGGTAACAAAAATGCGAGAATTAAGACCACTGCTCTGCAGACACCCAAACAATTGGGAGGACTGTCATTCCCTAACCTGCAATTATACTATTGGGCATCCCAGATGAAACATCTGCAATGCTGGGTAAATATAAGCACCCCACCGACTCCCTCTGATATTATGATGATTATCTACCTAACAAGCCCATTCATGGCTTACTTGGCTGCACCCAAACTGCACATGATAGGATCAGGCACCACCCTACATAAGCAGGTGCTCAGAATCTGGAATCTCATCAACCAATTATTCCATCTTAACGGATATTTTGAACACACTCCACTTTGGAACAATAAACTCCTCCCACAACTGTTAAGTCTCCCAGGGCGTACAGTATGGGGGGGAACACGGAATACACACACTGGGAGATCTAATTAAAAACAAGCAGTTAATCCCCTTCCAAGATCTCCAAAATATACACAAAATAACAGATTTCACACTACAGGTAACTTCAACTACAACATGCGCTAAAAACAAACTTTCCCAATAACTTTGATAATATAGCAAGACACCCAATCATCGGAATAATACGTACACAAGGGATGAAAGGAGTTATATCCAAGCTATACACCAGTCTAATAACCGCTAAGTTACAACCCACAATTGAACAAATCAAAGCAAAATGGACACCACATATACCAACAATAATGGATGACCAATGGCCAGATATCCTTTATACACATTGTCAAGTGTCCCCAGCGGTAAATAACAAACTTATACAGTTTAAAATACTTCATCAGGCATATTATACTATCCGAAGCTCAGCCTGCCCTAAATGTCAGATACATGAAGCAGATGATGCTCAATGATATTCATGTCAGGTGACTGGGCTGGCCAATCCTGGAACATCTTGATCTTCTTTGCCTTAAGGAACTTTGATGTGGAGATGGAAGTATTCGATGGAGCACCAACCTGCTGCAGAATTTGGCCTTTTTAATGGCTGTTAATATATGAGGTAGCTAAGATTTCTGGGTATTTTACACTATTGATGTTGCCTTCCACCCTGCAGATCCCTCGCACACACCCCCCATACTGGATGTAACCCCAGACCATGATTTTGCCTCCACCAAACTTCACTGTTTTCTGGGTAAATCTGGCTAAATCGGCTCCATGCGGGTTCCAGTAGGTCTCCTGCAATATTTGCGGCGACTGCGGTGTAATTTAACAGAAGATTAATCTGAAAAATCCACCTTTTGGCACTTTTCCAGCGTCCACCCTTTTAGCAGGCTGTGGGACGTGGCAAATG
Source organism: Hymenochirus boettgeri (assembly GCA_019447015.1). Lineage (NCBI taxonomy): Eukaryota > Metazoa > Chordata > Amphibia > Anura > Pipidae > Hymenochirus > Hymenochirus boettgeri. Next base: position 113,125,987 of record CM033475.1, on the reverse strand, counting down.
CCACACGTTTTTTCAATTGTCTTTTGTTTAGTGCTGGCTTATGGACACTGATTCGACCATGGAGGCCATTTTGAGACAAATTGCGACAAACTGTTCTGGTTGACACAGGGATTTCAGGTGACCGGTCTCCTGGAGCTCTGCTGCAGTTGAAAATGGGCTTGCCTTGGATTTTCGAGCCAATAAACGGTCCTCTCGAGCAGTTGTCTTGCGGGGTCTGCCTGACCTAGGCTTGTCAAAAACTTCTCCAGTCTCTTCAAATCTTTTCTTTATCCTCTGAACGTCACTGTTTACTAGGTAAATCTTGGCTCCATATGGGTTCCAGTAGGTCTCCTGCAATATTTGCGGTGACTGTGGTGTAATTTAACAGAAGATTCATCTGAAAAATCCACCTTTTGCCACTTTTCCAGCATCTATCCTTTTTAGCAGGCTGTGGGACTTGGCTTATTGCTGGCTTATGGGCACTGATTAGACCATGGAGGCCATTTTGAGACAGAATCCGACAAACTGTTCTGGTTGGCACAGGGATTTCAGGTGACAGTTGAAAATGGGCTTGCCTTGGATTTTCGAGCCAACAAACGGTCCTCTTGAGCAGTTGTCTTGTAGGGTCTGCCTGACCTGGGCTTGTCAAAAACTTCTCCAGTCTCTTCAAATCTTTTCTTTATCCTCTGAACTTGACGATGAGATACATTGAAGGTGTGCACCACATCAGCAGTGGATTTGGTCTTCAGCCTCTTGATAATCAACACTTTAGTTTCAGGGTGAATCTTAGGCTTTTTATACATGTATGTGTTGTTACAATAAATAGTTGTGAATTCACCTGATTAGTGTGCTTCCCCATATCTTTCTTGTACTAGAGTTCTTTTTATACACACCTGACACCTAATTGATCCATTATTAGTCACAGGTGAAGCCCATATGAGAAGGCGACAACATTTATGTCTTTGGAAAAATTTATTCAATGGGCTTTACCAAGCTGTGAATATTAGAAGCTGTTTAGGGTCAAATGAACCATTTCTTGATACAAAATCTGCATTAGAATTAGAATTGTTAAGCGGCACTTCAGGTCTATTTGTACACAAGCGACAAGAGTTTTGTCAGAAACTGTACTATTACTTTAAGATAAATGTTTTTCATTATAGTTGCCCTTTAATAAATACTGTCCTAATATCTAATAACATATTAGTAATACACACAAACTATATATATATATATATATATATATATATATAAAACAAGAGAGATCCGATGCACTCCGGTCCAATATGCAACTGCCTGGGTGCTGGAGCAAAAGATAATAACATGTAGAAAAACGTCGAGCACTCCAAGGACGAGAAATCAAAGGTTTATTTAACACAAGAGAATCAACATGAACCTACGCGTTTCAGCCCGTGAGTGGTGGGCCGTCATCAGGGTTACAGACAAATGGACAAGCAAGATAATAAAGAGAAAGACACACCCCCAACCCGCCCCCCACACGTGTATCTCCGAAACCTAAGTGGCCGGTGTCTGAAATGTAACCAGTCAATAATAAATGAAGAAATATACGAAATATAAAAACCACCTACCTAGAGAAATAAAGTGCTATAGTGTGATATTACTAACCAGTACAAGGCTGGTACTAAAGTGCCAATAAGGTAAAAGTACATAAAAGTAAAACAAAGTTAAAATCACTGAATCAAAGACTATATATTACATAGGGTGGGGACACATGACTGATATAAATAAAGTGCTAAAACTACATGGCTGGAATATATATCAAGGGGGGGCTGCTGACAACCCACTCATATATGACTGTAAGGGACTCAATAATAGAAATGGTAACAGTATAATAAATTAGAGATAAAACAATCTTTTCAAGAGCACAATGTGACTAGAGGGGTATAGTTATAAAAAACAATTAAGAGTACATGATTCATTTAAACCACGAGGGGATAAAGTATCCAATCTCTTTATCCATCTAATCTCTCTCTGTAACAAGGCTCTTTTACGATCACATCCCTCCCGTTTTGGTTCAAAGTCAATAGCCACCCATCGCATCGTTGAGATGGGATGTGCCCACTGTCTGAAGTGGCGTGCCACTGATTGCTCTCCAAACTTATCCACAGAACCCTGAGTAGTTTCTGTAGAAGATTTATGGACTAATAGGCCAGATCTTATGGCTAACCTATGGTTTGCCAGACGTTCACGAAGTGTCGTGGTGGTCTTACCCACATAGTATTTCCCGCAGGGGCAGGTAATGATGTAGATAACAAATTGACTTAAGCAACTAAGTTTATAACGAATATTTATCCTCTGCCCATGATGAGGATGAGGGAAACTAGGACCAATAAGAACACTTCCACATGCCACACATCCCTGGCATTTGTAGCATCCATTCTTGTGGGCAGGGAGCCATGTATTAGTCTTCAATACAGGGTCTTTCAGATCTGTGCGCATGAGGATATTTCGTAGGTTTCTACCTCTTTTATACGTAAACATAGGGACACTGTTTTTGAATGGTAAGAGATGGTCATTAGTGAGTATTTCCCACCTGTTGCGTATACTGCGTTTTAGAGCGCCACTAACAGGGGTATATGTGCTAATGTATGGTATGGTACACTTAGCACTTCGCTTGGCCTCACCATTTGTACCTATATTTTGAGACCAATTGGAAACTGCACGTTCCAATTGTTGATTTATCACTTCTTTTTTATAACCCCTTTCAATAAATTTTTTAGATAGTTCATTCAATTGTACCATAGCTCTGTCCTGATCTGTGTTGTTCCTAAGAACTCTCAGACCCTGGGAGTAAATGATGCCCCGTTTATGGGCTTCAGGGTAGAAACTACCTGCATGCATAAGTGTGTTACGATCTGTAGGTTTGGAGAAAAGTGTGGACTTAAGTCTCCCCTCTTCCTTATAGATACGAAGATCAAGGAAGTCTATGGACTCAGTACTTGTTGTCATAGTAAGTCTGACTGGAGAATCCAGATCATTTAATGTATTAACAAATTGTCTGCATTCTTCCATAGTACCTTGCCAAAGAAAAAACAGATCATCGATGTATCTTTTATACAATAATATCTTATTGCCTCCCATAGGAATCACATAGTGAGTTTCATACTCCTCCATGTAAATATTAGCGAAGGAGGGACCAATATTAGAACCCATAGCTGGTCCAGATCTTTGCAAAAAGTAGGTATCTCCAAACCTAAAGTAATTTTTCTCCAATGTAAATAGCAGAAGGTCCATAAGAAACTCTGTGGGGGGGGGACTTATGGCCAGCTCTAATTAAGGCATTCCTACACGTGTCAACGCCAGGTACCTGTGGAATAATAGTATACAGGTTACTGACGTCACATGTCATGAATACAATGTCAGGGGGGAGATCACCAAAAGTTTTCAATGTCTCAAGGAGATGCTGGCTGTCTCGCAGATACGACTGCATGCTCTTGACTATAGGTTGAAGAAATGAATCAAGGTAAGTATTGATGGATTTTCGAGCCAACAAACGGTCCTCTTGAGCAGTTGTCTTGTAGGGTCTGCCTGACCTGGGCTTGTCAAAAACTTCTCCAGTCTCTTCAAATCTTTTCTTTATCCTCTGAACTTGACGATGAGATACATTGAAGGTGTGCACCACATCAGCAGTGGATTTGGTCTTCAGCCTCTTGATAATCAACACTTTAGTTTCAGGGTGAATCTTAGGCTTTTTATACATGTATGTGTTGTTACAATAAATAGTTGTGAATTCACCTGATTAGTGTGCTTCCCCATATCTTTCTTGTACTAGAGTTCTTTTTATACACACCTGACACCTAATTGATCCATTATTAGTCACAGGTGAAGCCCATATGAGAAGGCGACAACATTTATGTCTTTGGAAAAATGTATTCAATGGGCTTTACCAAGCTGTGAATATTAGAAGCTGTTTAGGGTCAAATGAACCATTTCTTGATACAAAATCTGCATTAGAATTAGAATTGTTAAGCGGCACTTCAGGTCTATTTGTACACAAGCGACAAGAGTTTTGTCAGAAACTGTACTATTACTTTAAGATAAATGTTTTTCATTATAGTTGCCCTTTAATAAATACTGTCCTAATATCTAATAACATATTAGTAGTACACACAATGTTGCACAGTGGAAATTATGTGTGTATGTTTTGCTATGTGTAGTTGCAGTGCTCACAGGAACCATCAGGAAACATCCAGGGGGGCAATAATAAAATTAGTCTGAAGGTCCTAAAAAAACCCAAATAATCGAATCATATTAAATGAACAAACACACACTTATATTATATCCTCCCTTACCTATACTACCTGCCAGTTGGAATATAGAGGGTCTATGTGGAATAAACCTGCAGGTCTGAGAACTGACCCAGGCAATCTAAACAGCACCTTTGGGCAATCAAAAGCAGCCCATACATATATCCGATTTTACTTTCCCGACCAAGTGCTCCCGCAACATTAGACCGATCATGCAAGAACCACCTGTCTGTGACATAGAAGAATGGGAAAGGTGGTTCTGGCAAGATCAAACTAATATTGCATAAGCGCTTGGTTGGATAAGTAAAATTGGATATATGTATAGCCACCTTAAATCCTATACAGTATCCTGATTAACATGCAAGGTTCATATTTATTAGTATTTACCACAACTAGTTTAACTAACCTATGGGGTTAGGACTTGGGAGCACAGGATACTGATTAAATATACATGTCAGGGAGAGGTGTGGATAGAGGCAGGGCCGCCATCAGACTTTCCTGGGCCCCATACTGGGTACATTTCTGGGCCCCCCATAGCACGAACCAACTCAGACAGTCCATACCTCCCAATATTTTAAAACGTAAAAGAGGGACCCATGGGGAGAAGAGAAGCGGCAAATGTGGATTTTCCCCCTCCAATCACTTTAAGACCACTCCCACTTTGTTAAGGTTACACACATTTAAAGACCATTATTCCCATTTTACATTGTTGCCTGCAATATTATATGTCAACTAGACATTAAGCCCGTTAAATTAACAGGCACGAGACATGCTCTACCTCCCCGACGCACACACAGACCGGTAAATATAAAATGTACCGTGTCCCGCACACACACTTAAGATGCCCTCATGCCCAATGGGCACAGACTGGTAAATATAACATACCCATATATACTTGAGTATAAACCGACACGAGTATAAACCGAGGCACCTACTTTTTACCTCTAAAAAGGCGTAAAAGTGATTGACTCGAGTATAAACCAAGGGTAGAAAATAGGACCACAACTGCCTTCTGATTCTGTATTGTTTTAAGGCTTTAGTTGCCCTTTAAATGGACAGAAGAATTCCCATACAGTAGTCACATACAGTAATAGCCAAATCCAGTATGGTTATTACTGTATGGGACTACTGTATGGGAATGCTGCTGTCCATTTAAAGGGCAACTAAAGCCTCAAAACAATACAGAATCAGAAGGCAGCAATAGATATCAAGACTCTTTTTTAGGCTATTTTTTTAGCCTGAAAATCTCGGTTTATACTTGAGTATATACGGTTCCTTTAAGCCAAGCCCACACAGACTGGATCCCATATTAGACCCCATATTATATTCTACATTAGTGTTGCTTAAAACGTATTTCTATTGATATATTCACCCCTTTCTTCATGCTCAAATTCTTACACCTACCCACTTGTGCACTGTCTGGAAAAAGGCTGCCACTATTGCCACACAGCATGGCAGCTCCACACTCCTGTCCTGCCTATATCCATATTTCTATCTCAGATTGTAGTTCCACACACCATCTCTATCCTGTCTATATCCTGATAATAGAGATGGTGTGCTGCAATGTGATAGACAAAAAGATAGAAATTTGGATATGGGCAGGATAGGGATGGTGTGAAGTTGCCATACTGCTATATAAGACACAATCTCTATCCTGCTTATATCCATATCTCCATCTCAGTGTGGAGCTGCTATAGTGCTATGTGACAGAGATGGAGATATGTATATAGGCAGGATAGAGATGCTGTGGAGCTGCCATGCTGCCCCCATGGGGTAGGTAATATAGCCCAGTAGCCCTATTAGGCTATTACCTACCCCATGTGCAGTGCATGCCTTATTGGCAGAATGCAAACTAGGCATGCTGGGAGTTGTAGTTTCTTAACATGGGAAGTTACAAGGTTTTCCATCACTGCTATATAGGTTCTGGCCCCAGCAGCCCCATAGAGGAAGTTTATCAGTCCCTGTACACAGCAGTGAGACAGAGGGTAACAATGCCCCACATGGACTCTCACAATCAGAAATGGGATCAGCATAACTTACAGTTACTCCCTCCTGCTCTCTATGGAGATCACAGCACAGGAGATACAAGTTATGGGGAGGGGCGGGAGGGGGTGGATCCACATAGACATAAACACCCTGTTTGTCTTCTCTATCTAGGAATGGAGTTCGCCACCTAGTGGCTGAATTCAGTATTGCAGAATTTTTTTCCCCCCTTCCTTTCACTCTCTGGGCCCCTTTCAAGTCCGGGCCCCATACAGGAGTACCCCCTGTACCCCCCTGATGGCGGCCCTGGATAGAGGAGCTAAAAGCTCCACACAGAGTATAAAATGAAATAGAGCCTTCTTATAACAGAAGGTACCTCATAAAATCATGTTATTATAATAGCATTGCCTTAATAATCGAACATATAAACACATATTTTTCACTTAAAGAAATGGGTGGGGACATGCAAAGTATCTTATTTATTGCCTGTGGCAATGGCATGTGTCATATAATACAGCCTAATGGTATAGAGCCGGCGTGTTTAACTTGTGACCTTTGAAAACCACAATTCCCAGCATTCTCTGTTTGCAGTAATTTTTTTCTTAATATCCTGTAGCTAAAGCATCTGTCTAGATCTAATACAGCCTAAGCTTGTGACCTTTCACATGTTTGAAAACTACAAATCCCAGCATTCTCTGTTTTGCAGTTAGTGTCTTCTTAATGAACTTTTCACATGTTTAAAACTACAACTCCCAGCATTCCCTAACTGCACAGAATTCTGGAAAACTTAGTTTTCATACATCCTGGAATAAAGACTTTTCTTTATGACTTTTTCTTTTTCTAATGACTTACAGACATTAAAAGCCCACGGTCATGCTTTAGCGCTTCCTACCCAAGGGTTTGAACATGCAAGTGATTCATCTGCCCTTCCCTTACATCCATAGCTATTAGACTATTGGATTAGGGAAGCATTATATGGGTCGATTGATTGGCGCAATGTTAATGTCCGCTGTGCGGCAGCAGCGCGAGTACCAGAAGAGGCACTTGTGCGGCCGTTTCAAAGTAATTTACCAGAGGTTGCGTTGCCTCTTTACATGTAAGTATTCAACACCAACTAATAGCTGGCGATAAATACTTATGTGCGGGTGAGATTCACCCAAAATCGCACTGCCTCTGGTAAATCCCGTATGGGAGATTTGCCAAGAGAGCTTGTGCCTCTGGGTGAATCTCCCTGTTAGAGTCATAAACTTTACCATATTTGCACACACTTCCAAATACCACCTACCTGACAGTTATAATCTATAAAGTCTAAAGATTCGTGCACACATGCGACCGCCAGTGCCCACGCATGACGTGTGCGAACGGCCGTTTCGGATTATATTTGTGCCGTGTATCGACAGAATGGCCATTTTAGCTGATAAAGTGCCCATACATGGCACGATTATCGACCGTTCATACACATTGTGCGTCACCCGCAATCGCATGTGCAGGTACTGAGCATGCCCAGGCTCAGTACCTGCTCAGTACAGGTTTCTAAATTGCTCAGTTTCCATGAGGCATCCAGAAGCAGAGCAGACATACAGTAATGAATTTATAGGACAAAGTAGGATATATCAACATATTTTAAAGAGGCCGTGCTTTCTAAAAGATGTTCTTAGGAGGGTGGAGTTGTCCTTTAATATATTAATATTGGGGTAAAAACTGTCCATTTCTCTAAGAATGCTGGGTAGTTTCAGAGACATGCAAAGTCATTAAATCATAAACAGACACTTCCTGTCTAGCAAACAGAAACTGGACTGTCTCATTACTTTCTATGGAGAGGGGAGGGGGAGTAAATGTGAGAGTCTGAAGAATGTTCTAATTGGCTAAGACTGTCACATGTTTTATAAACAGCACATAACTGGGTGTAATACAGGAACTTCCTTACACTTCCTGTCTTTTCATGGACAGTGTAAGATCAGAACCTCTCATTGGATGTTGGTAAAATTCCACTTCCTTTTAGTGTTTACATGGAGACCCTGTAGAAATCCTGGAGGTGTGTCTTAACCTATCATTTTGAGTTTTCCATTCAAACTTAGGGGTGTCCAGTAAAGTAAGTTTAGTTTATTAATTTTATATAAATTGTTTTGTAATTCAGTAGTAGGTAGTAGTACTATACTTTGTATGGTGTTATTTCTTATGGTGATTTTAGATTTAAATAGTGCTAATTACACACATACATACAATATCATTATCTCTGTACACTGGCATACTTTATAAACAAAGGGGTTTAGTATACATTACTGTGATCACATGAATGAAAAGCCTTCCAACCACGTCAAGGTAACCCCAGTCTGGAAGGTCCTAACATCTAACCTTTTTAAACAAATTTTTACTTCAGTTATGATTAGCAAACTTTTGCATTTCACATTCCTACACACTGGATCCATATATAACAGGCTCTCTCACTTCCCCCCTGCCATTTGGCTTTTTAAAATAAAGAGGCCATCCAGTGCTTTATATTAAAGGCATAGGACCTCCCAAAAAAGGGGCATGTTGGGGGTGCTAATACCACATAGAGGCTTGACCAGGCCTCCCAATAAACATACAATACAAGAATTGTGGAAGCACTCCAATTAGGCTAATTTACAACTACATTTAGCAGAAGTGCTACTGATCTGGTCAAACATTTATACAAACATAGAAATGATAATCAATGCACATTCCTAGGCCCCATACAATTTCATATTATCAGATATATGTGGGGAAGTGAAGGTTCAGCAACCGGGCGGTGCTTGATTGCAAGCGTGGGAGTGCGGACATCATAAATTCTTATCAGGCAGGTTTCCGTCAGGCTCCAGCTCCTCCAGATGTCCCCAGTTGTCCTGTTGTCCTCAGTGAATCTTCTTTAATGATGATCTTCCACAGGTGACAGACCCTAGTCCCCCCCCCTCCCCAGGTCACACAGCCTCAGATTGTCCTTAAATGACCCCAAACACTCAGGCTCACACAAAACCACCAGACAGGCTCTCTCACCAGTCACCACAATTAGGGCCCACGGCCCAGACAGCACACAATTGTCCCAGAATCCCTGCACACAAGAAAAACCACAGAAAGCAAGCTCAGCCAGCAGCACACTCTACCAGCCAGCAGCACACACTAGACCCCCTCCTACCCCAAAGCCCAGATCCCCCTCTCCCAAAAGCACCAGCCCCCACCCCAAAAATGCCCATAGACCCCTCTCCTCAGTGAACCAAAATAAATAATATGCTGTATGAAACAACAATCACTATATAGCCTTTTCAACAGTATGAAAAAGTTCAGCTTGCTGCCCAAAAAAAGGCTGCCACTCCGCTCCTCTCACCAGTCACCAGGCTGCTCTGCTCTGCAATTAACCAACACGCTCCTTTCCTTTTTATAGCTTCGGTACCTCCCCCTAGCATTTGGCGTGTAAGTCACGTCACGTAGGTGACATAACTTACACTGTGCGGCGCACCAGCCAATCGGGAAGTGAAGCAGGCGGCTATATTTAAAATGACTCTGTGCTGTGCTCTGATTTGGTTCCGATTGTCCTGGACTTCACCATTGTGTCAGCGGCACTCATGGCTCTAAGGAACTCTGCGCTATTTAAAAGGTGGTAGGAAAAGGGTTGGGAAATGCCGCCTATTCCTTTTTCCACATGGGGTGCCACCATGAGCAACTATTTCAAGTTGCTTTATGATAGGAGCAGCACTGTAAATATTTGTCTAAAAAAGGATTTTCAATTTTTGAACCTGATCTTAGCACAGCTCTGTGCAATGCATTTTAAAGGGGAATATTGGAAGCAAGGGTTGGCAGATCAGTGAAACATGTATGGAAAACCTAAAACACAAGTAGCGTGGCTGAGTTACTGTAGAATAGTTAATATTGTTTCATTGCAATCGGTGCAGCCCAGCAAATTACATTTATAAGTGTGTCCCTAGTAGACAAAATGGTCTGGCTACTCAGATTGAAAAAGTATGTTTTTGTTTATGAAGACGTATGCATCTCCTCCAGCAGTACTTATTTAATTAGTAAATTTATAGAAACAACCTAACCTGCAAGTGGCATACCCTCCAACATTTCCCTTTAATATGTACACTTCTAGAAACCACCTGGTTTCGTATACATTTATACGTACACTTATAGAAACAACATAGTACAGAGCTGCAGCTGGAGTATAATATAGTGACCCTGATCTTAACACAGCTCTGTGTAATGCTTTTCTCAGTATTGAAGGGTACTGGCTGTAGGAAGTGGAAGGAATGTGATATACTGTATTATACTACAGAATACTTAGAGGCAGTGTCGTACTGGCCCTCAGAGTTACAGGGGAATCCCCCGGGGGGCCCACAGCCCATTTACCCAAGGAAACAGATAAAACTGCTAAAATGTAAATACAGAGCCAAAGAAATGGATTTTAATAAACAAAAAGAGAAGAGGTAGGATATATATGTAAATGAGTGGTAATAAGCGATATGAAATGTAAGGTGGGTCCCAAATCTCATCCTGATGGGTCCCTTGTCTCAGATTTCCTGATGGGCCCCAACAGTCCAGTTCGACTGAGCGGAATATTATAGAGGGGAATGTTAATTGTTATTGTGGATTTATATAGTGCTATCTTCCGTAGCGCTTTACAATTACATGTATACAATCACGTCAGGCTCTGCCCCTAAGAGCCTACAAGCTAAGTAGATTTATTTGACACATAAATCCTATAAGTATGTCTTTATGATGTGGGAGAAACTGGAGTGCCCAGAGGAAACCCAGGCAAGCACAGGGAGAACATACAAATTCCTTGCAAGGTTGGAATCGAACTCGGGACCTTAGCATTGCAAGGCATCAATGCTAACCACTGAGCCACCGTGCTGCCCCTGTACACTTATACAAACAACATGGGGCAGAACTGCAGGGGGTGGGGTAGCACAAGCAAACAGCTAAAACAAGGTAACAGCTCTGTGCTACTTTAAAGGACAACAATATAAAAAAAATAACATTACCCCCATTACATGTCCACACTTCCAGCAGCTGAAATCACTTACTGACATTTACAGCTGTGCTGCCCTCCCTTAGGTATCACACAGCAAAGATGAGTGCTAACAGCCCACCTCCTAGACGGCCCAGGGTCATCATTAACATATCACTTGTCATTGGCTGGTGAGAATGTCTGTTACAACCTCTTTCCTCCTCTGCCAGTCAAACAATCTTGAACTGTTCGGTTGCTAAGATGTACAGCCTACATAATCAAGCTGAACAAGGGTGGGTGGAGGAGTGTTTTTTCGCATTCTAGCTTTGAATGACAGTTACAGGCAGACAGAATCGTTACGCCTCCTTCACAGAATGGCTAATTGAAGGCAGAGAGAAGCTCAAAATCAGGGAAAAAATGTATGGGGAGGGCTGCACACCTTTACTCTTTTTTAAAGCAGTTTTAAGAAAATAATTCATTGAGGCAATACAGTTATCCTTTAATAAAGGAGAACATATTCTTTAAAATTAATGCAGCCATAGGGCTGTCTGTGGGTAAATTTACCATAAACAAAAACTCTCTACCCCCCTCTAACCTGGGTTGCCAGATCATTTGGTCTAGTAGGAACACGTAATAAATGCCATACCCTCCAACATCACCCCTTTAATCAGTTCATTTATAGAAACAACACACATAGCTATGTATCAACATCCGCTATAGCAGAAAGTATGAGCAACATACATGTGATTTAGAATTCTATTTTCATCTAAATGTGGTTAAAGGACAACAATATAAAAAAAAACATAACCCCTTTACATATTCACACTTCCAGCAGCTGAAATCCCTTACTCACATTTACAGCTGTGCTTCCCTCCCTTAGATATCACACAGCAAACATGAGTGCTAAAAGCCCACCTCCTAGACAGCCCAGGGGCATGATTTACATAACACTTGTCATTCGCTGGAGGGAATGTCTGTTAGAACCACTCTCCTCCTCCTTAAACAAACTTGAAATGTCTGGTTGCTAGGATACAGCTTACAAAATCAAACTGATCAAGGATGGGTGGAGGAGTGTTTTCTTACATGTTAGCTCTGAGTGACAGTTAGTGGCAGACAGAATTGTTACGCCCCTGTAAAAAATCATACACTAATATTACATTAATCTGAGGTCTGATCTGATGCTCTATATATACAGTGAAGCTCTACAGATCTCTAATATAAACATGTGTATTTTACTTCTTTAGTTCCGTGTAAGTTATCTTATGGTTAATAATAACACTCACCAAGGTGATATATCAAATAAGGATTTATTGAATGGAGTAGTTACAAATTATGCAAAGTAAAAAGCCAGTCAAGTATATTAGAGACAGCCTACAAATTATAACTATATACTTTAAGCATTATTAGTCTATTATGGTGTGTGTGTGTGTGTGTAAAGAGTATGTGTGTATGTCTGCTTACCTCCTCCTCCTACTAACGTCAACCTCCAACTCCTACCACCCACTCCCTCTCTCAGTGTGTGACCAGTTATATACATCTCTGGTGGCTTTAGTTACACTCTAAAAGTTCCATGAATGGTCACAACTTATATTACTGATGAACTTCATTTTCCAAAATAACTTCTACTACTTTGTGAGTAAGCAAGACAGTCGTGCATACATAACAAGCTTTGGTTAACTCTTTACAATACTGATTAACCCTTTATACTGGATTCAACAAGTCCCCCTCTGCACACTGTTTTGCAAACAACGATATCTGGAACATAGTTATAATGAAAGTCCATCAGGAAAGTTCATAGATCTTCAACAGTCTTTAGAAAGTTTAAACATTGTCCATAAAGTAGTATTATATCATTCTTATGCAATGTAATGGTAAACAGTGCTAGTATATAGGAACTAAACTAACTAAAGTAGAACTGGAACTCTCAACACCTTCTTTCAAGTTCCATTCACAGCTTAGATCTTCTTTTCAGTCTTTTTCCAATTATTTGATTGAAATTTAATCTTTTACAATATCCATCATCATGGGAGTCTTTCGTCTTTATGTATGGCTTGTAATCTTAAAAACTGTCCAAGATTACGAACAGGATAACACTCAAATCTTTACTCTGTATATGGTTGCCAGATAACTCTTTTTATCCTGTAGAAATGGATGTTGTCTTCCACAATTTTACTCATAAGAAATTTTAGAGAAACAGGAAACAATAATAGTACAGGTATTCACTGGTGCCCTTTTAAAGGCCCCAGACTTTTTGCAGTCTGTACCCAGACAGGCCTGACCTCTATAGTACATTTTAGAGCAGGTAAATAGTTCATGTACCTTTATAACCATGGATTTGTGGTTTGCTTTTTACCAAGCCTCAGTCACATAATCCTCTGAAGTTGAACTGGAAATAAACAAAATCCACAAACCAACTTATAACTTGTAAGCAGTCCTTACAGTTCGAAAAAACTTTTTTTCCATGTAGGCAGTATTATCAGCTGGTCTTAGCTACTCCTTGGCATGAACTTATTCTGTTATAGTCTATGTTATAGCTTTATTATGCTTCTCTGTCTCTTGGCGTTGTCACTTTCTCAATCCTGATGTAGATAGATCTTGACCCGACGTCCACTAACTCTAAACTACACTGAAATCAGTGTTATAATATATAAACCCATCACTATATTACCATATCATTATAAGAATTAATATGTCTTTTCCTAGACAAATTTTAAATATCATTATTTAGAGTGTAAACCAAATAGTAATTTGTGAAAATTGGAATCAAATCACATATATCACATTATAAATATTAATTTATAATGTGGTTTCAAGAACTATAGAGAAAAAACAAATAGTGGATACTTTTAAACTTTAGGAGAACAGGTACAACTTTATAACTACAAACACATGTACTTGACATCTAACAATATTAAAAACTCCTAACATATGTTTACATTAAACATTTAGACAATACCTAAGTATACAAGTATCACTTATCAATAATTTTCAAATATCGAAACCAGTGACCAATTTAAATATTGATTTAACCATGTTATTTAAAGGGCAACTATAGTGAAAAAAAAACTTTGTCTGTATACAATGTATAGATCACTTAGTATAAGCTGCCTTACTTTCATGTTTCTGTGTGACTTCGTTTCTTCACACTGGCAGAAGTTTGTACCAAGCTGTGTAGTCCCCCTCCCCTCTCTGTCTACTCCCCCTCAAGCAGTGACGGGCTGTATACAGAGTCCGAGCATTGTCAGTTGAAAGGACTTTAAATGAAGTGCTGACATCCTGTTGACCCCTCCCTTCCAGAGCTAGACTGCAAGCAATGAAAGTGTGGAATAAAGTAGCAATATGCTGAAGGGAGGGGCAGAGGGGGAGAGAGGAGGACAAGTGGTGCTGAGATTCTTTACAAGTAAGTTACTGAACTCTCCCTGTTCTCTAACTTTGCTAATTGTTATTTACTTTTTACCTAAAGTTCATATCTCTCCCCCTGCTTAGCTGAGATCATAATCACTGAAGAGAGAGTCAGTGTAACAGCAGCTTGTAGTGAGACCTTCACAAACACAGTGACACTGCTTGTTGTCCTGTTACATTTCAGTTGCTTTAGTCTATATATTTCATGATTGCACTGTGTGTCTTGTTTGGTATATAGTCTGTATTACTGTATTATATATACTGTAATAGTGTTCCATTTGAGTCACTGGTTTTGTATGTATATAAGATTTTTTTTGGGGGGAGGGGCTGTTTTATAGTGTGTTATGCTCATATTGCTGGGTTAATGGTTTATTGATTGTGTTTAGCACTACAGCATTTGACTATATGTTGCACATGGTACATATAGTGTGGGTGAGAGAGTGTGTGACAGTACTGCATGGGAGCTTTGGATTGTGTGGGTGTGTGCCTTTGAGTGACAGATGAGGTGTAGCAGCTCCTACAAATCACAGCATATTCAAAGGCTTATATCTCGGGGACTATGAAGAATTTAAAGAAACTAAAGGTACCCTGGTGGATGGGATGACTTATAGGATACATTAGAAGAAATTAAAAAAAAACTATTTTCTCACTATAATTGCCCTTTAACTGTTTTGATCGTACAGCTTTACAGATGAATAGATATACAACCCAAAATATAAATATTTTGATTTACTTTATAACCAAGTATTAATTATCCTTTTATTACCTATAAATCTGATTCATATAAAAGTATTACTTTTTATTCTGGATTAATTCATGCCCACTATTGTTTTTAACCAACCAATTTAAACTCTTACTCATTTTACTGGTACCCCATCCCTGTGATGTACACCTTTGGCCAATAATAGAGGGTTTTTTTTTTTACACCGCTAGTGTTACTAGCTTTTAATATTCCATATTATTATGGTATATAGTATTATACTTAACACATTAATTTATCCTTGTATTCGGTGTTAAAACTTTGTAAGTTCATAATAATTCATAACCACCTGTAAACACATTTCTGTAACTGATAATTCAGTTATACTGAATCATTGTAACTCTTATTATTAAAAAGTAATATCCCTTATATACCAACCTTGTGATATTATTTAAAACTTCTTATGAAATTTAGTTGACAATATTATAAAACTCTGATACAAGTGCATCAAATCAAATCAAGATTTCATATACTACAATATATTTATCTTGTTCCATTTAACTGTATAAATTAGTGTAATATTTTATTTCCTTGGTGTATCATGTTATCATCTAATAATTCAATTAACCAATAGGTTGTGCTTTTCATATAATAAATTATCATTATCTGTTCCTGGATTAATCTAAATTGACGAATACTTGCAAAATTCTACTGCATGTTTTCATCTTCAAGATACACTACTACAGTACTCTTCTGAGTGATTTACTGTATAAAAGAAACTGAATAACATCAATTTGATTTATTCTAAAACCTATTGCTTTGTTCTCTTCTTACTTTTTCAAAAGTCAAACTTTTCCAATATCTGTATTCAGGGTCTTAAGTTAAACTCAGTTTAAAACTCAACTCTTAGTATTAAACTAAGACAATAACTCAGCCTAGTAGTAGTTAATAATGTTATAACTCCACAACTTCTTCAGAACTCAGAATTTAAGTTTGAAATAGTTCACAGACAACTTGCTGTTCTGTTCATCTCTCCTGGAGAACAGATCCATGTATTCACTGCCTGTGAAATACAAACCATTGTCTAAAATAGCTTCATGGAACAGCTGCTGTCTATAGATCAATGACATTATGCTACTGTGACACTCAATGAAATGTACATTCTTCTTACCAAAAATATATATGTACAAAAATATATAAAAAATATTGGATCCATGAACGTTGTTAAACTATGTATTTCCATCATATACATCTTACAGAACCTCCTTGACAATTTCAAAACATTTTATCGCATAATTGGCCAGATTATCCGATAAATCTCAAAACACAATTGTCAGGGTTTCCCAAGATGAATATTGACTTGGAGTACTCCTTTTAAAAAAATATAATCCAAAATAACTTCTAAATTTGGAAAAATTACCAATTCAGTATAACTGCGCAGTGTCTGTAATAATGTGCACCTTCAGATCATATTTAATCCAACAACAATTATAATTGTTAATAATAACAAGTAGAGGACAAACTCGTATCCTATGTTAGAACACATCCATATCCTTTCCATGCACACATGCCCTTGTCAATGATGTGTCATGACTATCTTAGGTTAATGTTATTAATAATACCTATTACAATTACTTTTTAAACAGGATGATAATAAACCCATGCATCTATAATTTCACATGCAATACTTTTACTCATTAATTCACATGCAATACTTTTACTCTGCTACAAATAGTAGACCCATATACTTATTTTATGCATCTTGCTTTTCTTTCACCTAAAGAAACAAAATCTCCTTAAAATAAGAATATAGATTACAGCAAGTTTAACAAAAATAACTTCATTCAAATATCACATAGTAAAAATACTATATTCCCCCTCCCATGTAGCACCAAACCTTTTTGCCCTTTGAACTTTAATATTTACTATCTCATCTGTTTCCATCCCAATTGTCTATTTATAAAAACACTGACTAGCCATGTATTTCCTTACAAGTTTTTCTACAGAGATTAATTTACACTTTGTATCTACTATATTCACTAAAGGCTGACAAAACAATATATACACGTATTCATTTTAATATAGATCAGGAAATACATAGAAAATAAAATAAATGTATACTGATTTGTAAGCAATGAAATGATTTATCAGATCACATTAGATCTAGTTAATCATAATTTAAGCATATAAACTACTTTTTATATATTTAATTCTATGGCAAAGATATTCCATTTAACCCTTTCACTGCCAGGAGATTTTAATTTTTTTTTGCGTTAATTGCCAGAAGAATTTTCAGGATTTTGCCCTTAATCGCTTTAGACTAATTTTACAGTAGGAAACCTTGCAGTAAATCAGGAATATTATACATTGTTTTTTTCAGCACAAAGTGTACTTTAACATGGTAACAAAATTTTGTAACTTTTCTTGAAATTTTACTGGAATTATGGGTAAAATATGTAAAAAAAATGAAAAATTTGCAAATTTTCATGGATTTTTCCCATTTTTACTTATAGTTATCTTAAGGTTACACACAAAAATCTTACTGTTTCTAAAAGCTCTGATACTCCCGAGTACAAAGATACCAGATATATGTAGGTACCCCACTTTTCCTGTACAGGAGACCCCCCCAAACTAAAACTGCACCTTCTAGAATATTACACCAAATTAAAATGTATAACCACTACTGACAGTTAACATAGAATATCTACAAAATTATCTAAAATATCCTCACAAGTGAGATATTTTTAGAAACTACACACTCGCAGGATTTTACGAGTGAGGTAAGTTTCGATCAAAACGCAGATACCCGGGCGCAGCTCTTCGTCAAATTGTAAGTACTTCTCACATTTTCCTTTTTTTCCTCAACTGTAAATCAAGAGACAAAATCAAATGGCGAATTTCAGCTAAAAACTGTGGAGGAAGTTCAAACGTATCTCAATATGAAAGCCTAACCCCTCCCGAATAAAACGGTATGCCTCATTCATGGGTGTACCCAGAGACATGGCTACCAACTAACCCAGAGCGTGACCAGTGCCAAATGTCAGTAGCAGCAAAAAAAAATTAGCCAGTTTTGTATTTGAACAGTCTGCAGTTTTTCCACAAAACACCCCCCCAACTCAGAAATACCCCCCCACAAACTACATATTCCTGAAATCTACACACCTTCAGCTATGTAACGCAGTAGATTAATCAGTCATACCATCAATGGTGTGGGCGCAGTTCTTCTTAGAAGTTTGCAATTTTACCAGATTTAAAAAAAAATGAACATCAAACAACATTCAAAAAGGTAGAAATCATGCCAAAACCCATGGAATGTAAAAAAAAATTACCAAATATCAATCCCCCAAATGTCCTGAATCAACGGTATGCCATATGTGTGGTTACACACGCAGGCGTGGAAGCGAGAAAGCCACAAAGTGAGACAATGCACGAGGCTCAGAAACGGCGAAAATATTTAGCCAACTCCGAATTTGGACAGTCTGCAGTTTTTTCCACAAAACACCCCCATAACTTAGAATAACCCCAATAAAACTTATATTCCTAAATGTACACCACTTCAGCTATGTAACGCAGTAGATTATTCATTCATACCATCAATGGTGTGGGCGCAGTTCTTCGTAGAAGTTCGCATTGTCTGAAAAAATGAACAAAAAACAACTTCAAAAGGTAAAAATCATGCCAAAACCTCATGGAATCTAAAAAAAAGTTATACTAATATCAATCTCCCAAATGTCCTGAATCAAACGGTATGCCATATGTTGTTACACACGCGGACGTGGAAGCGAAAAGCCACAAGTGAGACAATGACCGATGGCTCAGAAACAGCAAAATATTTTAGCAACTCCGAATTTGGACTGTCTGCAGTTTTTTCCACAAAACACCTCCGTAACTTAGAAATAACCCCCACAAACTATATATTCCTGAAATTTACACTATAAACAGAACCACAAAATTACAGTGCTCGAATCCTCTCACAAACAGTATTAAACCAAATGTAAAGCACAAATCTGTGCTATATGTAAATCATCTGACTCACACTGTCAGTAGGGTGACCCAGGTGCAAACGTGCCCCGGGTCCTTCGCTAGAAAAGGAAACACTCCTTCTTCCTGATACCATTAGGTTTAAAATGCACACAAACCACCACAGGGTTAAACTTACCCAAGTGGGTCTGTGGTCCGGGTGCTGCACACCCCGAACCCGTCGCCTCTGGTCCTCAGTAATACTCGACAAAATAACAATATGGAATTACGGCGCACACCGGAAAATAGGACACCACAGGGTTAAACTTACCCAAGTGGGTCTGTGGTCCGGGTGCTGCACACCCCGAACCCGTCGCCTCTGGTCCTCAGTAATACTCGACAAAATAACAATATGGGATTACGGCGCACACTGGAAAATAGGACACCGGGAACTCTTCAATCCAACACGCTTTATTCAGAACAGTGCCATAACAAACAGGAAGTTCCCATAGCCTTACGCGTTTCGAGCGTACCCTCCGCTCTTACTCATAGGCTGGAAAGGAAATTTACACACCTTCAGCTATGTAACACTGTAGTTTATTCATTCATACCATCAATGGTGTGGGCGCAGTTCTTCGTAGAAGTTCGCATTTGTCTGAAAAAATGAACAAAAAACAACTTCAAAAGGTAGAAATCATGCCAAAACCTCATGGAATGTAAAAAAAGTTACTAAATATCAATCTCCCAAATGTCCTGAATCAAACGGTATGCCATATGTGTGGTTACACACGCGGACGTGGAAGCGAAAAGCCACAAAGTGAGACAATGCACGATGGCTCAGAAACAGCGAAAATATTTAGCCAACTCCGAATTTGGACAGTCTGCAGTTTTTTCCACAAAAACACCCCCGTAACTTAGAAATAACCCCCACAAACTATATATTCCTGAAATTTACACACCTTCAGCTATGTAACACTGTAGTTTGTTCATTCATACCATCAATGGTGTGGGCGCAGTTCTCGTAGAAGTTCGCATTTGTCTGAAAAATGAACAAAAAACAACTTCAAAAGGTAGAAATCATGCCAAAACCTCATGGAATCTAAAAAAAAGTTACTAAATATTAATCTCCCAAATGTCCTGAATCAAACGGTATGCCATATGTGTGGTTACACACGTGGACGTGGAAGCCAAAAGACACAAAGTGAAACAATGCACAATGGCTCAGAAACAGCCAAAATATTCAGTCAAATCTGAATTTGAACAGTCTGCAATTTTCCCCACAAACCAACCTCCACACAACCATATATTTCTTGAATCCACACACCTTTATCTACGAAATTCTGTAGTTTGTTCATTCGTACCATCAATGGTGTGGGCGCAGTTCTTCATAGAAGTTCGCAGTTTTAGCAGATTTTCTAAAAAATTCGAATAAAAACACTCTCAAAGGTAGAAATCATGCAAAATCCCAAGTAATGTAAAAAAAAGTTACCAAATATCAATTTCCTAAATGTCCTGAATCAAACGGTATGCCCTATGTATGGTTACACACGCAATCCATGCCCTATGTGTGGATGTACACAGAGATGTGGCCACCAACTAGCTCAAATTGGACGTATGCACAAATGCAATTACAAGAAAAAATCAAAGTGCTCTGTAATTTGAACAGCCTACCCTTTTTCTAAGGAAACAGTCCCGAAACATGGAAATTCCCCCCACAAACTATATATTTTTGGAATCTACACACCTTCAGCTACGTTACGGTGCCATGCTTTCATGCATACATGAAGAATTCCAGACCCAGTGATCCAAAGATATGTGTGGGTGCACACAGAGACGTGGCCACCAACTAGCTCAAATTGGACACATGCACAAGTGTAATTACAAGAAAAAAAATCAGTGTTCTCTAATTTGAACAGCCTAATCAATTTTGAAATACCCCCCACAAACTATATATTTTTGGAAGCTACACACCTTCAGCTACGTGATGGTATCATGCTTTCGTATATACGTGAAGAATTCCAGACGCTGCTATTCATAGAACTCCGTGCTTTTAGGAGATTTTGTGAAAAAATAAAATAAGAGGACTCAATGGTTGAAATCCTACCTAAACCCACTTGGCAAGTAAAAAAACACACTAAATGGCAATCTCCCACATGTCCTGAATCAAACGGTATGCCATAAGGGTGGGTGCAAACGGAGACGGGGCCACCAACTAGCTCAAATGGGATCCATGCGCAATTGCAATTACAAGAAAAAATTAAAAAACGCCACAACCCACCCCCCTACCCTATACCCACTCCCCCTTTTAGTGGAAAACCAGTTAGTACGGAGAGTCACACAAGTTTTTGCACACTTTACTGATCCTTAAAAAAATCAATACGGTCTTTTTTTGGTACCTCTGCAAAAAATTTCATTACTAAAATAGGCTTAGTTTCCCTTGAAATCCAACAAATAACTTTTTTTTGTGTGCATTTCCCCATTTTTTGGGGGATCATTCCCAAAGATGATCATCAAATCATCTTAGGGAATGATACCGAACTTGGAATACGGGCCCGTTTTCCAATTCGAAATCCGATCGGAAAAATCACTTCCCGGAAATCATTTTCCAGGAAGTGATTTTTCTTTCATTGGCAAAGATCAATAATTTGGTGATCAGAAGTGATCACCAAATTTTGATCTCTGTCCCCATTTTTTTTCTAAGTCTTCGCTAAGTAGCAAAGACTTAGAAAAAATCCTATTTGTGAATGGAACTATGAGTTCCATTCACAAAATGTATAGTACAGCTGTCAGCTTGACAGCTTGTGCTATACCAGGTACTGCAGCATGATCTGAATGGAGATCAGGCTGCAGTACCTCAACTAGACCACCAGGGGCAGTCTCTTACCACTTCAAGGGAAGACCCCGGTGAACGAGGAAGCTCCATGACATCACCGGGGTCTCCCTTTCCGGAACAACCCTTTCCTCCACGTGGGACTGGCTTTCTCCTCGCGGACCCGGCTAAAAGTAGGTAAATCTCCCGATCCCCCCCCTCGGATTTGGACGAAACCGAGGGGGGATCGAGGGGGCTAGGGGGGCAGTTGAATACTGCCCCCCGATCGCACCTAGCACCGTTTTTTTTGTTTTTTTTCAGGTACAGCCACAGATCGTATATTCACGATCTGTGGCAGTTTGGGCATACACTGCACAGATCGTGAATATACGATCTGTGGCAGGGAAAGGGTTAAATAGCCATTCTAGATCTTGTCAATAGTACAAATAGGATTAATGTAATTTACTATTGTTTGATAACATACAAATCTATAGCACATATGATGACTGCATCAAAGATAACCTTATATAATGCATAACATATATCTGAAAAATCAAATCTATCCACTTATAATATGTCAAATCTGACCTCAACACTAGTGAAGGAAAAAATTGCATCTTTAAAACAAATGCCTATAAAAATCTTAGCTGCTTTATCAAAGGACATAATTCTTGCACACAACTTGAATAACCTATTATTAATAGCCATAAATGTCTATGTATTTACATATGCACATTTTCTTGATATCACATATCCTGCCATGTAAATTGTATAAAATTAATATATAAAATATATTAAATATCAAAATTACATATTTCCATGTATTAACAATCTATCCTATGCCATAACATTTATCAATAAACAATATTTTATAAGCCTTTAATGAACACAACACCAAATAACTTTATTACTAAGCTTGTAGTAACATTGCTTTCCTTAACAAGGAGTAAGTCCTTTTTTCAATATTAGACCTCTGTCTCTGGAATTCTCTTTTCCTAGTCATTACAGATTTAAACCAGTTGTCTTTCTCTGTGTTGGAATCCTCAACTTTGGACATTTTAGAAACCTGAGCTTCTGTGTCTATTTTTACACCTTTCTCTGTACAACAAAACTTCTGTTTCAGTTTCCTTAATTTATAACATTTTCTTAAATGATGTCCCCATTTGAAACAAAAGAAACATTGCGAAAATGTATGAGGCTTAACCTTTGCTAATTCTTCCTGATTTGCTTTATCTCTAGATAGACTTCCTATCTCTTTATTATGGGACTCTCTTTTTTGTGATGCTAGAATTTGGCGTCTATACTTGTCAACCAAATCTGCTGCTCTCTCTAGAGTTTCAGATGATTATATATATATATATATATATATATATATATATATATATATATATATAAAAATATCCAGGATCTAAAAAGGTAAACTTCTTTACAAACCCTTGCACCATACTTTTAGAAACTTCATCTTCACTTCCCATAACAAATCTATATGCTAGTTTATATCGAGACATGAATGTAAATGGACATTCATCAACGGAGGTAGAAAGATTAGTGATTACCTCTATTGTAGGAAATTCTTCAACACTTATTAAAGGAAATAACTGTCTTAGCCTATCAATGCTATTGCCATATATCTGGTTCCCATGAATGTCTATGTATGGAACACTGACTGGAGATGTTAATCTTTGGCTCATATGACTTGGTAACCAAAATTTAAACACTTCATTTTTCTGGTTTTCATTCAAATTATACCGATCAGTGTGGGCTTCAAATATATCAATGTTACATATAGCATCTTTCTTTTCATCCAATACAGGAATACTTTTAGCAATTTTAAGTAACTGTTCATTTATCTCTAACTGTAACATTGCTGTCTCATATTCTATTTCTTCATCTCTAATGTCTGGAATTAAATGGGAGTGTTTCTGTTCTTTAGTAATAACAGAAACCTGTGTAACTTCCTGCTGTTGCAGACCCAATTCAATCTCTGTGAGTCTAAGACTGTCCTTTTCTATCTGCTCTTCAACACTATTGGAACTTCTAGTATTTTCCTCAATTTTCTCACAATCACAGTTAGTCTCTTTATAACTGTCAATTTTATCTAAACTCATCAACTCATTAAACACTTTAACCATTAACATTACATTGTTAATTTTCTTTTTCAACTTTGAAAATGAGTTCTTTTTATCAATCTTTACATTTTCTAATGTACATTTTCTATACATTTCCTTCCATGATTTAGACACATTACCATCTAATGGAAGAATAAACATTAAAGTACTTTCACTTGCAAGACTATTAATAAACTCCATACTTTACCAATCCAAAGATCGAATGAAATCCAAATGAAATCCGGAAAGCAGAATATTCCCTCTGCGCCCACTGATTTGATATCGCGATACATACACCAATGATTCTAAGTTCTTTAACTCATACAGACCACTGGAGGCTTCAATCACAGAACACATCCTGCTCCCCCTCTTGAAGCTGACAGAGTGGGTATATGTTTGTGTAATGCCTAGTGTCCAAGATGTCTATATAACAGGCTGTTGTGCCAATGTAAAAAAAATCATACATTATTGATCTGATAAGTCTGACAGCCTACAAATTATAACTATATACTTTAAGCATAATTAGTCTATTATGGTGTGTGTGTGTGTAAAGAGTATGTGTGTATGTCTGCTTACCTCCTCCTCCTACTAACGTCAACCTCCAACTCCTACCACCCACTCCCTCTCTCAGTGTGTGACCAGTTATATACATCTCTGGTGGCTTTAGTTACACTCTAAAAGTTCCATGAATGGTCACAACTTATATTACTGATGAACTTCATTTTCCAAAATAACTTCTACTACTTTGTGAGTAAGCAAGACAGTTGTGCATACATAACAAGCTTTGGTTAACTCTTTAAAATACTGATTAACCCTATATACTGGATTCAACACCCCCTTCACAGCATGGCTAATTGAAGGCAGAGAGAGGCTCGAAATCAGGAAAAAAATATATGGGGAGGGCTGCATACCTTTAAAGTAATTTTTAAAAAAAATGCATTTAGGCAATACAGTTATCCTTTAACAGGTTTTTTTTGCGGCAAATACATTGCTTTATGTTAGTTATTGGATAAGTGCTAAATACTACATAATGGCACAGTTTATTGCTAGAAGTATAGCAGTGTTATATCTATCAGCCATCTACCACATAATGACACAGTTAATTGCTAGAAGTATAGCCGTGTTATACAGATGGATGAAGCTTCAGTTGTGAAACCACAAAAGAAATCTGTCTCAATGTCACGCCACGGGGGGAAACATTTTTCCCCCTGTCATGTAGTTCCAGCAGAGAGACACCAGGATGTACAACCAAACATTTTTTCCTAGTCAGGTAATGTTCCCCAATGGTACAATAGTGTCTATTTCTTTAACACCTGCTTGCAGTAAGTGTGAAATGTTAGGCTGGGTACACAGAAGCAGATTTTTTGGCAAACCAATCGATATTTTCCGTGCCCACAAATCTGCACAATTTTCTTTGTCACCATCGACCATTGTCTGTTCCCTATTTGCCTGGATTGGACAAACGGGCATGTCGGTAAATCATAACTGATCGTGCGGTCTCCTATGGACCTTACGCTCGGTTGCAGCAAAATTGTCGGCTGTGGCTAACTTTTGCTGTGACTGACTATGAGTCATCCTCACAACCGCTCGATTGTGGCGTTTGGTAGGTCGGAACAATATATTGTTTATATATTAGATTTGGTGAAGTGGAAGCCATAGGTGAAACATACTAATCTCAGATTCGGACACCCTAGACCCTAGATACCCAGACCTATATACATCATACTACAACACTGCTACAAGGAAAGTATTAATCAGTGAATCTCTCTGCACCACCCAGACACTTCTGCAATTTGAATATTGAGGATTTAATATATTCCTACATCATAGGGGTTAAAAGGTGGAAGTGGAAATCACATAGGTGCAGAAAATGTAATGAAGGCAAAAAAAAAAAAAAAATACTGTCAGGCAAGGAAATGTTGTGCACAAAAGTGTGTGCGAAGACACCATTGTATCGTAGGTATATAAAGGGGAAATGTCCGCTTCAGCTTTGGGTAAATTATAGGGTTATAAGACATCACTCCTAAAGGAATAGATTTTGGTATTTATTATACAAAAAATATTACCAACAAAACAAATTAGAGCCAGTCAAACATATAAATTAAGGTGTAAAGTATAAGTACTGTATGAATTATGTTTATATAGTGTATGTAGGTATGTGTGTCAGGTGAGAGAGCAAGAGAGACCTCCCTGACCTTTCTTTATCTTGGAATATATGCAGCTGCAACACCCATATAAAAAAAGTTAAGACTCATAGACATGTGTGATCCTGGGGGCCGACTTGTGAAGCACAATGTGTATGAGCACCTGTGTCGGCCGAAACATACATTCAGTCAGGGCTCATTAATGATCCGTCTGGCGGATTGGGCCAAGAGCCCTCACTGAATGCATGCTTTTACATTGTGCATCGCAGGTCGGCCCCTGAGATCATACGTGTGTACAGTATGAGCCTTTAGTTAAACACAATCATATGTCAATAATAAGACCTCACAATAATCATTTTTAACAAAGGCCAAGGTTAAACTATCTCTTTCTGGGACTCTTCAGTGTTGTATCAATTAATATATTTAAGACACACTCTAAGGCTGAGGCCACACTGTATCGCATTCCTGGAAAGTTTACTGCAAAATCTCGGATTTGTTGTTGAGCTGCTAACGGCTGTGATTATAATTTCGTCATCTGTATCCTGATTAACTTTGGGACTTGTCTATTAAAGGCCGAACTCTCTCATGATTTGGGACTTTCTCACCTTCCTTTACCTTTTCTAGTCCTTTCCCCTATTGGAACCAAGTCAGTATGAACTGTTCATGTTACACATGCATTATAACTCTTTATAGTACTGTGAGTTGATTTTTTTCTCTTAGAAATTTTAGTTTTATCCACCTGTAGTTCTTCTGTGTTTTTAGCTAAAGGTCTAAAAAGTTTGGCAGCTCTTAAATGCCATATAAATCTACTGATTTATATGGCACAATGCTACGGTGCATCCACAGCTCATCACTTTTTCCACATTTTGTTATGTTACAGCCTTATTTCAAAACGGATTCAATTAAATGACAATGTGAAAAAAGTTTACTTGAGGTTTTGGAAAAAATAATTAAAATAAAAAAACGTAAAAATCACATGTACATAAGTATTCACCTGCCTTTGCTCAATAGTAGCCTGAAATAAGAGGCCTGATTTCTGAGGTGGGAGGCATATGGTGCCATTCTTTCATACTTACATGCAGAATTATAAGTACAGTTCTTTGTAGAATTGAGTATATTTAGCATATTTTATGAACAAAGCAACATAGAAGTTTGAACAACTTTGATATCTTGACCAAATACCCAGTACAAATTCCTGCATGTCCTAAAAGAAAACCCCTAAAAAAAACCAAAAACACCCTAAAAAATAAACTTTATGAGAACATTTTTACATTTTTCAAATTCAACACCAATTTACCTTTAAAATACTTCAACAAACTACATGTTTCTGGAAAATAGTTCTAACAACAGTCTTTTTAATTCATTTTAATGGTTTTGGGCAGAGTTTGATGCTGTATGGTCGATCAAATCTCTGAGGGAATGCATACACACGCACGACTATTAATTGCCCAACCTTTAGTATGACAAAAAGACAATAAAAACTGTCCAGTATCGGTTTAAAATTGTGATGATCAGTAGTAAAAACAATATATTAAAAGATTGCATTTTTTAGGACAACTAAATAAACCAAAATAATTTCAAAATCAAAGCATATTAAATCATATTAAATTATTAAATCATATTAAATATAAAATATATTAAATATATTAAATCATATAAAATGCATGCAGTATCTGTTATACAGTAATTAGGCATAGGAAAATTGCTTTAGTCATCAGATGAATATGTAAAGAACATTAATTGTTTTATAACCTTATTATAACCTTATGTCAGCCATACAAAATCATTTTACAATGAACAGCACAGACATATCTGTTGTATTCAATTAGATCAACTGGACTTGAAGTTTAGTTCTTGAAGACGTTTTGCTAGTCATACGACTGGCTTTCTCAATTCAGAATGACTTGTACAAGATTCTGTGTCCATTATGTACCCTGAAAAATCTCAATTAGCATATCACAGCCAGGTGTTAAGGGCGTGATTGCATAGTGGCTAAGAGGTGTTATAGGAACGCCCAGGGTAAGGTGTCAAAACATCATTGTACATGGCAGACAGTTGGTGTCGAACCCCCCCACCTCATGTAGCATTAACATTCATTAACATTAGCATTAAGTTCAGTGCTGGGTGCCACAGCATATAGGCAAGCTCACATGTATAGAAAGAGAATGCTGTGCACACCAGTCTTATTAGCAATAGGTCCACTTCAGTATAACACTGTGTAACGTTTCGGCGCTATTACTCACGTCTTCATCAGACACATACAAAAGTTAAAATGATCAATTCAACCTTAAATAGACTAGAGACACTGTTGCCATCTAGTGGCTGTAATCAATTAAACAATTAATTAATTGACAAACAATCAGTTATAATACACAGTAAAAAATATACAATCTAACTACCTCCTGATACTGATACATTTGAAACATTATTCATAATAGGACACAAGGCCCTTATTTTTTAGAGAGAAAACCGGAAAGACCCAAATTAACATTTAGCCCTTTGGGCTGTACAGCATCCAAGGTAAATATCCAGTACGCTTCCCTACGTAGTAAGGCATTGTGATGGTCATCACCCCTAGATAGTGGTGGGAAATAGTCAATTATGATTTTGCATATTGTCTTCCCTTTTAGCCAGAGCAATGCGAATATCGCTCCTGTGTCGTTGAAACCTGCACTTGAACGGCCCAATAGTTTTTCCAATATATATTAAAGAACAGGGGCACTTCAACATATATACGCAATACTCAGTGTTACAATTCAAATACGCTGGTATTTTATATGTACGTGAGAAAAAGACTCTCCCACAATCAGAGCATTACAAATATTACAGTTGCTACATTTAAAACAGCCCCTCCGTCCCGAAAAGGAGAAGGGAGATGAGATTTTTTGTACTTTGCAACTGGATCCGCCTGCATCAAATCCTCCTTTCAGACCGATTGTGTCTGCTATTGGGTCTGTGTTTCAATCCTTAGCACAATATGTGGACTTCTTTTTGAAACTGATCGTGTCCTCACTAGCATCAGTGAGGGACACTGGGGATTTTTTGGAGAAACTATACAGTGCGGGTCCTTGGCAGAGTAATTGGTAATTAATTACTGGTGACATCACGTCACTCTATACCAATATTGAGCATTGCAAGGGGCTCACTGCCATAAAATATCATCTTGCATGAAAATACACAGGTAATCCACCTGCGGAGTTCCTTATTGAATGCCTTGATTTGATTTTACACAATAGTTATTTCAAGTTTGAACAGGATTGTTTCTTACAGGGGGTTGGGACTGCCATGGGCAGCCCTGTAGCGCCCTCATATGCTAACCTGTACATTGGGTTTCTGGAGGAGAGTCATGTGTACACAGATCCGTTGTTTGTCTCCCATGTAGTGAAATACTGGCGGTACATAGACAACCTATTTATCATCTGGTCAGGGTCAGAAGAACGGGCCTCTGAGTTTGTTCAGTCGTTTAACCCAATAGATGAACGTATCCAAATTAGAAGTCTCGAAAGAGACAGTAAATTATCTGGACATCAAAGTGATGATTATAGAAGGTACTGTACACACGACTCTACACGAAACCAACTGATCACAATACCCTGTTACATAGGAAAGGTTTCCACCCACGCCATGTGTTTAAAGGCCTGCCAAAATCTCAACTTACTTGAGTGTCAAGAATCTGTTCTGATAATGAAGATAGGGTAGTTCAGCTGAGAAAGATGATGGATAAATTCCAAGCTCTACAATACTCTAGGCCAATGTTAAATGGAATAGTGGCAGAGTTGGGGGTACCAAGGACTGCTCTTAAACAAGAATTTGGAGTACTTTTTGTAAAACAGTTTTCGACTGGGTCACAAACTATTAAAAAGAATCTGGATAGATTCTGGCCATCCGTGGAAGGGGATGCATCATTGGGACGCAAACCATTATGTGTCTACACAACAGGGCATTCTCTGCACAGTACCTTGATCCAGGCAGATCCAGTTGCAAAGTACAAAAAAGCTCCCTTCTCCTTTTCGGCACGGAGGGGCTGTTTTAAATGTAGCAACTGTAATATTTGTAATGCTCTGATTGTGGGAGAGTCTTTTTCTCACCCATACTCAGGGCGTACATATAAAATACCAGCATATTTGAATTGTAACACTGAGTATTGCGTATATATGTTGAAGCGCCCCTGTTCTTTAATATATATTGGGAAAACTATTGGGCCATTCAAGCGCAGGTTTCAAGGACACAGGAGCGATATTCGCATTGCTCTGGCTAAAAGGGAAGACAATACGCAAAAACATGATGATCCACCAGTTGCTGGTCATTTCCGTGTGGCCAAGCACCAGGTATCTGACCTTCGTGGGATGGTAATTGACTATGTCCCACCGATATCTAGGAGTGGTGACCGTCACAATGCCTTACTACGTAGGGAAGCATACTGAATATTTACCTTGGATGCTGTACAGCCCATAGTGCTAAATGTTAATTTGGGTCTTTCCTGTTTTCTCTCTAAAAAATAAGGGCCTTGTGTCCTATTAGGATTAATGTTTCAAATGTATCAGTATCAGGAGGTAGTTAGATTGTATATTTTTTGCTATGTATTATAACTGATTGTTTGTCAATTAATAAATTGTTTGTTTTATTGATTACAGCCACTAGATGGCAACAGTGTCTCTAGTCTATTTAAGGTTGAATTGATCATTTTAACTTTTGTATGTGTCTGATGAAGGCGTAGGTAATAGCGCCGAATCGTTACACGGTGTTATACTGATGTTGTAATAAACACCTATTGCTAATAAGACTGGTGTGCACAGCATTCTCTTTCTTCACAAGCAAACAGCACAGACGTTATTAACCACCTCACCCTCATTAAATGGACAGTTAGCTCATTGTATACAAACATATGGTGAAATTGAGACAATAAACAAAATTTTAACAAAAGTAGATTTTAACCCTTTCACTGCCAGGAGATTTTCATTTTTTTTTGCGTTAACTGCCAGAAGAATTTTCAGGATTTTGCCCTTACTACGCTTTAGACCTACTTTTTACAAAGTAGGAAACCTTGGCAGTAAAATCAGGAATATTATACATTGTTTTTTTCAGCACAAAGTCTACTTTAACATGGTAACAGAATTTTGTAACTTTTCTGGAAATTTTACTGGAATTATGGGTAAAATATGTAAAAAAAATGAAAAATTTGCAAATTTTCATGGATTTTTCCCATTTTTACTTATAGTTATCTTAAGGTTACGCACAAAAATCTTACTGTTTCTAAAAGCTCAGATACTCCCGAGTACAACGATACCAGATATATGTAGGTACCCCACTTTTCCTGTACAGGAGAACCCCCCAAACTAAACACTGCACCTCCTAGAATATTACACCAAATTAAAATGTGTAACCACACTAACAGTTAACATAGAATATCTACCAAATTATCTAAACTATCCCCCCAAGTGAGATATTTTTAGAAACTACACACTCGCAGGATTTTACGAGTGAGGTTGTTTCGATCAAAATGCAGATACCACCCGACGCACTCTTCGTCAAATTGTAAGTTACTTTCTCACATTTTCCTTTTTTTCCTCAACTGTAAAATCAGAGACAAAATCAAATGCGAATTTCAGCTAAAAACTGTGGAGGAAAGTTCAAACGTATCTCAAATATGAAAGCCTAACCCCTCCCGAATAAAACGGTATGCCTCATTCATGGGTGTACCCAGAGACATGGCTACCAACTAACCCAGAGCGTGACCAGTGCCAAATGTCAGTAGCAGCAAAAAAAAATTAGCCAGTTTTGTATTTGAACAGTCTGCAGTTTTTCCACAAAACACCCCCCCAACTCAAAAATACCCCCCACAAACTATATATTCCTGAAATCTACACACCTTCAGCTATGTAACGCTGTAGTTCGTTCATTCATATCATCAATGGTGTGGGCGCAGTTCTTCGTAGAAATTTGCACTTTTACCAGATTTTCAAAAAAAATGAACATCGAACAGCGTTCAAAAAGGTCGAAATCATGCCAAAACCCCATGGAATGTAAAAAAAAGTTACTAAATATCAATCTCCCAAATGTCCTGAATCAAACGGTATGCCATATGTGTGGTAACACACGCAGACGTGGAAGCGAAAAGCCACAAAGTGAGACAATGCACGATGGCTCAGAAACGGCGAAAATATTTAGCCAACTCCGAATTTGGACAGTCTGCAGTTTTTCCACAAAACACCCCCGTAACTTAGAAATAACCCCCACAAACTATATATTCCTGAAATCTACACACCTTCAGCTATGTAACGCTGTAGTTTGTTCATTCATACCATCAATGGTGTGGGCGCAGTTCTTTGTAGAAGTTCGCATTTGTCTGAAAAAACGAACATAAAACAACTTCAATAGTAAAAATCATGCCAAAACCTCATGGAATCTAAAAAAAAGTTACTAAATATCAATCTCCCAAATGTCCTGAATCAAACGGTATGCCATATGTGTGGTTACACACGCGGACGTGGAAGCGAAAAGCCACAAAGTGAGACAATGCACGATGGCTCAGAAACAGCGAAAATATTTAGCCAACTCCGAATTTGGACAGTCTGCAGTTTTTTCCACAAAACACCCCCGTAACTTAGAAATAACCCCCACAAACTATATATTCCTGAAATTTACACACCTTCAGCTATGTAACACTGTAGTTTGTTCATTCATACCATCAATGGTGTGGGCGCAGTTCTTCGTAGAAGTTCGCATTTGTCTGAAAAAATGAACAAAAAACAACTTCAAAAGGTAGAAATCATGCCAAAACCTCATGGAATCTAAAAAAAAGTTACTAAATATTAATCTCCCAAATGTCCTGAATCAAACGGTATGCCATATGTGTGGTTACACACGTGGACGTGGAAGCCAAAAGACACAAAGTGAAACAATGCACAATGGCTCAGAAACAGCAAAAATATTCAGTCAAATCTGAATTTGAACAGTCTGCAATTTTTCCCCACAAAACAACCCCCACAAACCATATATTTCTCGAATCCACACACCTTTATCTACGAAATTCTGTAGTTTGTTCATTCGTACCATCAATGGTGTGGGCGCAGTTCTTCGTAGAAGTTCACAGTTTTAGCAGATTTTCTAAAAAATTTGAAAAAAAACACTCTCAAAGGTAGAAATCATGCCAAAATCCCAAGTAATGTAAAAAAAATTTACCAAATATCAATCTCCCAAATGTCCTGAATCAAACGGTATGCCCTATGTATGGTTCCACACGCAGACGTGGAATCAACTAGCCACAAAGTGAGCCAATGAACAGTGGCCTAATTACAGCAACTTTTCAGATTTGTCAGACTAAACACCCCTCTATATTAGAAATACCCCCCAAAACTATATATTCTTGGACTCTACACACCTTCAGCTACACAATGGTGTGATTCTTTTATGCATACCACCAATGGTGTGGGTGCAGTTTTGTGTACAATTTCGCTTTCTTACCAGATTTTCAGGAAAAATTTATAAAAATACAATTCAAAGTTAAAAATCATGGCAAATTTCCATGTCATGTAAAAAAAACTTGTCAATTATCAATCTTCCAAATGCCCTGAATCAAACGGTATGCCATATGCGTGGATGCACACAGGGGCGTGACCACCAACTAGCTCAAATGGGACGCATGCACCAGTGTAATTACAAGAAAAATATCAAAGTGCTCTGTAATTTCAAACAGCCCCAAAACTTTGAAATGCCCCCCACAAATAAAACCCCCAACTAAATATCAATCTCCCACATGTTCTGAATCAAACGGTATGCCATATGCGTGGATGCACACAGAGACGTGGCCACCAACTAGCTCAAATGGGACGCATGCACAAATGCAATTACAAGAAAAAATCAGTGCTCTGTAATTTGAACAGCCTGTTTCTAAGGAAACAGTCCCGAAACATGGAAATTCCCCCCACAAACTATATATTTTTGGAATCTACACACCTTCAGCTACGTTACGGTGCCATGCTTTCATACATGCATGAAGAATTCCAGACCCAGCGATCCAAA
This sequence comes from Hymenochirus boettgeri, assembly GCA_019447015.1. NCBI lineage: Eukaryota > Metazoa > Chordata > Amphibia > Anura > Pipidae > Hymenochirus > Hymenochirus boettgeri. The sequence goes on along the minus strand of CM033475.1, from coordinate 113,091,652 downwards.
GAACTCTGTGTTTTTACGAGATTTTGTGAAAAATAAAATAAGATGATTCAAGGGTTGAAATCCTACCTAAACCCACTTGACAAGCAAAAAAACCCACTAAATAGCAATCTCCCACATGTCCTGAATCAAACCGTGTGCCATTTGAGTGGGTGCAAACAGAGACGAGGCCACCAACTAGCTCAAATGGGACGCATTTAGAAGTGCAGTTACAAGAAAAGTTTTTAAAAACGCCACAACCCACCCCCCACACACACACTCTCCCCCTTTTAGTGGTATTTTAGTGAAATCGGTTAGTATGGAGAGTCACACACGTTTTTGCACACTTTACTGATCCTAAAAATTCAATACGGTCTTTATTTGGTACCTCTGCAAAATTTCCTTCTAAAAAATAGGCTTAGTTTCCCTTGAAATCGTACAAATAAGTATCCGCGTTTACTTTACCGATATCACTGGGGACATTGGGGAGCTTGGAGAAGACAACTTTTTTTCTAATTTATAGTTTTAGGGTAAAAAAAAAAAAAAGGGTGTGTGTATCACTTTAAGAATTTTTTTGTGTGTATTTCCCCTTTTTTCCCCCGATCATTCCCAAAGATGATCATCAGATCATCTTAGGGAATGATACCGAACTTGGAATACGGGCATAAATGAATGCCCGTTTTCCAATTCGAAATCCGATCAGAAAAATCACTTCCCGGAAATCATTTTCCAGGAAGTGATTTTTCATTCATTGGCAAAGATCAATAATTTGGTGATCAGAAGTGATCACCAAATTTTGATCTCTGTCCCCATTTTTTTTCTAAGTCTTCGCTAAGTAGCAAAGACTTAGAAAAAATCCTATTTGTGAATGGAACTTTGAGTTCCATTCACAAATGTATAGTAAAAGCTGGCAGCTTGACAGCTTTTACTATACTTAGGTACTGCAGCATGATCTATGGAGATCAAGCTGCAGTACCTCAACTAGACCACCAGGGGCAGTCTCCTACCACTTCAAGGGAGACCCCGGTGAAGGAGGAAGCTCCGTGACGTCACCGGGGTCTCCCTTTCCGCTTCCTCCACGTGGGACCGGCTGCACATCGCGGGACCCGGCTAAAGGTGAGTGTATCTTCCGATCCCCCCCTCGGATTTGGATCACACCGAGGGGGGATCGAGGGGGCTAGGGGGGCAGTTGAATGCTGCCCCCCGATCGGCCCTAGCAGGGGGGAATTTTTTTTTTGCAGGGGGGAAGCCACAGATCGTATATTCACGATCTGTGGCAGTTAAAGCATTCTCTGCACAGATCGTGAATATACGATCTGTGGCAGGGAAAGGGTTAAAACAACAATTACAATTTTATATATATGGTATCCAGATAAATTAACTTTTGTTGTTGAAGACGTTTCACTTTTTTTCCTCAACTGTAAAATCAGAGACAAAATCAAATGCGAATTTCAGCTCAAAACTCTAGAGGAAAGTTCAAAAGCATCTCAAATATGAAAGCCTAACCCCTCCTGAATAAAACAGTATGCCACATTCATGGGTGTAACCAGAGACATGGCTACCAACTAACCCAGAGCGGGTCCAATGCAAAATGTCAGTAACAGCAAAAAAAAAAATTAGACCGCTCTGTCTACAGTTTTTCACATAAAACACCCCCCTCACTCAGAAATAACCCCCATAAACCTGCACACCTTCAGATATGTAACGCTGTAGTTCATACCATCAATGGTGTGGGCGCAGTTCTTCCTAGAAGTTTGCACTTTTCGCAGATTTTCTGAAAAAAATGAACATCAAACAACATTCAAAAGGTAGAAATCATGCCAAAACCTCATGGAATGTAACAGAGAATAAATGGAATGTAAAAAAAAAGACAATGCATGATGGCTCAAAAAGAGCAAAAATATTCAGCCAACTCTGAATTTGAACAGTCTGCAGTTTTTCCCACAAAACACCCTAACTTAGAAATAACCTCCACACACTATATATTCTCGAAATCTACACACCTTTAGCTATGTGACACTGTAGTTAGTTCATTCATACGATCAATGGTGTGGGCACAGTTCTTTGTAGAATTTCACACTTTTCTGAAAAAAATAGCAAAAATCAACTTCAAAAGTTAGAAATAATGCCCAAAACCTTATGGAATATAAAAAAAGTTAACAAATATCAATCGCCCAAATGTCCTGAATCAAACGGTATGCCATATGCATGGTTACACACGCTCACGTGCAAGCGAAAAGCAACAAAGTGAGACAATGCATGATGGCTCAAAAACAGCAAAAATATTCAGCCAACTCTGAATTTCAACAGTCTGCAGTTTTCCCCACAAAGCGCCCCCCACAAACTATATATTCCTTGAATCTTTGAGTCTGCACACTTTAAGATACGGAATGCTGTAATTTGTTCATTCATACCATCAATGGTGTGGGCGCAATTCTTCATAGAATCACACTTTTTGCAGATTTTCTGAAAAAATTAACAAAAATCAACTTTTGAAGGTAGAAATTATGCCAAAATCCCATGACATGTAAAAAAGTTACCAAATATCAGTCTCCCAAATGAATCTCATGAATCAAACGGTATGCCATATGCATGTGGACGTGGAATCGACTAGCCAACAAAGTGAGCCAAGTCACAGTGGCCCAGTTACAGCAACTTTTCAAATTTGTCAGATTAAACAAGTTCTGTGTAGAATTTTGCACTTTTAGCAGATTTTCTGAAAAAAAAGTTTCAAAGTAAAAAATCCTGCCAGACCCCCAAGTAATGAAAAAAAAATTTACAAAATATCAATCTCCCACATGTCCTGAATAAAACAGTATGCCATATGTGTGGGTGCAAACAGAGACATGGCCACCAACTAACTCAAATGGGTAGCATGTACAAGTGCAATGTGCCCTATTATTTCAAACAGATTTCTCTTTTTCAAAGGAAACAGCTCCAAAACTTGTAAATACCCCCAACAAACTATATATTTTTTGGAATCTACACACCTTCAGCTATGTTACAGTGCCAAGCTTTCATACATACACAAAGAATTACAGACGCAGTAATCCAAAAAAACCCACTAAATGTCAATCTCCCTTATGTCCTGAATCAAACGGTATGCCATATGTGTGGGTGCACACAGAGACATGGCTACCAACTAACTCAAATGGGGGGCATGCCCAAGTGCAATTACAAGAAAAAATTAAAGTGCTCTGTAATTTGAACAGCCTCCTCTTATTCAAAGGAAACAGCCCTGAAACTTGGAAATGCCCCCCAGCAAAAATAAAAACCCCCCACTATATGTCAATCTCCCCCATGTCCTAAATCAAACGGTACGCCATATGCGTGGGTGCACACAGACACATGGCCACCAACTAATTCAAACCGGATGCATGGCCAATTGCAATTACAAGAACAAAATCAAAGTGCTCTGTAATTTGAACAGCCTATACTTTTTCAAAGGAAACAGCCCTAAAACTTGGAAATACCCCACACAAACTATTTTTGGAATCTACACATGGAGATTTCAGTACATTACCCTAACTAGACCACCAGGGGCAGCATCCTACCATTTTAAGGAAAGACCCCGGTGCAGAGAGAAACTCCAATGACGTCACCGGCATCTCCCTTTTCACGATCTCCATTGAGGAAATCTGCAACTGGCAATAGGATACCGGTCACGGAATTTAGGCACTGCAAGCTCCCAATCCCTCCATCGAATTTGGATGAAACCAATGGGGGATTTAGGGGGCTTGGCGGTCACCTGAATGCCGTCCCCCAATCGTCAGTAGCATCTTCAGATTTTTGTGACGGCCATAGAATGTATATATATATACATGCACATTCTGTGGCAGTTTAAGTGTTAAAGATGTTCTAATGATGGTATGTTAATTATGCCAAATAATAATACAACCCAACATATCTGTTGTATTCAATTAGATCAACTGGACTTGAAATGTAGTTCTTGAAGACGTTTCGCTAGTCATCCGACTGTTTTTTGAAAATCCGACGAATTTTCAAAAAACATCGTATCCCTGTCTGCTTTAAACCGAACAACACACTGAGGCAGCAATTGGTACATCCAAAAGACCCAATACCAAAACACAAGAAAAGCGACATCATATATGCGGTGCAGTGCAGTGAAGAATGCTCTGATTTGTATGTGGGGGAGACCAAACAGCAACTGCATCAACGTATGGCCCAGCACAGAAGAGCCAATTCCTCGGGTCAGGACTCAGCCGTGTATCTGCATCTTAAGGATAAAGGACATACCTTTGAAGATTGTAATGTTAACATACTGGCGAAGGAACGTGACTGGTTCAAGAGAGGTGTTAAGGAGGCCATTTATGTGAACAGTCGGATGACTAGCGAAACGTCTTCAAGAACTACATTTCAAGTCCAGTTGATCTAATTGAATACAACAGATATACCATGACCTGGATGAATGAGAACCTTCACAAGCAATACAACCCAACATAACGCTAACCAACATGAAATACCACATGAGTAGCATGATCGAAACATCATCGCCAGTCAGAAACAGTAAACATAATATTGGCTAGAGTTGGGTATATCAGACCTAATTTATCAGTTTCTATTCCTGTATTCTCAGCCAACCCAAATTATGTTGTACATCTGCAATGCAATACCAATGAGTGTACCTAAAAACCTTCATTATCTCTGTAATTTTACTTTCTGGGCATGTTGCCTTTTTTCATTGTGATTTTTTAGTTTAGTGTCTAATCATTCTATATAAAGTAGTCGGGAAAGAGCCTGACCTTAAGTGTGGAAATAATTGATGTCAATAAGAAATTAAATAAAATAGGGCATTAGAGCTCCCCTTACTAATATGCAAATAAGGAACTTTCACTTCTGGGTAACATAGTAACATAATAATTCAGGTTGAATAAAGAGATACATCCATCAAGTCCAACCTATTCACTTTTTTTTAAACCCTACCTAACAGTTGATCCAGAGGAAAGCAAAAAAAAAAAAAGCTAAAAAGGGTGGGGGTGGGGGAATTCCTTCCTAAATGGCAATCGGAAAGTACCAACCAGATCAACCAGATCTACAGTACCGTATATACTTGAGCATAAACAGAGATTTTCAGACTAAAAAAATAGCCTGAAAATGTAATCTTGGTTTATACTTGAGTCAAAACACTTACCTGCTCCGGCGCATCCTCTACTGGCTGACATCACCACTCGGCACCGGGAAGGGAGGCTGGCGCCAAATACAGTATGGCTATTACTGTATGGGACTTCTGCTGTCCATTTAAAGAACAACTAAAGTCTAAAAACAATACAGAATCAGAAGGCAGTAGTAGTCCTATTTTCTACTGTCGGTTTCAATGAACTAGCCATTACCACATCTTCTGGAAGAGAGTTCCACAGTTTCACCATTCTCACTGTAAAGAAACCTTTCGTAACATGAAGATGAAACTTCTTTTCTTCCAAACTTAAAGGATGTCCATGAGTCCTCTGATATGACCTATTCGTGAACAATGCACCAGAGAGTTTGTGTGGCCCATTAATATATTTGTATAAGGTTATTATCATATCCCCACGCAAACGTTGCTTCTCCAATGTAAACAGTCCTAACTTGTCTAATCTGCCTGCATATTTAAGCCCCTCCATTCCCCTTATTAATTTATTTGCCCTTCTCTGAACTGCTTCCATTTCCAAGATGTCCCTTATGTATATGGGATTCCAAATCTGCATTGCATATTCCAAATGAGGCCTTACCAGTGCCTTGTAAAGAGGGAGAATAATATTTTTCTCTCTTGAATCTATTCCCCTCTTTATACAACATATCTTGCTAACTCTAGCCATTGCTACCTGACTACCTGACTGTTTCCTACGGGCTACCTGCTACAGCTGGGTAATTCTCTTGTTACCATGGTAGCCCGTAGGAAACACTACACCTACTAAGAAGCTTTAACAGCATTCCAGAAGCTAAATGCAAAACCAGAGAGCCAGCTACAGACCGGTTTAAACTTTGTTAAGCCACCATTGGTGAAACTTAGCCCTATCTTAGTGATGTCCATAGGCATTTCACATTGTAAAACCAGAGACATGTTTTACACTGATGGCTCAGTAAAGCCAAAACTGGTCTGCAGCTGGCTCTCTGGTTTTGCATTAAGCTCATGAAATGCTGTTAAAGCCTTTTAGTAGGTTTAGCGTTTTCTTAGGTCTACCATGGAAATTACTCAGAAGTCTCTGTTCCTTATTGGAATAGATTGGAATCCATATAGTTCATAGATGGTGAACCATTTAGAGACCGAGTGCACAAACTGCAACCCAAAACCCACTTATTTATTGCATAGTGCCAACACGATAATTTAACCTGAATATGGAGGTTTTATTTTAGAAAAAATGACTCAGATATACAAATAGACACAGACAATAGATAGAATCAATTACAAATTATCTATTAGCCTCTTTATTACCACACAGGATTTTGAGAACCAGAATAGTGACTCAAGCATTTTAAAGCACAAACATAAAATCAATTTACTTTTATTTTGGGTAAGAAATCCCCTTTACCCATGTCTGGTGCCCTACCCCCTTACCCTATGAAACTTAGTGGATGGCAGCATTTTTAGACGGTTAAAACACCCCAAGCCCCCAAAAACTATGCAGAGCAGATAAGTACAGCAGTACATTAAACTGTGATTTGACATTCCTCACCTTCTTTGCATGCTGTGGCAGCCACAGGGAAGAGTTCAGAGATTGATGCCTCTGTGCCAGGGCCGCCATCAGACTTTCCTGGGCCCCATACTGGGTACATTTCTGGGCCCCCCATAGCACAAACAAACTCAGACAGTCCATACCTCCCAATATTTTAAAACGCAAAAGAGTTTTTTTTTTTTTTTCTTCACCATGGGGAGAAGAGAAGCGGCAAATGCAGATTTTTTCCCCACAATCACTTTAAGACCACTCCCACTTTGTTAAGGTTACACACATTTAAAGACCAATATTCCTGTTTTAATATTGCAGGCAACAATGTAATATTAATGTCTAGGCAATATTATTGCCTAGACATTAAGCCCGTTAAATTAACAGGCGAGAGACATGCTCTACCTCCCCGACGCACACACAGACCGGTAAATATAAAATGTACCCGTGTCCCGCACACACACTTAAGATACCCTCATGCTCAATGGGCACAGACTGGTAAATATAACATACCCATATATACTCGAGTATAAACCGACGCAAGTATAAACAGAGGCACCTACTTTTTACCTCTAAAAAGGCGTAAAAGTGATTGACTCAAGTATAAACCAAGGGTAGAAAATAGGACCACAACTGCCTTCTGATTCAGTATTGTTTTAAGGCTTTAGTTGCCCTTTAAATGGACAGCAGAATTCCCATACAGTAGTCACATACAGTAATAGCCAAATCCAGTATGGTTATTACTGTATGGAACTACTGTATGGGAATGCTGCTGTCCATTTAAAGGGCAACTAAAGCCTCAAAACAATACAGAATCAGAAGGCAGCAATAGATATCATCCTCCTTCTGATTCTGTATTGTTTTTAGGCTTTAGTTGCCCTTTAAATGAACATCAGAAGTCCTATACAGTAATAACCATACTGGATTTGGCTATTACTGTATGGGAATTCTTATGTCCATTTAAAAGGCAACTAAAGCCTCATTCCTTGGCACTCCAGATGTTTGGAAACTACACCTCCCAGCATGCTTTAGTTGCTGGGAGTTATAGTTTCCAAACATCTGCAGTGGCAAGGAATTACTGCAGGAATTACTCTACTCCCCCCCCCCTTCTATCCCCACAGTTGCCTTCTGCTACCTGCTCCACATGTTCCCCTGCAGCTGCTCTGGATCCTCTTCTCTGCTCCGGCGGCCACATGCTCCACTTTCCTCTGCTGGCTGACGTCACTACTCAGCGCCGGCTTCACTTCCCGGCGCCGAGTAGTGACGTCAGCCAGCAGAGGATGGGGAGCGCGCGGCCTCTGGAGCAGGTAAGTGTTTGACTCGAGTATAAACCAAGACTCTTTTTTAGGCTATTTTTTAGCCTGAAAATCTCGGTTTATACTTGAGTATATACGGTTCCTTTAAGCCAAGCCCACACAGACTGGATCCCATATTAGACCCCATATTATTTTCTACATTAGTGTTGCTTAAAACGTATTTCTATTGATATATTCACCCCTTTCTTCATGCTCAAATTCTTACACCTACCCACTTGTGCACTGTCTGGAAAAAGGCTGCCACTATTGCCACACAGCATGGCAGCTCCACACTCTGTCCTGCCTATATCCATATTTCTATCTCAGATTGCAGCTCCACACACCATCTCTATCCTGTCTATATCCTGATAATAGAGATGGTGTGCTGCAATGTGACAGACACAGAGATAGAAATTTGGATATGGGCAGGATAGGGATGGTGTGAAGTTGCCATACTGCTATATAAGACACAATCTATATCCTGCTTATATCCATATCTCCATCTCAGTGTGGAGCTGCCATAGTGCTATGTGACAGAGATGGAGATATGTATATAGGCAGGATAGAGATGCTGTGGAGCTGCCATGCTGCCCCCATGGGGTAGGTAATATAGCCCAGTAGCCCTATTAGGCTATCACCTACCCCATGTGCAATGCATGCCTTAGTAGCAGAATGCAATTGTTTGCATGCTGGGAGTTGTAGTTTCTTAACATGGGAAGTTACAAGGTTTTCCATCACTGCTATATAGGTTCTGGCCCCAGCAGCCCCATAGAGGAAGTTTATCAGTCCCTGTACACAGCAGTGGGACAGAGGGTAACAATGCCCCCCATGGACTCTCACAATCAGAAATGGGATCAGTATAACTTACAGTTACTCCCTCCTGCTCTCTATGGAGATCACAGCACAGAAGATACAAGTTCAGGGGAGGGGCAGGAGGGGGTGGAGCCACATAGACAGAAACACCCTGTTTGTATTCTCCATCTAGGAATGGAGTTCAGTATTGCAGAATTTTTTTTTTCTCTTCCTTTCACTCTCTGGGCCCCTTTCAAGTCCGGGCCCCATTCAGGAGTACCCCCTGTACCCCCCTGATGGCGGCCCTGCTCTGTGCTATAGACAGCAGTTACACTCTAGACCAGGCCATGTCTCTGTGACTTTCTGGTAAAATAAAACTCTGGTGAACTCTGGTGAGCTTGCCACCACTGGTATAATTCCTTATTGGAATCCATATCCAATACCCTATTATCGCTCTCTTACTGACTAACAATATCAGGTGGGGTAGCCCTTCTGTATATGTAATATATGTGATAGACATATATTTTTATCTGAGGCTACATTGAAAGCATTGTCCAGGGGTTACATGGTTGGGTATAATGAAATTGGAATAGTAGTGGTGTGAAAGGGCATTTCAGTGTAACTATGCATTATAAAGTGTGATATCTCAACCCAAATTAATTTAATCTTCGGACAGTCCAAATTGATATAGTGATGCCCTTTTTGTACCACATTTCAGGCATTGTAGATGTGGGATGACCCCATCTGGATGGGTGTTCCAGGTGTGTTAAAGGCTGTGAAGTATTTTAAATCGTGTTTCCCTCCACATTTTGTTTTTTATTATGGAACCGAGAAAGAAGTATGAATTTTCCTGTAGTACCTTCCTTCTCCTAATCTCTATTCTATTCAGGTACATTAGAAGCTGCTAAAGGTGTCATCATTGCACTATTTATACATTTGTAACATTTGGATAGGCTAACCATTTCAAATGAGAATTGTTAAAAACATCACTAAGGTCGGTCACAATACTTTTGCATAAAAGTCTGCTTAGGTACAGGAAAAAAAACTTTCAAATTGTTGGGCAGTACACTTCTTTTCTAAAATTGATAAGTTGCTGTAGAGTAGCTTCCCCCTTCCAATCACAGACACGGCTGCCAGCTATTAATTTAGCTGAGGCATCCCAGTCCAGTAAGTTTCTTCTAACTTTTTTTACAAATACACAATGCGTTTAGGGTTGGGAGGGAGGAAACTACACTACTTTTTTTGAGGTTAAAAATAGGTACCTCGGCTTTTTTTAAAGCCTGAAAACCTCGGATTATACTCTAGTATATACAGCAGTTGTTGGTTGTTTCCCTATTTTTATGCCTAGGTATTTTATGTGGGGGTGAGCTACATGTATGGGTAATAATGTAGCTCTTTGGCCACATGATTTTGTTCCTGCTGGTAAGTAATTGCTTTTGTCTGAAAACTTTCATAAATTTCAAGTAATTGTAATATCTTGGGTAATACTTTTAAAGGGTTTTGCAGAAAAATAAGTAGATCCAAAATTACATACATATAATATGTAATCTCCTTGAATTATGTCGACTGAGCTACCGTGTATATCTGAACAAAGGCTCCAAAGGAAGGTCAAACAAGTGGGTAGATAGAGCAAGGGCACCCCTGAAGAGTACCTTTTAAAAAGTGGGAAGTGCCTTGGGTTGGAAGTGCTATCCATACTGTGGGTTAGGCATTGTAAGTGAACATAAAGGCCAATAAAAATTATACAGTCAATAACTATATACATTTTTATTGTTTTTTCTAGGCAAACACACATACAATGCAAATACTTGAGTTTTAAATTAATGTTGCATCTACTGCCTATTTGTATGTTATATTGAATAAAAACAGAGGGTAGAAAACAGGAGAGAAAGGAAAGATTGGGGAGTGTGTAACTTGTTCAATTGAATCGCTATTACATCTTCTGGCGTTTTCCATAGGTATATTTAATTTATTCTTCATTATATCTAATTGATTCTTTTGTCGAGTGAACTAAAACATAAAATAAACTGCTAAATAAAACAATGAATTTAGAATAGCACCTTTCTTAAGTTAATGGTAATTATATTTTCTATATTGAAAGTATTTTTTAAAATGATAGTATGGCTTTATTTTTTTATAGATTTTTACAATGTGCATAGATATTTGAGCAATTGACAACATAAATACAATACACACAGAAGATATAAAACTTATATTGTGTATTTTAAACTTATTGTTCTTTGTGATGAATTTGTAGCTATCAAATTTTAACCCTTTCCCTGCCACAGATCGTATATTCACGATCTGTGCAGTGAATACTCAAACTGCCACAGATCGTGAATATACGATCTGTGGCTTCCCCCCTCCCAAAAATTGTTTCCCCCCTGCTAGGGCCGATCGGGGGGGCAGCATTCAACTGCCCCCCTCCCTAGCCCCCTCGACCCCCCCCTCAGTTTGGTGCAAATTCGAGGGGGGATCAGGAGATATCCCTACCTTTTCCTGCTCAGCCGGTCCCACGAGGAGGAAGTGAGGAGGAGCTCTTCAAACCGAAAGGGAGACCCCGGTGACTCACAGAACTTCCTCCTTCACCGGGGTCTTCCCATAAGAGTGGTGTAAGACTGACACCTATTGGTCTAGTGAGGTACTGCAGCCTGATCTACATTTAGATCATGCTGCGTCCCTGGTATAGCAAAAGCTGTCAAGCTGCCAGCTTTACTATCATTTTGTGAATGGAACTCAGTCTTTGCTACTTAGCGAAGACTTGAAAAAAATGGGGACAGAAATCAATTTGGTGATCACTTCTGATCACCAAATTATTGATCTTTGCCAATGAATGAAAAATCACTTCCTGGAAAATGATTTCCGGAGAGTGATTTTTCCGATCGGATTTCGATCGAATGGAAAACGGGCATTATGCCCGTATTCCAAGTTCGGTATCATTCCCTAAGATGATTTGATGATCATCTTTGGGAATGATCCCCCAAAAAAGGGGAAATGCACACAAAAAAATCTTAAAGTGATACACACACCTTTTTTTTTTTTTACCCTAAAACTATAATAAGCAAAAAACTTTGTCTTCTCCAAGCTTCCCAATGTCCCAGGTGATATCGGTAAAGTAACGCAGATCATTTATTTGTTGGATTTCAAGGGAAACTAAGCCTATTTTATGTAGGAAATTTTGCAGAGGTACCAAAAAAAGACCGTATTGATTTATTAGGATCAGTAAAGTGTGCAAAAACTTGTGTGACTCTCCGTACTAACTGGTTTTCCACTAAAAGGGGAGTGGAGATAGGGGTGGGGGGTGGGTTGTGGCGTTTTTTAAATTTTTCTTGTAATTGCAATTGCGCATGGATCCCATTTGAGCTAGTTGGTGGCCCCGTCTCTGTTTGCACCCACCCTTATGGCATACCGTTTGATTCAGGACATGTGGGAGATTGCCGTTTAGTGTGTTTTTTACTTGCCGAGTGGGTTTAGGTAGGATTTCAACCATTGAGTCCTCTTATTTTATTTTTTCACAAAATCTCCTAAAAGCACGGAGTTCTATGGATAACAGCGCCTGGAATTCTTCATGTATATACGAAAGCATGATACCATCACGTAGCTGAAGGTGTGTAGCTTCCAAAAATATATAGTTTGTGGGGGAATTTCCAAGTTGATTAGGCGGTTCAAATTACAGAACATTTGATTTTTTCTTGTAATTGGACTTGTGCATGCGTCCAATTTGAGCTAGTTGGTGGCCCCGTCTCTGTTTGCACCCACCCTTATGGCATACCGTTTGATGCAGGATATGTGGGAGATTGACATTTAGTGGGTTTTTTTGCTTGTCAAAAGGTTTTAGGTAGGATTTCAACCCTTGAATCATCTTATTTTATTTTTCACAAAACCTCGTAAAAACACGGACTTCTTTGGATCGGGTCTGGAATTCTTCATGTATGTATGAAAGCATGGCATTGTAACATAGCTGAAGGTGTGTAGATTCCAAAAATATATAGTTTGTGGGGAGAATTTCCATGTTTCGGGACTGTTTCTTAGAAAAAGTGTGGCTGTTCAAATTACAGAGCACTTTATTTCTAAGTTACGGGGGTGTTTTGTTTGAAAAAACTGCAGACTGTCCAAATTCGGAGTTGGCTAAATATTTTTGCCGTTTCTGAGCCATCGTGCATTGTCTCACTTTGTGGCTTTTCGCTTCCACGTCCGCTGTGTAACCACACTATGGCATACCGTTTGATTCAGGACATTTGAGATTGATATTTAGTAAAAATATAAGTTTGTGGGAGAATTTCCATGTTTCGGGACTGTTTCCTTAGAAAAAGTGTAGGCTGTTCAAATTACAGAGCACTTTGATTCTTTCTTGTAATTGCATTTGTGCATGCGTCCCATTTGAGCTAGTTGGTGGCCATGTCTCTGTGTGCATCCACGCATATGGCATAACGGTTTGATTCAACATGTGGGAGATTGATATTTAGTGGGGGATTTTATTTGTGGGGGGCATTTCCAAGTTTTGGGGCTGTTTGAAATTACAGAGCACTTTGTTTTTTCTTGTAATTACACTTGTGCATGTGTCCCATTTGAGCTAGTTGGTGGCCATGTCCCTGTTGTACATCCACGTATATGGCATACCGTTTGATTCAGGGCATTTGGAAGATTGATAATTGACAAGTTTTTTTTTACATGACATGGAATTTTGCCATGATTTTTAACTTTGAATTGTATTTTTATACATTTTTCCTGAAATCTGGTAAAAAAGCGAAATTTTACATGAAACTGCGCTCATACCATTGTGGTATGCATAAAGAATCACACCATTGTGTAGCTGAAGATGTGTAGATTCCAAAAATATATAGTTTGGGGGGGTATTTCTAATATAGAGGGGTGTTTTAGTCTGACAAATCTGAAAAGTTGCTGTAATTGGGCCATTGTTCATTGGCTCACTTTGTGGCTAGTTGATTCCACGTTTGCGTGTGTAACCATACATAGGGCATACCGTTTGATTCGGGACATTTGGAAGATTGATATTTGGTAACTTTTTTTTACATTACTTGTGATTTTGGCATGATTTCTACCATTGAGAGTGTTTTTTTTCCAAATTTTTTAGAAAATCTGCTAAAACTGTGAACTTCTCACGAAGAACTGCGCCCACACCATTGATGGTACGAATGAACAACTACGAATTTCGTATATAAAGGTGTGTGGATTTGAGAAATATATGTTTGTGGTGGTTGTTTTTGTTGTGGGGAAAAATTGCAGACTGTTCAAATTCAGATTTGGCTGAATATTTTTGCTGTTTCTGAGCCATTGTGCATTGTTTCACTTTGTGGCTTTTGAGTTCCCCGTCCACGTGTGTAACCACACATATGGCATACCGTTTGATTCAGGACATTGGGAGATTGATATTTAGTAACTTTTTTTTACATTCCATGAGGTTTTGGCATGATTTCTACCTTTTGAAGTTGGTTTTTGTTCATTTTTTCAGACAAATGCGAACTTCTACGAAGAATTGCGCCCACACCATTGATGGTATGAATGAACAAGCTACTGTGTTACATAGCTGAAGGTGTGTACATTTCAGGAATATATAGTTTGTGGGGGTTTTTCTAAGTTACGGTGTTTTGTGGAAAAAACGGTAGACTGTCCAAATTTGGAGTTGGCTAATATTTTCGCTGTTTCTGAGCCATCGTGCATTGTCTCACTTTGTGGCTTTTCGCTTCCACGTCCGCGTGTGTAACACACATATGGCATACCGTTTGATCGGACATTTGGGAGATTGATATTTAGTAACTTTTTTTTACATTCCATGAGGTTTTGGCATGATTTCTACCTTTTGAAGTTGGTTTTTGTTCATTTTTTCAGACAAATGCGAACTTCTATGAAGAACTGCGCCCACACCATTGATGGTATGAATGAACAACACTACAGAGTTACATAGCTGAAGGTGTGTAGATTTCAGGAATATATAGTTTGTGGGGGTTATTTCTAAGTTACGGGGGTGTTTTGTTGAAAAAACTGCAGACTGTCCAAATTCGGAGTTGGCTAAATATTTTTGCCGTTTCTGAGCCATCGTGCATTGTCTCACTTTGTGGCTTTTCGCTTCCACGTCCGCGTGTGTAACCACACATATGGCATACCGTTTGATTCAGGACATTTGGGAGATTGATATTTGGTAACTTTTTTTTTACATTCCATGGTGTTTTGGCATGATTTCTACACCTTTTTGAATGTTGTTTGATGTTCATTTTTTTGGAAAATCTGGTAAAGTGCAAACTTTACGAAGAACTGCGCCCACACCATTATGGTATCAATGAACGAACTACAGCGTTACATAGCTGATGGTGTGTATATTTCAGGAATATTAGTTTGTGGGGGGTATTTCTGATTGGGGGGGTGTTTGTGGAAAAACTGCAGACTGTTCAAATACAAAACTGGCTAATTTTTTTTTGCTGCTACTGACATTTGGCACTGGTCACGCTCTGGGTTAGTTGGTAGCCATGTCTCTGGGTACACCCATGAATGTGGCATACCGTTTTATTCGGAGAGGGTTAGGCTTTCATATTTGAGATGCGTTTGAACTTTCCTCCACAGTTTTTAGCTGAAATTCGCATTTGATTTTGTCTCTGATTTTACAGTTGAGGAAAAAAGGAAAATGTGAGAAAACAACTTACAATTGGACGAAGAGCTGCGTCCGGTATCTGCATTTTGATCAAAACTTACCTCACTCATAAAATCCTGCGGGTGTGTAGTTTCTAAAAATATCTCACTTGTGGGGATATTTTAGTTAATTTGGTAGATATTCTATGTTAACTTCATAGTGGTTATACATTTAATTTGTGTGTAATATTCTTGAAGGTGCAGTTTTATTTTGGGGGGTCTCCTGTACAGGAAAAGTGGTGTACCTAATATATCTGGTATCGTTGTACTCGGGAGTATCAGAGCTTTTAGAAACAGTAAGATTTTTGTGTGTAACCTTAAGATAACTATAAGTAAAATGGGAAAAATCCATGAAAATTTGCACATTTTTCATTTTTTTTACATATTTTACCCATAATTCCAGTAAAATTTCCAGAAAAGTTACAAAATTCTGTTACCATGTTAAAGTAGACTTTGTGCTGAAAAAAACAATGTATAATATTCCTGATTTACTGCAAGGTTTCCTACTGTAAAATTAGTCTAAAGCGATTGAGGGCAAAATCCTGAAAATTCTTCTGGCAGTTAACGCAAAAAAAAATGAAAATCTCCTGGCAGTGAAAGGGTTAAGGACAGCAATATAAAAAAATAACATCACTTCCATTACATGTCCACACTTTCAGCAGCTGAAATTGCTTACTCACATTTACAACCATGCCGCCCTCCCTTAGATATATCGCACATCAAAATGAGTGCTAAAAGCCCACCACCTAGATGGCCCAGGGTTAACATAACACTTGTGATTGGCTTGTGGGAATGTCTGTTTCAACCTCTCTCCTCCTCCTCTGCCAGTCAAACTTGAAATATCCTGTTACTAGGATACAGCCTACATAAACAAGCTGATCAAGTATGGATGGAAAAGTGTTTTCTCACATGCTAACTTTGAGTGACAGAAGCAGAATCATTATGCCCCCTTCACAGCATAATGTGAATGTTCTGTTTTTTTTTTAGCTTTCTGTTGAAGAAGAGTCTTTTCTATCAGAGAAAGCAGGTGTAACAGTTAACCAGTTTCAAGTGGCTTCTGAAAGTTTGGGTAAGACATTCTCTTTTACACAAATGCAAAACCATTAATTGTATTACATGCAAAGATGTATGCACAGCAAAGTAATGACCGTGTCTATTTTACAGTGACATTGAATCATATATGTAGCCTTAACATGTAACAGGCAATCTTTACTAACATTAGTGCCTTTTTAAAAATCTAAACAAGAAGACGATGTTAAACCTTGCTAAAAATACACTGCAAATTAATATTTTGAAAAACAGCCTAGTAGGTTAAGATTTACACACTGAATTGCTGTCATAGTTCTGTGGCAACGTTTCGGGAATGCCTGAGGTAAAGTGACCTGTTTAAGATTTATGGAGGATTTATGCTGGGGGATCCTGTTTTTAACCTTTTGTGTGGTTTCTATTATATGGCATTCAAGAGGTGGCACTCAAGAGCCTTCTCTGTGGGCACTCGTGCACAGCAGAGTTCACCAGAGTTTTTCTTTTACCAGAAAGCCAGAGAAACACGGCTTGGTCTGTTACCCTTTCTGCAATCCAGAATTTGAGAGAGTGTAGCGGCTGTCTGTTGCAGAGAGAGGTCAAGTAAACATCAGTCTCTCTCTCTCTCTCTTGGCTTCTGCCCATTCCAGAACTCTGAATTCAATAATTTATTTTAAACCACACATCAAAAACATAACGTTTTGGGGGCAGGGGACACATTCCCCTGAAACGTGTTTTTGATGTTAGCGGGGCCCTAAGGGCCTTTTGGGGCTTAAGGGGGTCCCGCAGCTCAAACCGGGACCCCCCCCTCCCCGGCCCTTGTAAGGGCCTTTGCGGCTCTGACAAGAGCCCTTGCGGCTCTGATAAAGCCCTTTGGGGCTTAGGGTCCCGCAGCTCGAACCGGGACCCCCTCCCCGGCCCTATCAGGGCCTTTGCGGCACTTACAAGTGCCCTTGCGGCTCTGATAAGAGCCCTTTGGGGCTTAAGGGGTCCCGCAGCTCGAACCGGGACCCCCCTCCCCGGCCCTTATAAGGGCCCTTGCGGCACTGACAAGTGACTTTGGGGCTTGGGGGTCCCACAAGCTCGAACCAGGACCCCCTCCCCGACCCTTGTAAGGGCCCTTGCGGCACTGACAAGTGCCTTTGGCGGGGGTCCTGCAGCTCGAACCGGGACCCCCAGTGTGCGGCTCTTAAGAGAGCCCTTGGGTGACGTCTTCGGGCTGGCGACACCAACCCCACTCAGGTCGCCGATGCCAGGCAGACTCACTGCGGCCGACAGTGAGTCCGCTGGCACCGCCGGCCTCAGCGGAGCCGATGTTGCCAGCCGCTTCTTTCTTCAGCCTCATCTACTGCGATGGCATCTGAGTTCCCGCGGCGGAAAGCTCCTCTTTATATAGTTTGCAGAAATCCATAATCCGTTTCTGATTGGTCAATTTTTTAATACTTGCTTTACATTAACCAATCAGATTTCAGAACTTTCCAGAAATCTGATTGGTTAATGTAAGCATATAAAGCAAGTATTAAAAATTGACCAATCAGAAACGGATTATGGATTTCTGCAAACCTATATAAAGAGGAGCTTTCCGCCGTGGCGGCCGCATGAGCCTGCCTGGCATCGGCGACCTGAGTGGGTTGGTGTTTGCCAGCTCGAAGACTCGCGTCGGATCAAGACGCCGGCAACATCGGCCTCATTGAGGTCGCCGAAGCCCGCCGGGGGTACCCCGGCGGCCGCAGGGGTACCTCTCGGGGGTCGGCGGCCTCGGCGGAGCTGGTGTCGCCGGGACTGGAAGAAAGAAACGCCCGGCCGCCAAGGGCTCTTTTAGAGCCGCACTGGGGTCCCGGTTCGAGCTGTGGGACCCCCGCCAAAGGCACTTGTCAGTGCCGAAAGGGCCCTTATAAGGGCCGGGGAGGGGGGGTCCCGGTTCGAGCTGCGGGACCCCTTAAGCCCCAAATGCTCTTGTCAGAGCCGCAAGGGCACTTGTAAGTGCCGCAAAGGCCCTTACAAGGGCCGGGAGGGGGGGTCCCGGTTCGAGCTACGGGACCCCCTAAGCCCCAAAGGCCCTTCTCAGGGCCCCGCTGGAGGGAGCCTCCACCCCTCCCAGTGGCTCCCTCCCTTCCCCTCCCCGGAGAGCGGCCGGGGCGGGGGGCTTGGAGGGGTTGCCGGGGGGGGTGCGCGGCGGGTGGTCGCGACCACCTGCTGCGGCCCCTTCCCGGCAGCCCTCCTAGCCTCCCGTTCCGAGATTGCCGCGAGCGGAACGGGTTGGGAGGGGCTGCTGGGAAGCGGCGGCGGGTGTGGACGGGGTTGGCGTATGCCCCCCCCTTAGGAGAGGCGTCGGAAGGGATTTTATAGTCCCTTCGCGGCGATACTATACAGTATCGCTGCGAAGGGGCTTAAAATTACCGCAGCACATCGCGGCCGCGATACATATTGTGGGAATGGCGCTCAGCGTTATAAATACATCATAGCGCTATTTCGCGGCCGCGATGTGCGGCGGTAATTTTTTGACGCTATTTTCGTTGCTTTATAAATATGCCCCTAAGTGTAATAAACCTGCAGGTCTGAGAAAACCCAGACAATCTTGCCACAATCTGCAGTTGAAACTAAACACACCATTGGGTGACCTGTGACTCTAAACGGGATCCACATTAACATGTTATGTTAAATTATTAGTAATAACCACTGCAAGTTCCAGATTTACATTTGAGTTCCAGATTTACAGTTGTTATAGGGTTAGGACTTAAGAAAACTGTATACTGATTAGCTTTATAGCTTAAATGACCATCATAAATATTATATTAAGTATAGCACTGACTTATATTAGTAGAAGCCTTACTTACAGAGCTGAGATTCCTATTTTAATATGGGATAGTCAAATGGGAGCTTAAAGGGCAAGTTCAACCCAAAATGAAAACTTACTACGGTAAATCACCCCCCAAAATCCTAAATGGTAATAGTTTAAAAACCTAAATATTATAATCTAAGCTGAATTCCTGCACAACAGTTGACATCACAGCCAATGACTGATTGTTAATCCCCTGTCTGCCTCTTCTGAGCATGCCCAGCCTCAGTACAGTTTCTAAATTGCTCAGTTTCCATGAGGCATCTAGAAGCATAGCAGGCATACAGTAATTAATTCTAGGACAAAGTATGATATATCAACATATTTTAAAGAGGCCATTCTTTCTAAAAAGATGTTCTTATGAGGGTGGAGTTGTTCTTTAAACCACATCCCTGTGACTGCTAAGGGTCTCCATGTTAATATTGAAAGGAATGGTAATGTCAGTATAACATCCAATCATCTATCATAATCAGTTTTTATATGATTATGCACTTTATCGAATTGTATTTTATGGGTAGCCCTATGTTGGGCCCCTATTTGTCACTCATGATATCACATGATATGTAGGTGGGGCTTAGGGTTTAAAAGTTGATGTTTGATTCACACTGATTGTACCTGAGAAAGGTACAGTGGCGTCCCGAAACGTTGTTTTGAATAAAACACTTGGATTCACCTGACTAGTGTGCTCCCCCATCATTCTTCTTGTGCTAAAGAACTGTTTGGTCCTTGGAGTGGAGGACTAGGGGGGTTAGAACCTCCTTATTTGTCTGGCAAACAGCCACATCGGTGTGCACCCTGAATTTTACTACTCACTAGCTACCCTACTCCAATCTAATCACTCCTAGGGTGACCTATAACAGAATATAATCTCACATTCACTGGGCCTATCTGTTATATAGGTTCCCTGGGTTCTTCCACTGGGTAAACTCCAGGAAGTAGAAAGAGGATGAGCACATGGTTGCTCTCCCTTTTATACTTTTACACAGCAGCCCCTACTGGCCAAATCCTCCTGAACAAGAAGACTAAAGACACAAGAAACGACACTCCTATACACAGTGCAGTGAAGAATGCTCTGATTTGTATGTGGGGGAGACCAACAGCAACTGCATTAACGTATGGCCCAGCACGAAGAGCCAATTCCTTGGTCAGGACTCAGCTGTGTACCTGCATCTTAAGGATAAGGACATACCTTTGAAGATTGTAATGTTAACATATTGGCAAAGGATGTGACTGGTTCAAAAGAGTGTTAAGGAGGCCATTTATGTGAAATAAAAAAACCAAGCCTAAATAGAGGTGGTGGGAGTTCAACACCAACTGTCTGCCATGTACAATGCTGTTTTGACACTTTACTCTGGGCGTTCCTATAACACCTCTTAGCCACTATCCAATCACGCCCTTAACACTTGGCTGTGATATCTTGTACAAGTCATTCTGAATTAATAAAGCCAATCGGATGACTACGAAACGTCTTCAAGAGCTAAACTAAGTCCAGTTGATCTAATTGAATACACCAGATATAAGAAGACTAAAGGGAGGCAAGCTAGACAACTTTTCTTTCCCATTAATATGCATATCCCTTTAATCCATGCACTGAGAAATCCAGATAATTGACACACTTCCTCTTTAATCTCTGCACTAAATGAATCTAAATCCTCACCCCCCCCTGGGTTACCTTTACTCACGCGCCTCAAGCATGAGTCTGGGCCTGACCAATGGTAAGGCTTACTCTGCAAGAAAAAAATTAACAGGGCAGTTGGGGGTGGGCTAGGGTGCCCTTCACTACTATTTTTGTATAGGTAGGGCACCAAGCAGCAAAGATGGATCTGGATGGATGGAGGGGAGGGGGGGAGTACCTCCTGGGGGACAAGGAGGAGGTGAAAGATTTTTACACAGAGACAGCTCCTCCTCTTCAGTTTCCTGGACTTTGAAAAAGCACTGCAGGAGAACCATAAGGAGCAGAGATGTATGGTAAAGATTTTTTTTAAAAACTACACAGTGGGGCAGTAGTGGGTTAAATTAGTTTTGGGGTGGAAATGCCCAAGCATTTTTGATTTAAAAATGGACATATTTTCTCTTGTTAATAAGGCAGAGTAAATAAGAGAATGATGATGAAATTAATTTGTCCTAAATAACAAACAAACACAATTTTTCCCCAACTGCTTTCCTTTTAATATTAACAAAATCAGTCGTGGATATGTTATCGCTGATATCACTACTAATGATTGAATTGGGTTCCTATGTAAAGAGATTAGAAAGCTTTGGAGGAGACAGGAACCTTTGCAGGAGAATGGCATATCTTTTGTTCCAGGCTTCTGACATTATTAAAAGCAAAAGGAGAGTAGATAGCACAGCATTTGGAAGTACATCATGTGGTAAGATTTTTGCCAATGCATATTATAGACTGGATTCTTAAGGGTATGTCCACCCTTCAAAAATTTTTCACCAAACATTGCCCCTCCCCCCCGCCCCAACTGCTATTGTTAGTAATATCAGAAAATGCCCAGAACATTACTTACCTTCCCTCCTGCCTGTGCCGCTCTGCCAGGCCCTCTGCTTGCGAGAAAATGCAAGCAGAGGGGCGGGACCGGCGGTCGCGTCTGTGATTGGCTGAGCGGCAACCAATCACGGACAGCGGCTGCCGGGAGTTCAGTGCGGCTGGGGGGACAGGGGCAATGTTTTGGTAAAAGGGATTTACACTAGGGGGAGGGAGAGGGAGGGGGAGGGAGAAGGCTGCAGTACGCCATGCCAAACTTCTCCCGGAGGCCAGTATTAGGCAGAGTCCTATATGGACTCTGCTATCCTCCTGTGGGCAGTTTTTGGGACTTTGGGGGGACTACAGAGAAGCATATGGAGTTGGGATGTGAGGTAAGGATTAAACTACACTACACAATGGGGCCAGTATGGGGGGATTATAGTTTTGGGGGTGACATGCCCTTTAAAGGATATGTACAGCAAAAAAAGACTTTCATCTTTTGGTAGCTCAGGGTGTAAGATGTGGAAGGCTTTTTTTTGGCTTTCCTATTCCCTTCCCACCCCCTACCTTAGTGTGGTTTATTGTGTTGCTTTCTCCTCCACGGTGAACTGTCTTTTTTCTTTCTTCGCCCCCACGGATCTGGCAGGCCCTTCCCCTCTTTGGGGTCCAAGTGGTAGTGTTGCAGGCATGCACGCAGCCAATAGCTCCGCGCATGCGCGGAAGGTATGTAGGCAGATATAATAATGTCACTGCGCCATTCATGTAATCCTGCCGAAATTCACTCCATCCGAGATTTGAAGAGGAGAGGAGGCGTGACAGGCTTTGGAACACTCAACCACAGTAAAACGTGGACTGGATTGCGCCAGGGCAGGCAGCTTTGTTAAAGGGATACAGACATTAGGAACTGTTGGAGCATCAGACAGTTTTGTGACTGTGTGCTTAAAGGACACCTCCACCCTCATAAGAACCTCTTTTATTAAGAATGGTCTCTTTAAAATATTTGATTTCTCATATTTTTGTCCTATGAATTCATTACTGTATGCCTGCTATGCTTCTGAGGCCTCATGGAAACTGAGCAATTAAAAACTGTACTGAGCATTTACTGAGCCTGGCATGCTCAGAAGAGGCAGATGGGGGATAAACACTCAGTCATTGGCTGTGATGTCAAATGTCAAATCCATAACTGACAGTTGCTAACTGGAAGAACCAGGAAGCAGAAACAGGGGAAACAGGACATTGTGCAGGATTTCAGTTTAGACTTATATATTTCACATTTCAAACTATTACCGTTCAGGGTTTTGGGGGGTGATTTACCTGTATGTAATTTTTCATTTTAGGGTCTGGACCTGCCCTTTAATCATGAATGATTGTTCATGGCCCAATTTACACTAATATTTGTGTCATCCACTTTAGCACTATTTTTGCACAAGCATTATTTTAGCTCAATCTGACATTGTTTTTTGAGCTTTAGAGGGACAGTGTGTGAGCTTTTTGATTTTGTGAACATTCCAGACCTTTTTAATTGTTATGTTTGTTCAGCATTGACACTATAAACATTTATTTGCAACATGATATAATTTTGTGGGAAATTATTATGAGTGTTGTTTACTGTAATTAGATTAGGTCCTAACAACTTTTGTTAAAGGGGAGTAAAATTAGACTTGCAATCTCTTTACATTGTTTGGCTACATACTGTGTTAGCCAGTCAGAATGTTTACAGGTAACCCTTTGAAAAATAAAATACAGAAGTGGTACAGTATAAAGGTGATCCATTATTGCCTAACTATAGTCTAGCAAGCTTTCTGAACATTCATTTCCTTTTTCAATCTATTGTCAATGAAACCGTGGTGCTCTCTGATATATATACAACATTCAGCATAGATCTTTTTTAGGGTTATTTGATCTATAAGCTGAATGTTGTATATAAATTAGAGAGCACCACAGCTTCATTGTAATCAGCTTGAAAAAGGAAATAAATGTTCTGAAAGCTTGCTATGATTATCTTAGTTAGCGAATAATGGTATCACCTTTATACCACTTTTGATTTTTTTTTCTCTTTCAAAAGGTTTACCCTGTATCACAACCTACTTACACTTGTTTGCACAATATATTAATCACTTTGGGACAGAAGTTCAAGGGGTGTTAGTTTATAGGGGATGAAAGCACTAAGCAAGATACAAACATAGAAAGATGTTACTTGTTTGTGGACACTTGTGAAAACTGATCATATAGACATTGTAGGGGGCCACACATTAACACAAATTGGCATATAATTTACTGGACATTTATAGTTCTATAAACTTTCTTCCCCCTTTCCCCCCCCCTTTCTAGTACCCAGGGTGAGGACAGAATCACTAATTCCTCATTACACAATTCTATATCAAGTAATACTTTCCCCAAAGTTTCCATGGTTCCCCAATGTAGCTATGCCTTTCCGACTGCCAGTGGCAGTACAATGGGAAGACACTCCATGCAAAAAAGCATGACTTGCCATTGGCAGGATCATGGACAGTCTTGAAAGCTGACCCACACCACCCTATTCTTATTATTATTAGAATAGTATGCCTTTATTATAGTGGGAGAAACCAGAGTGCCTGGAGGAAACCCACACAACACGGGAATGTCTAAACTCCTTGCAGATGTGTCCATGGGTGAAAGGGAACTCAGGAAACAACACTGCAAGGCATAGTGCTAACCACTGAGCCACCGTGCTGCCCAAGGCTTTGGGCAAATCTCCTTGCACTAAATAATTATTAATTTGTCTTAAAGAGACAAATTACTGTTATTTCTATTCTTCCATTTTATTCTTCCGCATTTTTGGATTGTATCTCCTCCCACAGTTTTTTGAGCTAGAGACATTAAATTCGGTACAGATGTGCGGACATTTATAGTGCCTATTACCCAGGGTGTGTCTCTAGGGTTTTTGCCACCTGAGCCAAACTGAATGCGCTGCCTCTATGCGGCGTGGATTACAAGTGGGCATGTCTCCACCCAGTGGCGGGTCTCCAAGGGTGAGCACTTTGAACTTGGCATTACTGTGGTATCTATTTATACAGTTCCTCAATAGACATTTATCCTCAACATAATTCTGAAAAATAAAATATTTTGGCCAAAAGATCTGTAAGCCCTACTACCAGGTCAAGGTAGACTCTTTTCAGCAGGGACCTAACTAACCTAACAAACTAGCTAAGCTAACCTAACCATATGAAATGCTTTTTACAACATCTATCACATTTAAACAAGAGAAATATGAAAAAATTAATTCTGAAGGCACCTATGTTTGTTGAGCATCTAGGCAAGTTCAATAAGACTCATTTAGTTCAATCTTTTGGTCAAAAGCTTTCAATACTATAAAACAAAATAAGTGCAAACAATTTGGATAACAAACTTAAAGGTAGCAAGCAGTGTCGGCGGCAACAGCCAGAGCCACATGGTATTGTCTTGTATAAAGAGAGTGTATGGATTCAGGGAGGAAAATGTAATTCTCCCTCTTTACAAAGCATTGGTAAGGCCTCATTTGGAATATGCAGTGCAATTTTGTGAATCCTGTGTACAAAAGGCCATCTTTGAAATGGAAAGGGTTTCAGAGAAGGGCATCTAAATTAATAAGGGGATTGGGGGAGATTGAATATGAAGAGAGACTGAAAAGTTACAATTACTTAACGGCCATACAATAAATATCTGGGGCACTTGTTCACCAATAGAACATGCCAAAGTGACACAGGACATCCCTTAAGACTTGAAGAAAAAGGTTTAGGATTCAAGCTCTAAAGGTTTTTCACACTGTGAGAACGGTAAAGCATTGAACTGTCTTCCAGTGGACGTTATGGCAGGTTCATTGGTCAGTTTAAAAAAAAGGCTGGATGAGTTTTGCAAACAAGGAATGGTT
The DNA here is from genome assembly GCA_019447015.1 of Hymenochirus boettgeri. NCBI lineage: Eukaryota > Metazoa > Chordata > Amphibia > Anura > Pipidae > Hymenochirus > Hymenochirus boettgeri. The sequence goes on along the minus strand of CM033475.1, from coordinate 113,066,058 downwards.
TGCAAGTTATCTGGTATTGATACATCAAGTAGATTTGATCCAGGAAATTTCCGATTGCCACTTGGTATCGGAAGGATTTTTTCCCCCTTCATAAATTCCATTTTTTTTTTTTTTTGCCTTCCTCTGGGATCAAAAGTTAGGCAGGAAATAAGGATTTCCTAGATGGGATTTCAACCACCTCAAATACTATACTTACTATATTAATTAAAACCCATAAACTGTAATAAACGGTATAACACATTCTATCACACTTACAACACACATTCAAAAACAACGGTTAAAATGAAATCTTATCTGGTGCCGTCTTCTCTTCAGCAAGGTGGCGTCAAGTTTTAACTGTGCTTTGAGATACCCTGGAAAAGAAACAAAAAGCTCAGTCCGTAGTGGGTGTGCAAGTATATGTATGTGTTGGAGAATAAGGCAAACTTACCTTGATTTGCTGAGGGGATCCAGCCTTTATTCTGCACATCCAGCTCCTGACTTGGTTGGGGAGAGTGCAGCACCTTTTTGTTTGGGAAAACTTTGGACAGCTCAGTTCTGAAACTGGATACCCTGAAAAAGAAACAAAAAGCTCATCACGTAGTGTGTGTGTGTATGTAGACATTAGTGTTATGTACAGTATTGTTTGAGAATAAAGGCAAGGACTTACCTTGATTGCTGAGGGGATCCAGCCTATATTCGCCACATCAGCTCCTGACTTGGTTGGAGAGTGCATCTTTCTTGCAGATTGAAGACTCGGCAATACACAGTGGTCCAGTAGTGGGTTAAATTTTAGTTGGAGGTGGACAGTCCCAGAAAGTCCAGCGGTATCCCACAAAGACGGTCCCAGAAAGTCCAGCGGCGTTCTAAGAAGCAAGACACCCCACACACCAGTGCCCACAACCCCCACTCAACCAGCCCCAGCAACCCCCCCTCACAGGCCCGCAGCCCCCCACCTCACAGGCCCTAGCACCCCCCTCAGTCCCAGCAACCCCCAGTCAGGCCCAGCAACCCCCAGACTCCGGCCCCCACCCTCAACCAGGCCCACCAACCCCCTTACAAGGCCACAGCCCCTCACAGCCCAGCAGCAGCCTCCAACTCATCTGCTGCTCCTCTATCAGGGCCCAGCAGCCCCCACTTAACCGCTATCCTACAGACACCCACCCCCATGGCCAGACAACCACCCCCCCCCCCCCAACCCACCCAATGTTCCTTACCCAGAATGCTCCATCCACAGTATGTGTCAATCACATATTTGCACAGGTCAGCACCACCCAGTTAGAGGCTCCTCCCCTCTGCGCTCAATGGCTTGCCTTATCCCTTTTTATTCAAGTAAGGCCATGCCCCCCGCATACATCATCGCATACACTCGCATGCATTGGAATCCTGCCGCTGATTGGGCATGCTCCATGATGCCAAGGCAGTGGTTTACTTGTTAAAATCATCACCTGCCTTGTTTGGATACCGGCTCGCTTCCTTAGCGGTGGTTCTCCTCCTCTCCTCACTGACGAAGCGTCGCCTCTGTCTTGTATTGATGCAGCGCATCTTCCTCAATCCTCCTCCACTGACCAGAGCACTGTGCCGGTAAGCAGAACAAAGTTTTTTTCTGGGACACAAAATGCCGCTTCTCTGACCTGAGACATGAATGGCCGCGCTCTGCATCATTGTCTCAATTTGGCTCATTAGCGAGACGGTCTCTGCTATTACCTAGCTAAGGAATCCGCATAAGTGTTATTGTGAATTGGGGGCATTTTTTTTCCCATAGCAATAATGGTACAATCCACAAATGTGGATATTTCAACAGATGTTTCATGGTCCCTAAATTTAAACGCGATACCCAAACACAGACCTTTCTATTCACATGGAAGCCATACTTCAGGGTATTGATAGTCAAACAAATACATTTTCACACTCATCCCTAAAGTTAGTTTAAATGGCCACTACTATGCAAAAAAACAACCCTCACCAGCGTACAACACACACCACCTTTTTAATTGTGTGTGGGCAGCCTACTTAAAGGCTAAATATTTTTAAAAATAAAGGTTGAGAATCCCAATAAAAGAGTTTTATGGCTGTCAAACACAAAGACATACGCCCCCTCAACCAGACCCCATACACCACCTACTGACATACCCTCCATTTCTGTACATGCCATACTGACCCTGACCCTTCCATTTTCATGGCAGCCATACTTAAGAGGTAACTATAGTCCAAAAACTTGGAGCAATAATACAAAGTAGTTTGTTTTTATCTTCCAACCTGACACAGGGACACACACCCACTTAGCTACCACATTCATTCATGTGGCAAACCTAAATAACGGCGTAAGTAATAAAAAAAAAAGCATTTGGAAAAATCATTCAAAAGTCTTTGATCCCCCAACCGACACGGTACACATACCAACTGACCTACGTTAATTTAATTATGTGATAGCTATATTTCCAAGACTAAGTAAAACCAACATAGTTTCCCATCAGTGGCATTATTGACTTTTACAAGTCTGAAGCACAAACACACACATTCCCTTCCAACATAAGTACGTTTACAATAGTGATGTAAGGTTTCAAAAGTTGAATATATGTTATGACAGCGACCATTCCAATTCAGCATTGGGGAACAACTACAAACTGAAAATGTATCCCTAGTAGAGAAAAAGGAAAGCACCTGGGTGAATCTTTAGTGCTTAGTCAGTTGTTGAGGCATTACTTAAGTTTATCACATTAAAATAAACCGATTTGTAAAAATGCAATCTAAAAATGACTAACATTCAAATTCTTTTTCCATAGTTTAATAAATGATGTCATTATTATTAAAAATATCCACTCCAGAAAAATATATTTGCCTTGTCAAATGACATATTCACAGTAAATAAAAAACATCAAAATTGCTATGCCTGTTGGTATTAAATCTTGACATATTTTTATTAAGAAGACTAACGTTATGGGGCCTTTTAGTTCGCGCCATATTTTGTGGCATTTTGGGGTTTTTAGGCCTCCCATGATTTATCCCAATGAGTCTTTTCACAGATCTCCAAAAGATATTGCAGAATGACAAAAACGTATTCATCCCAAGCTTTTTCTCATAATTTTTGGTTACCCCCAAGCCTTTTTTGGATTTAGGATGTGTTTCGAAAATCTTTTGCTCCCTTTTGGCTGGAAGATTTGGATGTATACATTAAATTGTGAATGAATACATATACATTGACAAGAAGCCACATTTAGAACAATGAGATAGGGAGAGTAGTCCTATTTTACACACAGAGAGTAGACAGACTATTAGAAAGAACTACGTAAAAGGAATCATTTGTTTTTAGTGAAAGCACAGCAACAAGGGTCGAGCACTAGTGATAAAGAATACAAAAAGCAGACATTTGTGCTGGATATTAAGACACCTTAACAATAATGAAGTGTATGTCAAATTGAACTCAAATTCTCTCAATATGACTACAAATTTAACTTAAATGACATTTTGCAAAGAGCTAGGCGTCTCAAGAAATATGATTGATTGAGATTTTGTGCGCTTTTTGACAAAGAAGACCTGTCACTCTGTTTTTTTAGCACATTACCAAACTAATACTAAAAGCTATGAATCCACCAGTCGTCTATATGTAGCGGGGTATAAAAACGGTTTTAAAGTCCCCTTCAATATATCTGGATAATTGTTAGCATACCTGCAGTACTAATCACACGCTCCATATGTAAGAGACCCACTCATGTAATTACTATTCTCATTACGTGGTGTTACCAGATGAACCAGTATTAACACTAGGCGTAAATAGCCTTTATACATCTAGTAGACATAACGGCCTGGTATAGCCCGCTATAGAAGAGAAACTTCTGGGGAGTTGGGCTTTGAGGTGACCTCAAGCTTCCTACTTGAACTCTACATATGGTGTGTTTATTTACAATTATTTTTGTTTAAAATGACATTATATTCACTCCAGGGCACTGCCATGGCAGTAATTTAGCACTCGACATATGCCATTTATATATGGCAGTCCTGGAGTATGACTTTATATATAATAATAACTTGTTTCAGAACACAGTTACTATACTTACGTTATGTGGATTACCTATTGCTGATGTGGATAGGGCCAACTAGACACCCTAATGGAGTTTTGAGTATATGATACCGTGAATGACACTCATAGTTTCTCCTACAAGGTTGATGACACTATGATGCACTACTTGGATCCTCCAAGTGTATAGAGAGAGGAACATATATTAGCGGATATGGTACACTCAAGGACACTGATAGAAACAATATATTACACTATCAAAGTTACCACCCCACACATATGAAAGACTCTATCACATACACACAGTTTATGATGACAAACTTATAGTAATCCAATCCGGACACATATAATTGAGGAGAGGTTAAAGGAGATGAGTCGAAAATTTGAAGAAAGAGGGTATCCACTAGAGTTAGTAGAAAAGAAGAAAGATGGTATCCACTAGAGTTATTAGAAAAGACAGTAGAAATAAACTTTAAACAGAATCCGAGGTAAGACCTTTTAAAATCAAGACCAAAAGAAACAACATGATAAAAGGATAACATTTAGTGAGTACCTTTAATACAAAATGATAAATTATATAGAATTGCTCGGCCGTCTCCGTTTGATGTGAAGTATTTAAATCGTGTCCCTCCACATTTGTTTTTATTATGGAACCGAGAAAGAAGTATGAATTTTCCTGTAGTACCTTCTCTCCTAATCTCTATTCTATTCAGGTACATTAGAAGCTGCTAAAGGTGTCATCATTGACTATTTATACATTTGTAACATTTGGATAGGTAGTAACCATTTCAAATGAGAATTGTTTAAAAACATCACTAAGGTCGGTCACAATACTTTTGCATAAAAGTCTGCTTAGGTACAGGAAAAAAAACTTTCAAATTGTTGGGCAGTACACTTCTTTTCTAAAATTGATAAGTTGCTGTAGAGTAGCTTCCCCCTTCCAATCACAGACAACGGCTGCCAGCTATTAATTTAGCTGAGGCATCCCAGTCCAGTAAGTTTCTTCTAACTTTTTTTACAAATACACAATGCGTTTAGGGTTGGGAGGGAGGAAACTACACTACTTTTTTTGAGGTTAAAAATAGGTACCTCGGCTTTTTTAAAGCCTGAAAACCTGGATTATACTCTAGTATATACAGCAGTTGTTGGTTGTTTCCCTATTTTTATGCCTAGGTATTTTATGTGGGGGGTGAGCTACATGTAGGGTAATAATGTAGCTCTTTGGCCACATGATTTTGTTCCTGCTGGTAAGTAATTGCTTTTGTCTGAAAATTCATAAATTTCAAGTAATTTAATATTTTGGGTAATACTTTTAAAGGGTTTTGCAGAAAAATAAGTAGATCCAAAATTACATACATATAATATGTAATCTCCTTGAATTATGTCGACTGAGCTACCGTGTATATCTGAACAAAGGCTCCAAAGGAAGGTCAAACAAGTGGGTAGATAGAGCAAGGGCACCCCTGAAGAGTACCTTTTAAAAAGTGGGAAGTGCCTTGGGTTGGAAGTGCTATCCATACTGGGGTTAGGCATTGAAGTGAACATAAAGGCCAATAAAAATTATACAGTCAATAACTAATAACATTTTTATTGTTTTTTCTAGGCAAACACACACAATGCAATACTTGAGTTTTAAATAATGTTGCATCTACTGCCTATTTGTATGTTATATTGAATAAAAAAGAGGGTAGAAAACAGGAGAGAAAGGAAGAGTTGGGAGTGTGTAACTTGTTCAATTGAATCGCTATTACATCTTCTGGCGTTTTCCATAGGTATATAATTTATTCTTCATTATATCTAATTGATTCTTTTGTCGAGTGAACTAAAACATAAATAAACTGCTAAATAAAACATGAATTTAGATAGCACCTTTCTTAAGTTAATGGTAATTATATTTTCTATATTGAAAGTATTTTTTAAAATGATAGTATGGCTTTATTTTTTTATAGATTTTTACAATGTGCATAGATATTTGAGCAATTGACAACATATAAAACATACACACAGAAGATATAAACTTATATTGTGTATTTTAAACTTATTGTTCTTTGTGATGAATTTGTAGCTATCAAATTTTAACCTCTTCCGCCACCGATCGATGATTCTGGCAGTTTGAGTATTCACTGCACAGATCGTGAATATACGATCTGTGCAGTGAATACTCAAACTGCCACAGATCGTGAATATACGATCTGTGGCTTCCCCCCTCCCAAAAATTGTTTCCCCCCTGCTAGGGCCGATCGGGGGGCAGCATTCAACTGCCCCCCTAGCCCCCTCGACCCCCCCTCAGTTTGGTGCAAATTCGAGGGGGGGATCAGGAGATATCCCTACCTTTTCCTGCATCAGCCGGTCCCACGAGGAGGAAGTGAGGAGGAGCTCTTCAAAGACCGAAAGGGAGACCCCGGTGACTCACAGAACTTCCTCCTTCACCGGGGTCTTCCCATAGAGTGGTGTAAGACTGACACCTAGTGGTCTAGTGGAGGTACTGCAGCCTGATCTACATTTAGATCATGCTGCAGTCCCTGGTATAGCAAAAGCTGTCAAGCTGCCAGCTTTACTATACATTTTGTGAATGGAACTCAGTCTTTGCTACTTAGCGAAGACTTAGAAAAAAAATGGGGACAGAAATCAAAATTTGGTGATCACTTCTGATCACCAAATTATTGATCTTTGCCAATGAATGAAAAATCACTTCCTGGAAAATGATTTCCGGGAAGTGATTTTTCCGATCGGATTTCGAATGGGAAAACGGGCATTTATGCCCGTATTCCAAGTTCGGTATCATTCCCTAAGATGATTTGATGATCATCTTTGGGAATGATCCCCCAAAAAAAGGGGAAATGCACACAAAAAAAATCTTAAAGTGATACACACACCTTTTTTTTTTTTTACCCTAAAACTATAAATAAGCAAAAAACTTTGTCTTCTCCAAGCTTCCCAATGTCCCAGGTGATATCGGTAAAGTAAACGCAGATCATTTATTTGTTGGATTTCAAGGGAAACTAAGCCTATTTTAGTAGGAAATTTTGCAGAGGTACCAAAAAAAGACCGTATTGATTTATTAGGATCAGTAAAGTGTGCAAAAACTTGTGTGACTCTCCGTACTAACTGGTTTTCCACTAAAAGGGTGAGTGGAGATAGGGGTGGGGGGAGGGTTGTGGCGTTTTTTAATTTTTTCTTGTAATTGCAATTGCGCATGGATCCCATTTGAGCTAGTTGGTGGCCCCGTCTCTGTTTGCACCCACCCTTATGGCATACCGTTTGATTCAGGACATGTGGGAGATTGCCGTTTAGTGTGTTTTTTACTTGCCGAGTGGGTTTAGGTAGGATTTCAACCATTGAGTCCTCTTATTTTATTTTTTCACAAAATCTCCTAAAAGCACGGAGTTCTATGGATAACAGCGCCTGGAATTCTTCATGTATATACGAAAGCATGATACCATCACGTAGCTGAAGGTGTGTAGCTTCCAAAAATATATAGTTTGTGGGTGGAATTTCCAAGTTGATTAGGCCGGGTTCAAATTACAGAACACTTTGATTTTTTTCTTGTAATTGGACTTGTGCATGCGTCCAATTTGAGCTAGTTGGTGGCCCCGTCTCTGTTTGCACCCACCCTTATGGCATACCGTTTGATGCAGGATATGTGGGAGATTGACATTTAGTGGGTTTTTTTGCTTGTCAAAAGGGTTTAGGTAGGATTTCAACCCTTGAATCATCTTATTTTATTTTTCACAAAACCTCGTAAAAACACGGACTTCTTTGGATCAGTGGGTCTGGAATTCTTCATGTATGTATGAAAGCATGGCATTGTAACATAGCTGAAGGTGTGTAGATTCCAAAAATATATAGTTTGTGGGGAGAATTTCCATGTTTCGGGACTGTTTCCTTAGAAAAAGTGTAGGCTGTTCAAATTACAGAGCACTTTATTTCTAAGTTACGGGGGTGTTTTGTTGAAAAAACTGCAGACTGTCCAAATTCGGAGTTGGCTAAATATTTTTGCCGTTTCTGAGCCATCGTGCATTGTCTCACTTTGTGGCTTTTCGCTTCCACGTCCGCGTGTGTAACCACACATATGGCATACCGTTTGATTCAGGACATTTGGGAGATTGATATTTAGTAAAAAATATATAGTTTGTGGGGAGAATTTCCATGTTTCGGGACTGTTTCCTTAGAAAAAGTGTAGGCTGTTCAAATTACAGAGTGATTCTTTCTTAATTGCATTGTGCATGCGTCCCATTTGAGCTAGTTTGGTGGCCATGTCTCTGTGTGCATCCACGCATATGGCATAACGTTTGATTCAGAACATGTGGGAGATTGATATTTAGTGGGGGATTTTATTTGTGGGGGGCATTTCCAAGTTTTGGGGCTGTTTGAAATTACAGAGCACTTTGATTTTTTCTTGTAATTACACTTGTGCATGTGTCCCATTTGAGCTAGTTGGTGGCCATGTCCCTGTGTACATCCACGTATATGGCATACCGTTTGATTCAGGGCATTTGGAAGATTGATAATTGACAAGTTTTTTTTACATGACATGGAAATTTGCCATGATTTTTAACTTTGAATTGTATTTTTATACATTTTTCCTGAAAATCTGGTAAAAAAGCGAAATTTTACATGAAACTGCGCTCATACCATTGGTGGTATGCATAAAAGAATCACACCATTGTGTAGCTGAAGATGTGTAGATTCCAAAAATATATAGTTTGGGGGGGTATTTCTAATTATAGAGGGGTGTTTAGTCTGACAAATCTGAAAAGTTGCTGTAATTGGGCCATTGTTCATTGGCTCACTTTGTGGCTAGTTGATTCCACGTTTGCGTGTGTAACCATACATAGGGCATACCGTTTGATTCGGGACATTTGGAAGATTGATATTTGGTAACTTTTTTTTACATTACTTGTGATTTTGGCATGATTTCTACCGTTGAGAGTGTTTTTTTCCAAATTTTTTAGAAAATCTGCTAAAACTGTGAACTTCTACGAAGAACTGCGCCCACACCATTGATGGTACGAATGAACAAACTACAGAATTTCGTAGATAAAGGTGTGTGGATTTGAGAAATATATGGTTTGTGGGGGTTGTTTTGTGGGGAAAAATTGCAGACTGTTCAAATTCAGATTTGGCTGAATATTTTTGCTGTTTCTGAGCCATTGTGCATTGTTTCACTTTGTGGCTTTTGAGTTCCACATCCACGTGTGTAACCACACATATGGCATACCGTTTGATTCAGGACATTTGGGAGATTGATATTTAGTAACTTTTTTTTACATTCCATGAGTTTTTGGCATGATTTCTACCTTTTGAAGTTGGTTTTTGTTCATTTTTTCAGACAAATGCGAACTTCTACGAAGAATTGCGCCCACACCATTGATGGTATGAATGAACAAGCTACTGTGATACATAGCGCTTATACTCGGGTCGGCTTATACTAGAGTATATACGGTATATAGAATTGAAATATTGCCTCTTGTCTGAATTTCAAGGGTCACATATTCCCATAGTAACTGACCCAATTCAGTGAATATTAAAAATGGATGCTGAAAGGAGGCTGGTCTCATGAATTTACACCTGTCTGGCAGAGGCCAACTTTACCACAGACACCTTAAATGTAATACATAAATGGTCCAGATACATTCCTACATTAGAAACAGCTGATTGGGAAGACCTATCAGAGTCACACCCCAGGGCATCACAAGCGGCAAACAATAAATTAATTGAATGTTATATTTTGCATCAAGTGTATTTGACACCAAACAGATTAGCCCATATGTCCCCAAGATATTCAGGCGAGTGTCCTAGGTGCTGTGAACCCTGGGCAGATTTCTGGAATTTGATATGTCTGTGTTCCCCCATTGTTAGATTCTGAAACAGAGTGGTCAGGATATTATCTGAAATCTTGGACACAGACGTTAAATTGGAACCTAAACTTTGCATGCTGGGCATTCCCGAGGTGGCCTCTTGGTCAAGACATCATTTGATGTTTTTATGTGGGGCATGGTTTTACACAAGCTATTGTTTTGGATTGGATGCCTCCAAAGCCTCCCAAAATCAAAATGTGGAAGGAAATGATCAACACCACCATCCCCTATGTAAGATTAATTTGTTGGCTGTCCTGACAAATTTTGAGTTCGCAGTATATGGTACGATCATATGGGTATGAACATACCAATAGAAATCAGTCCTCAATAAATCTAAATGTGAAACGTAAAGTTCCTTTCATAACCATTGCCTCCTCTTCTGTTTCCCAAGTACAACTACATCCTCTGTATAGATCATAACTGGTACGCATTTCCATATCCAACACTGTGTCTTGTTTTAGTCTGAACTGCTTATGTTATTAACCCAGAAATATTTTGAATAGGGTCAGTTAGTTACTTCTACCTGTCTTCTGTCACCTTACAAATGAGTTTGTGTGTTTAAGTGATGGAATATTCCCTGCTAGTCCTTGTTGCACAGCTGGTGATTACTTTGTTGTGGTAATTGCCCTTGGCTAATAACTTAATTTCCCTGTCCTGTGTCTGATTTTATCCCCATAAATTTAGACACAGCATAGGGGTTAACTGTGCAGAGAAGAATATCCAAACTGAAGCTCATCCACAGTGAAGATTTCCTAAGTGTTTAACAAGGGAGTTCAACAAGGAGAATGACGAGGAATACACTACCACTACCTGATGTTTTTGGATTTTCAATAATGTATACAATTGTGCTCTACTTATTATGTCTTATCTACTCCCTGGCTCCAAAATCTCCTTCCCATTAAATTACCTTGCTATACCTATTCTGTCTTTATCTCTGCCTCTCTTCTTCCATCCGTTTATCAGTATTCCTTCACACTCTATCAGCACTTACAAAATGCTGTTCCTTTCACTAAGTCCAAACATCCCAGGAAACTTCAGTATAAATCCCTAGCCTACCTCTACTCCCTTTTTTTTTCTTGCTGCTGGGGATATTGCTCCCAACCCTGGACCATTTCCATCTGCTGTCGTCCTTGCCTTTCTATCCCCCCTACTTATTATTTTCGAGGCTCTAATCCTTCTAATATCATAACCGTCACTACTTTTTTATCTTCACTTCTTTTTCATTTTACTGTGACGTCTTTAATACATGCTCTCTTGCAAACAAACACACCTTTATTCATGACCAGTTCTGTTCTAACTCCTTTCATCTCCTAGCTCTTACGGAGACTTGGATCTCTCAACATGATACTGCAGTTGAAGCTTGATTATGCATGGTGGTCAATCTTTCTCTCATTCGCCTCGTTCCTCAGGACAGGGTGGAAGGTAGGTCTTCTGTTTTCCCCTATCTGCCGCTTTAAACTTGTTTCTCTTCCACCCTCTGTTGCTTTTTCCTCATTTGAAGTCCAAATATATCCAAATGATTCCCTTGAATCAACAGGATAACTACCTGCCAGATTCTATGTTCTGGAATCTTTCACCCCGTCACCCATTCTCTCTTCAACCTCCTGTTGTCTTCGGCACCTACAATGTGTCCCCTTGATCCCATGCCCTCCTTCTTACTCAGACACTGCGCCAAAATCATTTCCCCTGCTCGTGCACTCACATTTTTAATTCCAGAATTTTTGTTCTTCCTTTTAACATGCGTGCGTCAAACCTCTTCTTAAAAAACTCTCTCTAGACCCTACCTGTCTCTCGAATTACCACCCAGTCTCCTATTTTGTCATTTGTGTCAAAACTCTTGGAACGTCTCATCTCTACGCGCATTACTAAATACCTGCATGCTAATAACCTATTGGACTCAGGATTCGGACCGGGTCATTCAACTGAAATGCCCTCTGCAAAGTCTCAAATGACCTAGAAACTGTCAAGGGACAATCCTTGACCTATCGGTAACCTGTGATACTGTGGATCATTCTCTTCTTTTGCAAATTCTAGATTCTCTTGGCTTCCGAAATCAAGCTGCGGCGTGGTTGTCTTCTTATTTCTTTAACGGATCTTTCTTGGTCTCTTTTGCTAATAAGACTTCCTGGCAAGTTCCGCTTAGTGTGGGGGTCCCTAAGGACTCGGTTTTAGGACCCTTGCTGTTCTCCCTCTACACTATATCTCTGGGAGAAATAATTGGTTCTTTTGGATTTAAGTATCACTTATACGCTGATGATACCCAAATTTACATGTCCACCCTCGCGCTAACCCCTGAAGTTCAATCCCAAATCTCTAAATGTTTGCTCTCTATTTCTTCCTGGATGGCGCACCGCTGCCTTAAACTCAATCTAAAATGGAAATAATCATTTCCCCCCATAAACTGGGACCATGTCCACCCTTCTCCATCTCTATTGACAAAATGGTCATTAACCCAGTTGAATCTGCCCACTAATGTCACAGGACGCCTTGTGTGAAGTTGTGGGAAATAAGTCAACCCAGGCAACAAAAGATCTTTTACTATTAGAGGAGCTTTATTATAATGCACCAGTATCAAGCCCAACCATATCCTACCAAGTAAGCACTGTCTTTGGAATGCAGTCCCTGGGATCTCTGGGCTCCACTGCCTTGGCTCCAAACTGCTGGGCTGCTGCTGGCATCTCCTGGGATGCGGAATCCTTCCTGGCTCCTGGATCCCTTGCTATCAAGCTAAGAGACAGGGTAGTGGCTTACAGCTCTGAGCTGCTAGACTTAGCACGCTCTAAGCATATGTCCTAGCTCTCTTCTCCCTTGCTCAGCTTTCCATTCTGGCAAGCCCTAGTCTGCTTCCTCCTGCAGACTAGCCTCCTGTATCCCTTGCTTTTAAGCTAAGGGGCAGGATAGAGTTAATCAGCTCTTAGCTGCAGGATACTGCCTCAGCATGTATCCTAGATCTCTCATTGTCTATGTGCTTCCCCCTAATGTGGACTTAAGCTGTTCTTTTTATTCCCACATTCCCTTTTGAAATGTAAATGACCAACCTTCAACCAGCAGCCAATCACCAGACTTACTGAACAGGAGACCAATCAGCAATTACCTAACTCAATCCATCCACATAGCCAAGCTGGCACCATACTGGAGTTTTACCCATTGAGCCATCTTGTGGAAAAAGGACTAACTGCATATCCCCAACAGTGTGCTTGGTACATTTTACATATACATTATTTACATAAGATATAATTTTGGGAAAGGTGATGCCTGAATGAAACAACATTGTATAATTTATTCAAGACTGGGCACCACACTCCCTTACATAGCAATTACTCAATGTTATTACAGACCCCTGGTGCTCCATCACAGCTGCCTTAGAGTAAGCTTTGACTCCTCTCTTTCCTTCCATCATCACATTAACAATGTCACTAGGACGTGTCATTTTCTCTGCAATATTGCCAAGATCTGCCCTTTTTTCTCTTGCTCCACTACTAAAATGCTCATGTATGCCTATTTGGCTGCATGAGAGACCAAATGAGAGACCAAAAATACAATACATACATATAGGCCACAGGAGAAGCTGTCAGCTCATGCAGCCAAATAGGCAAGTACCAATAGGTTAGGACCCAGTTAAAGAAAGCAACCTTGATGTGGTGACTGGGCTTAAAATAATTTGGCCAATTTATTGAGCTAATTTGGCTAATTATTGAGCCTTCTTTTAACCTTTTAACCCTATAACTGCCACAGATCGTATATTCACGATCTGTGCAGTGAATGCTCAAACTGCCACAGATCGTGAATATACGATCTGTGGCTGTACCTTTAAAAAAAAAATTGCGGCGCTAGGGGCGATCGGGGGGCTGCATTCAACTGCCCCCCTAGCCCCCTCGATCCCCCCTCAGTTTCGTCCAAATCCGAGGGGGGGATCGGAAGATATCCCTACCTTTCCCTGCAGCGAACTTGGAAAACATTCCAAGTTCGTTATCATTCCCAAAGATGATTTGATGATCATCTTTGGGAATGATCTAAAAAAAAAAAAAAGGGAAAGCACACAAAAAAAATCTTAAAGTGATACACACACCTTTTTTTTTTTTTTTTACCCTAAAACTATAAATTAGCAGAAAACTTTGTCTTCTCCAAGCTTCCCAATGTCCCCGGTGATATTGGCAAAGTAAACGCGGATCATTATTTGTTGGATTTCAAGGGAAACTAAGCCTATTTTAGTAGGAAATTTTGCAGAGGTACCAAAAAAAGACCGGATTGAATTTTTAGGATCAGTAAAGTGTGCAAAAACTTGTGTGACTCTCCGTACTAACTGGTTTTCACTAAATACCACTAAAAGGGGGAGTGGGGATAGGGGTGGGGGGTGAGTTGTGGCATTTTTTTATTTTTTCTTGTAATCACCTTATTATATTTTTTAAAAAATCTCCTAAAAAGCACAGAGTTCTATGGAGTACTGTGTCTGGAACTCTTCATGTATATATGAAAGCATGGCACCGTAACATAGCTGAAGGTGTGTAGGTGTGTAGATTCCAAAAATATATAGGTTTGTGTGGGGTATTTCTAAGTTTCAGAGCCGTTTCCTTTGAAAAAGTGTAGACTGTTGTAATTACAGAGCACTTTGATTTTTTTCTTGTAATTACACTTGTGCATGTGTCCCATTTGAGCTAGTTGGTGGCCACGTCTCTATGCACATATGGCATACCGTTTGATGCAGGATATGTGGGAGATTGACATTTAGTGGGTTTTTTTGCTTGTCAATACAGATGTCCGAACTTCGCAAAATCCGGTCCGCTCGAGGATCCATGAATTTTCGGAAAAATTCGAAAATCCGCGAGCGGACCCATTAAAATGAAAAATATCCTCGAAATTCCGAGATTTCTCGTAATTTCGAAAATTTTCGAAAATACAAGTAATCCACAGTTTGGAAGTTCGGAAAATCCAGAAAAATCCGCCGTTCGCAAACGGGATAAATCCGCGGCGGATCCGGGTTCGGATCCGCGAACCAGCCATCCCTACTTGTCAAGTGGGTTTAGGTAGGATTTCAAACCTTGAATCATCTTATTTTTCACAAAACCTCCTAAAAACACGGAGTTCTTTGGATCACTGGGTCTGAAATTCTTCATGTATGTATGAAAGCATGGCACCGTAACGTAGCTGACGGTGTGTAGATTCCAAAAATATATAGTTTGTGGGGGGAATTTCCATGTTTCGGGACTGTTTCCTTAGAAAAAGGGTAGGCTGTTCAAATTACAGAGCACTTTGATTTTTTCTTGTAACTGCATTTGTGCATGCGTCCCATTTGAGCTAGTTGGTGGCCACGTCTCTGTGTACATCTACGCATATCGCATACCGTTTGATTCAGAACATGTGGGAGATTGATATTTAGTTGGGGGTTTTATTCGTGGGGGGCATTTCCAAGTTTTGGGGCTGTTTGAAATTACAGAGCACTTTGATTTTTTTCTTGTAATTACACTTGTGCATGTGTCCCATTTGAACTAGTTGGTGGCCACGGCCCTGTGTGCATCCACGCATATGGCATACCATTTGATTCAGGGCATTTGGAAGATTGATAATCGACAAGTTTTTTTTACATGACATGGAAATTTGCCATGATTTTTAACTTTGAATTGTATTTTTAAAAATTTTCCTGAAAATCTGGTAAGAAAGCAAAATAGTACACGAAACTGCGCCCACACCATTGGTGGTATGCATAAAGGAATCACACCATTGTGTAGCTGAAGGTGTGTAGAGTCCAAGAATATATAGTTTTGGGGGGTATTTCTAATATAGAGGGGTGTTTAGTCTGACAAATCTGAAAAGTTGCTGTAATTGGGCCACTGTTCATTGGCTCACTTTGTGGCTAGTTGATTCCACGTCTGCGTGTGTAACCATACATAGGGCATACCGTTTGATTCAGGACATTTGGGAGATTAATATTTGGTAACTTTTTTTTACATTACTTGGGATTTTGGCATGATTTCTACCTTTGAAAGTGTTTTTTTTTAAAAATTTTTAGAAAATCTGCTAAAACTGTGAATTTATACGAATAACTGCGTCCAAAATAAATGGTTTGTGGGGGTTGTTTTGTGGGGAAAAACTGCAGACTGTTCAAATTCAAAATGGCTGAAAATTTTTGCTGTTTCTGAGCCATTGTGCATTGTCTCACTTCATGGCCATTCGCTTCCACGTCCGCGTGTGTAACCACACATATGGCATACCGTTTGATTCAGGACATTTGGGAGATTGATATTTAGTAACTTTTTTTTACATTCCATGGCATGATTTCTACCTTTTGAAGTTGTTTTTTGTTAATTTTTTCAGACAAATGCGAACTTCTACGAAGAACTGCGCCCACACCATTGATGGTATGAATGAACAAACTACAGAGTTACATAGCTGAAGGTGTGTAGATTTCAGGAATATATAGTTTGTGGGGGGTATTTCTGAGTTACGGGGGTGTTCTGTGGAAAAAACTGCAGACTGTTCAAAGTCAGAGTTGGCTAAATATTTTCACTTATTGTGAGCCATTGTGCATTGTCTCACTTCGTGGCTATTCACTTCCACGTCTGCGTGTGTAACCTGGCATACCGTTTGATTCAGGACATTTGGGAGATTGATATATGGTAACTTTTTTTTACATTCCATGGGGTTTTGGCATGATTTCTACCTTTTTGAATGTTGTTTGATGTTCATTTTTTTTGTAAATCTGGTAAAAGTGCAAACTTCTACGAAGAACTGCACCCACACCATTGATGGTATGAATGAACGAACTACAGTGTTACATAGCTGAAGGTGTGTAGATTTCAGGAATATATAGTTTGTGGGGGGTATTTCTGAGTTGGGGGGAGTGTTTTTTATGGAAAAACTGCAGACTGTCCAAATACAAAACTGGCTAATTTTTTTTGCTGCTACTGACATTTGGCACTGGTCACACTCTGGGTTAGTTGGTAGCCATGTCTCTGGGTACACCCTTAAATGTGGCATACCGTTTTATTCGGGAGGTGTTAGGCTTTCATATTTGAGATGCGTTTGAACTTTCCTCCACAGTTTTTGGCTGAAATTTGCATTTGATTTTGCAAAAGGAAAATGTGAGAAAATAACTTACAATTGGACGAAGAGCTGCGCCCGGGTATCTGCATTTTGATCGAAACTTACCTCACTCATAAAATCCCGCGGGTGTGTAGTTTCTAAAAATCTCTCACTTGTGGGGATATTTTAGTTAATTTGGAAGATATTCTATGTTAACAGTGAGAAGTGGTTATACATTTTAATTTGGTGTAATATTCTTGAAGGTGCAGTTTTAGTTTGGGGGGGTCTCCTGTACAGGAAAAGTCAGGTACCTACATATATCTGGTATCGTTGTACTCGGGTGTATCAGAGCTTTTAGAAACCGTAACCTTAAGATAACTATAAGTAAAAATGGGAAAAATCCATGAAAATTTGCAATTTTTTAATTTTTTTTACATATTTTACCCATAATTTCAGTAAAATTTCCAGAAAAGTTACAAAATTTTGTTACCATGTACACTTTGTGCTGAAAAAAACAATGTATAATATTCCTGATTTGCTGCAAGGTTTCCTAATGTAAAATTAGTCTAAAGCGATTAAGGGCGAAATCCTGAAAATTCTTCTGGCAGTTAACGCAAAAAATAAAAATAAAAAATGAAATTCTCCTGGCAGTGAAAGGGTTAAAGGACAACAATATAAAAAAAAAACAAAAAAAAAAACAACATCACCCCCATAACATTTCCACACTTCCAGCAGCTAAAATCGCTTACTTACAACCGTGCTGCCCTCCTTTAGGAGCACTGCAAAGATGAGTGCTATAAGCCCAACTTCTAGACGACCCAGGGCCATGGTTAACATAACACTTGCCATTGGCTGGTGGGAATGTCTGCTACAACCTCTCTCCTCCTCCTCTGCCAGTCAAGCAAACTTGAAATGTCCTGTTGCTAGGATACAGTCTACATAATCAAGCTGATCAAGGGTGGGAGGAGGAGTGTTTTCTCGAATGCTAGTTTGAGTGACAGTTAGAGGCAGACAATCGTTACATCCCCTTCACAGCATGGCTAATGGAAGGCAGAGAGAGGCTTGAAATCAGGAAAAAAATGTATGGGGAGGTGCTGCATACCTTTTACTCTTTTTAAAGCAACCCCCCCCCCCAAAAAAAACATTGAGGAAATACAATTATCCTTTAAATCACTTCACTCTACTGCATCTCCCTACTGATCTTCTCTCTTGGTCCCATATGTTCCTGGCCATGCCCTCCGGTCCTCACAAGGAAATCTTCTCCACAAACCCCAAACTAACACTGCTTCCTCCATACTTTCTAATCTAGACTTGTTTTAGGTCCACACCAACTGCTACATACCCTTTTTTGCCCTTTTTTATTGCCATAGCAAGATTGAGTTTTAAAATCGTCAGCATACACACACTCCTTTCAAGCCAAGTTCAAAGTGTATACTTTCCCTTTTATCATAAAGGATAACTGTACTCTAAAAAAATTTATTTTTTTTCTAAAAAAGAGAAAACATGGGAAAGGGAGGCAAGATTGATTAATCCTACCTGCCTCACAATATTAATTTGTTGAAGAGTTGTGTTAAAGATAGTGCTGAAGCCAGGAGGAAGACTGGCAGAATCAGCTTTCTTTGGGCTGGTGCTCCTCACTGAAATAATATTGGGAGGTAGGAATTACCATTCCTATATCCCTGTCCCAAGTACTTTTCATTTTAATAGTTTTTTTTAAAAAAACTTTAAACAGACTATCGTTCTCATTTAATAATCCTATCTGTGTGACCAGCAATCTGTTTACAATAAAGGGATTTTACTTAAATGTGTAGTTATCTAAAGGTTCATACACTTCCAAATAATGTAGTTGAGGCGGATAATAGACAGGCAAATGGCAAAACTGCAATTGAATACTTTATTACATGTGGCATATAGACTTGAGAAAGGGTCCATGTGGCCTGAAACATGTTGTGTATTAGCCACATGTAATAAAGAATTAAATTGCAGGATTCATATCTTGCCATTAACCCACCTGTTATCCCCCTCATCTACATTATTTGTATTATCTTACCTGGGTGCACATTGGATGGATGCACAGAGTGGAGTAAAGGCTGCCTGACACCTAGGTGTTGATTACAAGTATATTTATACAAGGTTCATACACATGTCCGACCGAAAGCCTGTTTCGGGCAACAAAGCACCCATACAGAGAAGATTGGACATGCTTACACATCGTGCGTCGCAAGTTGTTGCAATTGCATGTGTGAATGAACTTTAACCCTTTTAGCGTCATACAGTTTTGCAATTTGCAACCTTTTTTGCCCGAAGAATTTTCAGGGTTTTGCTCTTATATGGTTTAGTGAAGTGTTGCGGTATGGTAACTCACAGAAAGCAGGGGAAATCATATGTCCTATTTTCAGTACAGCGTGTACTTTAACAAGATAATAGACTTTTGTGGAGATACTAAATTTCAGGGTGAAAAATGTCAAATAAACGGTAAAATTTGCAAAATTTTATAATTCTTGCCATTTTTATTTGGAAAAATAAAAAACATTTTTGAGTTTATGTACAAAAATTATTTTGTTTCTAAAAGCTACAACAAAACGAGAAATGTATAGGTACTCCACTACCTACACACCCTTAAGTTTTTTTTTTTTAAATTTCCTTTAAATACCAACGGGGAGATTCAATAATAATAATCACGTTACTTACCATATATACTCGAGTATAAGTCAATCAGAGTATAAGCCGAGGTACCTATTTTTACCTGAAAAATTTATAAAATCTGATTGACTCGAATATAAGCCGAGGGTAGAAATTAGTTGCCCTTTAAATGGACAGCAGAATTCCCATATATGAATCCCATACAGTAATAGCCACATCCAGTACCAGTAACTCCCAATTCCTTGGCACTCCAGGTGTTTGGAAAATACAACTCCCAGCATGCATTGTTGCTGGGAGTTGCAGTTAAATAAGATCGGATTGGTTGGGGCAAAATGTGCACCATTTTAAACGATAAGAACTTTTATTGAATTTATTAAACTGGTTAAAACCTCTAATATACTTCCTATAATGTGGACAGACCACAGCCTGATTGAAACTAGCATTTCCTAACACACCATTGCAAATCGCTCATGTCAGTGATGTTTAAACGAACATCAAGGATAACAGTGTTTATTCGAGATGCAGCACTACATGTTTCGGACCATATAGGTCTTTCATCAGGTGCAATACTGAAAGACCTTTACCCAACAATCTCATATATACACGTGATCATGATACCAGGTCCCATATTGCATATACAATATATACAAATGTACAAGTACACTACTATTACACTACCATTACCCATAGTCTGTCTTGTTCAACTTGGGGTGGTACTTAATCATAATCAAGCCGATGCATAGTAGGGAAGTGGACACCTACCCGCACGTCCCACTATGATAGAAGTAGTTCAACATCCAATCTGTAGAAGAAAAGGACCACAATATTAAAGTACAATACAACTTACAAGAAACATTTTATAACTAAAGCATCATTAAGGCCTAGTGTTTAAACAAACCTCTAGTGAAACTGGAGTATTAGAAGAACTATTATACCATATTAAAAACTATTTCAATGAAGACCTAGGATCAGTTTTCTTCGAAGGGGTCTTGTGGGAATCCCACAAAACAATGATAAGGAGGCATCATTAGATCCTACATCTCAACAATCGCCAAAGAAGCAAAAACACAAGTCCAGGTGTCTAAACTATAGACCTATTGCATTTCCTAATATGGACTATAAAACCATTACTAAAATCAGGGTAGATAAAAATCATTTAGGGAGATTCAATAAAAGTTCTTATCGTTTAAAATGGTGCTAATTTTGCCCCAAAGAATCAGATCCTATTTAACATTTGAAAGCTAACATCTGATTGGTTGGGGCAAAATTAGCACCATTTTAAACGATAAGAACTTTTATTGAATGACCCTGAATGTTTTTTTAAAAAAAATAAATATCCAATTTTTTTGATTTAAATCGGATTTCTATGATTTAAATCGGATTTTTATTTTTTTTAAAAATAAAATGCTTTTTGAGGAAAATATATTACTGTCCAAGGGTTATTCCACCATGAAATAAAGATTACTTTTTTAATTATGTAGAATAAGGCTGTATATGTTTAATTTTGGTAAATAAATTCCATTAATCCTTTTACAGTGTCATGCTCTTCCAGAGGTTTTTCTAATATTATTGGGCAGATTCTCTGCCTACAAGTTATTATAACAGATGCTTGGTTTACTTTTGCAGTTCTTAAAAACTGAATTTGACTCAGCAGAGATCACATGCCTCTTCTTCACAGCAAAAATGTAATAACATGAGTTGAGAAAAATACTTTAATCCGATTGTTCTACAAACCTATGAATACAGAATCAACCCCTTCAGTGCTAAGTTTCAAGAAGTTTAGTGAATAGAAACTATATTTTTCTGATTGTTTGGAGTGGAATAGATCTGGATGTTAGTTTCAACAAATAACATATGCTGTAATGTTATTGTTTCAGTTGAGTAAATCTATTTAAATTGTTATTATTCTAAAAATCTTCATCTACTTGCATATTAAGGTTATACCAGAAAGAATTAGTCTTTATGTAGAAAACTAGGATTTAAATCAAGCCTTACTGATTAGTGATTTAAATCATATCCACCCTGACTAAAATAATTGCTAATAGGATGGCATCTGTCGTGACCAATTAAATATACACCGACCAAATCGGCTTTATACAAGGACGCCAAGCCTATAATACTAAATGAATAATTCACCTTATAGTAATCATCAATTGTGAGCAAACAGAATCAGTAATACTCTGCTTAGATGCCAAAAAGGCATTTGATTGCCTGGACTGGCCATCTTATTTGCAGTACTGAGGCACTTTTTTTTACAAACTTCAAGCCCTATATTCTATGCTCATGGGTCAGGTCAAAATCCTAGGAGCCCTGTCAAAATCATTCAGCAAAGAGAGAGGTACAAGACAGGGATGCCCATTATCACAATGAAAAAGAGTTTGCTGCCTCCGTTTCTTTAGTAATGTAAAGATTCAAAATGGGCTCCACAATCCAGAAAGGGCCTCATCACTGCCCTGCAAAACTGGAACAAATCAGGAAAAAAAAAAAAAGACTGGAGTGAGCCGATAGCAGGTTTTAAACCATCCTTGTGTAGGTATTTTTATTGTAGAAGGAGTAGCACTCCTACTACAAGGAGTAGCTACTCCTTCTACAATAAAAATACCTACACACAGATGGTTTGAAACCTGCTATTGGCTCACTCCAGTCTCTTTTTTCCTAATGCCCATTATCATCTCTGCTCTACGCTTTATGCATAGAACCCCTGGCCACAAAAATTTGTCTCTTACAGGAAATTACTGGCATCTCTATAGGGCAATCGCAACGAAAAATACTGCTATATGCCAATGACGTCCTCCTTACACCTGTGTCTCCCTTCCCAATCTCTAACATATACTTGAAAAATACACAACACACGCGGGATACAAAATTGATCCCTATCCCACAACTGAAATTACTTCAGGTGAACGTCCCATACACATGGAAGACTTAAGATGTTTCCTATTTAGGGGTGCACATCACTAGACATTTCAAAGATTTATATTAAGCAACCTACACACCCATGATACCTCAATTCTGGTGTTATCTCCAGGTTTGCAATAAGTTATTACTCTCCTGGTTCAGGAGGATCATTGCATTAAAGATGACGATATTGCCTAAGCTACGCTACCTCATTATAACCTCCCCATTTTGATCTTAGATATGCTACAATGGAAAATTCAGATATTTATATAGGACCAGAAAGCTCAAAGAATCGGAAGAAAGATATCTTTAACTAAAGGTTCACAAGGCGGTCTTATTATATGCAGCTCAATTACACCCCCTAACACACTGGAGAACAGTAACCCCCCTAGCAAGATTAGTAGAAAAAAAAAATCTATCCCCTCACCTACTAACATTGATAACACCCTATATACCAACGCAATGCTCACAACCACTTAAATCTAGCACAAAGTGCACAGAAAATACACCCTGCTTCACCCATTTTCCTAATTAACCTGTTATACAAAACGAAGATATTCCTACCAATATCATTCCAGCACATTTTAAGCCCTGGGTGACATCCAAAATACAGAGGACCTACGATCTTATAGACCGGATTACTAGAACTCCATGAATTTAATGAATATGTACAAAAAAAACCCCCACTATGTTACTGTAAGTACCCCTAGATCAGACATTACTTTCAAAGTAAGGTACCTTCAGAGAATTTCATAACCCTGACCCCATTTGAGCATATTTTGATAAAAGATCCCAGACAGAAAGGGATCATCTCAAGCTTATATTCAATACTAACAAAACTACCCTCTGAACCATTTGTAAAACACCTCATTATGACACGATAGGAACAAACACTAAGGATATATATACCTATGGAGCAATGGAGTGTAATCTGAGAATCAGCTGCTAAGACTTCCATAAAAACACAATTTAAAGAAAAAGCCTACAAAGTAGTATTTGTACTGGTATTTCACCCCAGAACGGCTTAATAAAATGAATCACAAAACTCTTACAGATGCTGGGATCTCTCTATAATATTTAATGGGAAAGTCCAGCCCTGACCCCCATAGGGACAGGGTCACAAAAATAAGTGCTATAGATGAGAAATATCACACTAGAACCCCATACATGCCCCCCTCTCGCTTCCCATGTCAGGCCTTCCAATTGTAGGAAAGAAAGATATCATATTAGCGAGTAACCTTAAACCCCAAACACTGGAAACGTACAATAACCCTAACTTTATTAGATCTACATCAACATATTCAAGAAATCAGTCAAATGGAGCATTTAACAGCCTTCATCCCTGACAAACTAGACAGCATTTTTAGGGTGTGAGCTTAATGGGACATATTTTATGAAAACATTTTGGGAAATGTCTGAAGGAGTGTGGATAGGGAGGTAGAGGGACCTAAGGTGTCCCAAGTGATGTGGGGATTGATTCCCATAGGTTCTGTACTGGAAAGTAGAAAATGACTCACACATAATTGGAAAAGGACACAAATTATTTTGATTTATTACTATTATGTTATCCAATGTTCTAAATAGTCACCTTATTTGTTGTATGTATTATCTAAATTGGAATTATAAACACTGTTGACATGAGACATTTTTCTAGATATGCCTACAAGGAACCATCTCTAAAGCTGACAACAGATATTCAACGGATATGAAAAAAGAAATGTATAAAAAATATAGAAATATATAGAAAAAATATAGACTCCCATCATTCTATAAGACACAGATACCATAATGGATTCTATCCAATTTTATCAAAATTGAGAGATGTCTTTGAATTTACTTTGTGCATATCTCTTATAAATGCGTTTTGATTTTTTGTTGATTCAATTTTAATCTCAAAAATAGTTAAAAATCCTTGCTGCTTAACCAATCGTGTCTCAGCAAGTCTTGGCTGCCGGCCCAGCCCCTTCCTTGCACAGAAAAGGCACGGAAGACAAGAAGGCGGGAATGTGGACTGGTAAGTATATTTAGAGTTCGAATTTATGGTGTTTAGACAAGTGTTTAGACCATAGGTCTAGGTTATGCAGGGTTTTCAGTAGGCAGAAGAATTTTTGTTTAGGGGGTGCACATACCCTTTAAGTGAATTTTCGTTGGATTCAGTTCAGGTGGGTGATAAACTTAAAGGGACAGTTCAGTGGAAATTATCAATATTTGTTAAATTGTTAGTTTGTGTTATACCTTCTTAGGTATTCTACATATTCTCTCACATTTTAAAAAATCAGTTGATTTCATACCCTTTGCTGTTCCCTGCTGTTGACATTAGTGAGCTGACATTTCAGGTTCTAACGGTCCTTCTTCTTCCCAGGATGCACCACTTCCTTGGAATGTTCCTAACAGTTATTTCTACCGATTGGCTGTTGGATGGGTCAAACATGCTCAGATCTCTACTGAGCAACTGAATCAACCCAGGCGCTAGGTCAAGGGCAAAACCATAACGGTCTCTATTAGGGGTCCTGCAAACAGGAAGTCAGTATTTTGGTTGCAGTTATTTATATACAGACACAATGCTGAATGGGCAGGTTAAGGTCATTGGGATGAAAAAACACTGCTCTTTTTTCTCAAAAGTATATGTATTTCCACTGAACTTCCCTTTAAAAGGACATGTCCAAAAAATACCTCCAAAAA
This sequence comes from Hymenochirus boettgeri, assembly GCA_019447015.1. NCBI lineage: Eukaryota > Metazoa > Chordata > Amphibia > Anura > Pipidae > Hymenochirus > Hymenochirus boettgeri. The sequence goes on along the minus strand of CM033475.1, from coordinate 113,040,957 downwards.
GATTAGTTGCGTTTAATCCGTACCTTAATCTGACGCTCCCACAATGAGATATAATTAATTTTAGTTCAGCTGATCCCTCGCCGGAAGTCCTGCCTCCTGCCTAAAACAAGATCATGTGCAACACACAAAGTAACCCTGGAAAAGTTGTAACTCTGTAAATATGAGAATGATTTTAACAGAGTAGGATTACATGCCTGATCTTTGTTTTTTGCTTCCTCCTTATTATGTCCACTGCACAACCAGAACTTGAAATAAATTCAAATCAAAAAATATTTGGCTTATGTGATGGACAATATAACAAATCAGTGGTGACTCCTGAACGTGAAGTCATCGGTTTTTCGTGCATCTTTTTGTGTATAGCTAGCTTTAGGGGTAAATTGTATCATTTGTAAAAACAATGGCAGCCTGCACCAACTAGAGCCAGAATGTTCTTGTCCTTTATTAAAAGGGGTATTGATTTAAAAAAGAAAATATATCCAATTAACATTTGGAAAATACAGTACAGTTTTAATTTAAGTTGATGTCCCTAATAAATTAAATAAGAAAGGGAGAGAATAAGGCTTTGCATCTCCCCTTCAGTATATGTAAATAAGTCTCCGTTCCTTTTTTTAAATTTTAAGTTGATACAGAAATTCATTCAGCTGCAAGTTGAATACAGGAAAGGCTATTTTCCTCTGGGAAAAAGTGTATGTGGCTACAGACAGAACAATGAAAAGTTGTGCTTGCTGGTTGTATGCCACATTTATTAAACATGCGTATGCTTGGATGCTTGTATGCTGAAAAAATATTTTTTATGTATCCATATTACTTATACCTAGGCATTCTATAAATTATATATATATTTTTTAAAAATCAGTTTATTTTATACCCTTTGCTATACTTTGCTGTGGTCAGTAGTGAGCTGCCATTTCAGGTTCTGCAAGTCTTTCTTCTTCCCAGGATGCTCACTTCATTGAAATATTACTTACAGTAATTTTACCACTTGCCTGTTGGATGGGTCATACATGCTCAGATCTGCTCAGAGCAACTGAAACAACCCAGGGACCGAGACCATAACAAACAGCAGTATTCTGGAACCATCTATACAAAGAGAAAATTGTTTGAAGGGCAGATTACGGTCCCTGAAAAAAGAAAATATACCCTTTTATCCTTGAAAGCATAAACATTTGCACTGATTCCTTGCTCTTTAAGAGCTCGCTCACAAGCCAATACTCATTTACGGAAAAAAAACAAAAACTTTTCATCCTAAATAAACCATGCAAAAGCCACAGAACGTAGGGGAAAAAAGTTACTGCACTGGACAGGTCAGACAATGTCCATACAAGTAAAGAGACTATTACATTGGAACATGTAATATATATATGTAGTGACTAGCATGTTATGTGTTTTAAGCAACAACCTCAATATCACTGAAGAAAAAAAAATAAAAAGGGGAAAAAATGACATACAATGTTTAATTTGATTTCTGACTGTGTTAAAACAAAAAGCATTTTACATTGGACTTTGTTCAAAAGGAAAGACTTTCTGATTTAATAGTGGTAAAATGACATGCTTTTGTGTTTGTGTAGGTTCATAAAGTAACATCATTTAATTCATTTCGGAAATATCTATTAATAATGTTCACATCCCTGTATTCAAAATTTAGGAAAAGGCAATGCAACATCTGTTTTCCTAATCTTATTGATAAATACAAGTCTCTCCTAAAGTAATTTAAATAATTTTAAGAGTCCATTCTCTGCCATTTAACAGGATAAGAAGGATTAAAACCTGCATACATGCTTAATAATAATATAATCATATGGTAGGCAGCACAAATGCCAGGAAGATACATAGCTCTTTCCATTTTCTAACCTAATCAGATTGTTCTTGAGTTTCTATGTAGGTCCCATAAACAGCACACACACGTTCCATCTTTAACCCCACAAAGGCAAATTTGTTCACAAGTTGTCTTCAAAAAAGAAACTGAAGCCAGTCAATAAAGATTGGGGCAAGACACAAAGTTTAGAGGAAAAGAGAGCATTAAGCTAGGGCCATCGCAAATGCATCAACAACTTCCTGCATCCTCAACAAAACAAAGTAATCCAGCACCACAAAAAAAGTGGCCATGTAGAATCCAGCTTCTGTGTCTCACGGACAAACAGCACAGAGTGGGGATACAGGGGACTAATGCATTCTTGAACAGACGATAACCTTGTAACTTGAAGTCCAATTATTTGTTTAAGATGTTTTAAGAATATGCTTAGTAGTCAGCAGTATATTCTGTTCCATGAAGTCCACGACACAGTAGAGTAAAGTCTTTTACCATATCCCTCATCCGTCTTTTGTTGACCCGTTCCCTATAGGAATATTAGCAATATAATTAATTTTGCCATCAAACAGCAGCAACTTGTCCAAATATATTTAGCATAGGCTACCGCCTGGCTGCAAAATAAATAGTTATAAACTATTCCCCATTTCCAGATTTCCTTTTAAATACTGTTAAATATGACATTATATTTGACAAAACTATAACATGATAATAAGCTTTAACATGAAGGAGCCTGAATGGATTCTTTAATTCATAGAATCTATCCAATGGTACTTCCTTAGGAAGACCAAAGGCCCATGTTGTACTGATAATTGCTCAATAAGTCGAAAAAAGCTGGTCTACAACTGACACTCTGCCTCTGCACTTGTTTGTGTAATGCTGCCACATGAAAGGTATTTACTTAAAGGACATGTCCAGCCAAAAAAAAATAGTTTTTAGGCTCGTTATCCCCAAAACCTATGATGTGTTTTAACCTCACTTTAATCAGACGCTCCCACGCCGAGCTATACATACTTTTACCTCAGTCCCTCGGAATTTTGGTGAGGGATCTGCTGATGTAAAAGTAAGTATATCTCAGTGTGGAAGCATCAGATTAAGGTAAGGTTAAAATGCATCTTGGGTTTTAGGGGGTAACTAGGCAAAATAACTTGTTATTATTTGGCTGGACATGCCCTTTAAGGGCTAGCATGGAATTTATCCAGAAGTATGTCTCCTTATTAAAGGGCATGTCCAGCCAAAATATAACTAAGTGTAAAAGCAGCATTGGTGAAAAATCACACCTAGTTTTGTATGTTCACTCTTATCTTGAATGATATGCTTTTCAGAGAACAGTAACTTGTTTTCAGACTATTTTTGTCTTTTAAGAGTAACACAGTTAGGCCAACCATCAGTTACTTGACAGCTCTGGGAAGTAGGATGGGGGGAAAGACAGAACTTAGAGTAGGAATATATGGGCTTGGTGATATTGCCCAGAATTTTTGCTGCAACTAATATTTTCTCAGCAATTTCTCTGAAAAATGTATTTTAAGAGCAGAATATGACATCAGGTTTATGCATAGGATGCATATCTTTCTTTCCTAGCAACAGATTACAGAGCGATATATTGCTCAATAGAAAAAAATGAACGATTAGATGGTCCTTATGTACCTACTGAGCATCTGCATATATGTATCTTGTATGTAACACACATTGGAAATGCAAGAAACCTGTAGAATCCAGAGATGATTTTCCACAATGCCGACATTTTTAGAGGCATGAGCTACAGCATTTAGTGAAGTGAACTGTTCTTTAGAAACTAAGGAATTAATTTAAGCACATCTAATTATTTGCTTTAGTTTTCCTTTAATAACCACTATTTTTGCCCTTCTTGGTTTACTTTCCATCCACCAAAATGAAGAGTGTTTCTCACCGCAGGACATGCTGGCTGAAGTTATCCTTTTGCTCCTGTGTGACCCGTGGTGAAGGGAATCCATCTTGCTGCATCACTTCTTTCAACCAAACTACGAGATAGGAGAAGCAGTTCTTGTTGAGAGAGAAAATAATGTCTGCAAAGTGATCCATATGATTGCGCGATGCTTGTCCACCTATTCCCTGAAGAAAAAGATTCAGTTCTAAATACACTGCAAAAATGACATTATGTATATCAAAACCAAAAGACCTACACCCCGAGTAGTGGGTATTCTGGATGCATTGGGCCCTGATGGGAGAATTAAAAAAACAAGGAAATATAAGATACCAAAAAACTTAACTTAAGAGACAATGGGCCTCATTTATATGGAGGTAAAGTTGCGCTAACCAGTTCGCTACCGGTAATCGCAACTTTAACACCATATTAGCATTGGATGCACGGGTTACGCAAAAATCACCCGTGCATCCGACGCATTAAATTGCTGACGTTAAAATCCCGCAGTGGGTAAAAAAATATCAAAACCTAGCTTTAAAGCTAGAAATTAATACTAAGAGAGACACTGAAAGGATTATGGTGACATTAAATAAGGAACACAACATTTCAGGAAAAGGGGGGAGGTGATTTATAGCTTCCAATCAAACAGTACAGAACAAAAGCAATCTCTGCAAAATTCAATTCATATAAAATGCAAATATATTAAATCTTCTAAACAACGATCAACATGCAAATGATTGGCTAGAATACATTTTCTTTTATTTTAACAATAGAGTTTGAAGACAACAAAATGAAATGCTCACCTCTAGTGTAGCTTGAAGGAGAATTTTCCCTTCTTCATGAACCACCTGTCCTACAGGTGTGAGCTCTCCGCATCGTGGCAGGAACTCAGTCTGAGAGAAAACATTTATTATATAATTATTCATCTATTTAACAAGTGCAGAAATTAAACAAATGAAAATTGCCAGCACACAATTTGCCATTAAAACTAATGAGGTGTTAATATCACACTTTGGCCAAAATATGTAAGCTCGCATGCCACATCAACACCCCCTCATATTTGATGCAAGTCCAGAGGTGTAACTAGAAATCAGTGGGCCGGACCCCCAGCCAAAGTTTGGATGGGGCCCCCACGCCACCCAACCACAACTCCCTCCTCTCCCTGACACGACTTTGTGGATTTGTCATCCATTCTGTCTGCGATTCCAGCAAATGGGAAGACATGATTTGTTAAAGCGAGTATTCTCATTGGCCAAGATCGGTAAGGCGAAAGTTAAGGCAGAGTCAGGAAGTCAGGAAGAAAATGTAAGTATTACAGAACATCTATCTATCTATCTATCTGTCGATCTGTCTGTCTGTATCTATCGGTCGATCTGTCTGTCTGTATCAAGGGGCTTAAAATTACCGCAGCACATCGCGGCCGCGATACATATTGTGGGAATGGCGCTCAGCGTTATAAATACATCGATAGCGCTATTTTCGCGGCCGCGATGTGCGGCGGTAATTTTTTGACGCTATTTTCGTTGCTTTATAAATATGCCCCTAAGTGTAATAAACCTGCAGGTCTGAGAAAAAACCCAGACAATCTTGCCACAATCTGCAGTTGAAACTAAACAGCACCATTGGGTGACCTGTGACTCTAAACGGGATCCACATTAACATGTTATGTTAATAATTATTAGTAATAACCACTGCAAGTTCCAGATTTACATTTGAGTTCCAGATTTACAGTTGTTATAGGGTTAGGACTTAAGAAAACTGTATACTGATTAGCTTTATAGCTTAAATGACCATCAATAAATGTATATTAAGTATAGCACTGACTTATATTAGGTAGAAGACTTACTTACAGAGCTGAGATTCCTATTTTAATATGGGATAGTCAAAATGGGAGCTTAAAGGGCAAGTTCAGACCCAAAATGAAAACTTACATACAGGTAAATCACCCCCCAAAATCCTAAATGGTAATAGTTAAACCTAAAATAATAAGTCTAAGCTAATTCCTGCACAACAGTTGACATCACAGCCAATGACTGATTGTTAATCCCCTGTCTGCCTCTTCTGAGCATGCCCAGGCTCAGTACAGGTTTCTAAATTGCTCAGTTTCCATGAGGCATCTAGAAGCATGCAGCATACAGTAATTAATAAATTCGATAGGACAAAGTATGATATATCAACATATTTTAAAGAGGCCATTCTTTCTAAAAGATGTTCTTATGAGGGTGGAGTTGTTCTTTAAACCACATCCCTGTGACTGCTAAGGGGTCTCCATGTTAATATTGAAAGGAAGTGGTAATGTCAGTATAACATCCAATCATCTATCATAATCAGTTTTTATATGATTATGCACTTTATCGAATTGTATTTTATGGGTAGCCCTATGTTGGGCCCCTATTTGTCACTCATGATATCACATGATATGTAGGTGGGGCTTAGGGTTTAAAAGTTGATGTTTGATTCACACTGATTGTACCTGAGAAAGGTACAGTGCGTCCCGAAACGTTGTTTGAATAAATACACTTGGATTCACCTGACTAGTGTGCTCCCCCATCATTCTTCTTGTGCTAAAGAACTGTTTGGTCCTTGGAGTGGAGGACTAGGGGGTTAGAACCTCCTTATTTGTCTGGCAAACAGCCAACATCGGTGTGCACCCTGAATTTTACTACTCACTAGCTACCCTACTCCAATCTATCACTCCTAGGGTGACCTATAACAGAATATAATCTCACATTCACTGGGCCTATCTGTTATATAGGTTCCCTGGGTTCTTCCACTGGGTAAACTCCAGGAAGTAGAAAGAGGATGAGCACATGGTTGCTCTCCCTTTTATACTTTTACACAGCAGCCCCTACTGGCCAAATCCTGCCTGAACAAGAAGACTAAAGACACAAGAAAAGCGACATCCTATACACAGTGCAGTGAAGAATGCTCTGATTTGTATGTGGGGGAGACCAAACAGCAACTGCATTAACGTATGGCCCAGCACAGAAGAGCCAATTCCTTGGGTCAGGACTCAGCTGTGTACCTGCATCTTAAGGATAAAGGACATACCTTTGAAGATTGTAATGTTAACATATTGGCAAAGGAATGTGACTGGTTCAAAAGAGGTGTTAAGGAGGCCATTTATGTGAAAATAAAAAAACCAAGCCTAAATAGAGGTGGTGGGAGTTCAACACCAACTGTCTGCCATGTACAATGCTGTTTTGACACTTTACTCTGGGCGTTCCTATAACACCTCTTAGCCACTATCCAATCACGCCCTTAACACTTGGCTGTGATATCTTGTACAAGTCATTCTGAATTAATAAAGCCAATCGGATGACTAGCGAAACGTCTTCAAGAGCTAAACTAAGTCCAGTTGATCTAATTGAATACAACAGATATAAGAAGACTAAAGGGAGGCAAGCTAGACAACTTTTCTTTCCCATTAATATGCATATCCCTTTAATCCATGCACTGAGAAATCCAGATAATTGACACACTTCCTCTTTAATCTCTGCACTAAATGAATCTAAATCCTCACCCCTGGGTTACCTTTACTCACCGCCTCAAGCATGAGTCTGGGCCTGACCAATGGTAAGGCTTACTCTGCAAGAAAAAAATTAACAGGGCAGTTGGGGGTGGGCTAGGGTGCCCTTCACTACTATTTTTGTATAGGTAGGGCACCAAGCAGCAAAGATGGATCTGGATGGATGGAGGGGAGGGGGGGAGTACCTCCTGGGGGACAAGGAGGAGGTGAAAGATTTTTACACAGAGACAGCTCCTACGCTTCAGTTTCCTGGACTTTGAAAAAGCACTGCAGGAGAACCATAAGGAGCAGAGATGTATGGTAAAGATTTTTTTTAAACTACACAGTGGGGCCAGTAGTGGGTTAAATTAGTTTTGGGGTGGAAATGCCCAAGCATTTTTGATTTAAAAATGGACATATTTTCTCTTGTTTAATAAGGCAGAGTAAAATAAAGAGAATGATGATGAAATTAATTTGTCCTAAATAACAAACAAACCACATATTTTTCCCCAACTGCTTTCCTTTTAATATTAACAAAATCAGTCGTGGATATGTTATCGCTGATATCACTACTAATGATTGAATTGGGTTCCTATGTAAAGAGATTAGAAAGCTTTGGAGGAGACAGGAACCTTTGCAGGAGAATGGCATATCTTTGTGTTCCAGGCTTCTGACATTATTAAAAGCAAAAGGAGAGTAGATAGCACAGCAGTTGGAAGTACATCATGTGGTAAGATTTTTGCCAATGCATATTATAGACTGGATTCTTAAAGGGTATGTCCACCCTTCAAAAAATTTTTCACCAAACATTGCCCCTGCCCCCCCAGCCCCAACTGCTATGTTAGTAATATCAGAAAATGCCCAGAACATTACTTACCTTCCCTCCTGCCTGTGCCGCTCTGCCAGGCCCTCTGCTTGCGAGAAAATGCAAGCAGAGGGGCGGGACCGGCGGTCGCGTCTGTGATTGGCTGAGCGGCAACCAATCACGGACGCGGCTGCCGGGAGTTCAGTGCGGCTGGGGGGACAGGGGCAATGTTTGGTAAAAAGGGATTTACACACTAGGGGGAGGGAGAGGGAGGGGGAGGGAGAAGGGCTGCAGTACGCATGCCAAACTTCTCCCGGAGGCCAGGTAGTAGGCAGAGTCCTATATGGACTCTGCTATCCTCCTGGTGGGCAGTTTTTGGGACTTTGGGGGGGGACTACAGGAGAAGCATATGGAGTTGGGATGTGAGGTAAGGATTAAACTACACTACACAATGGGGCAGTATGGTGGGGATTATAGTTTTGGGTGTGACATGCCCTTTAAAGGATATGTACAGCAAAAAAATGACTTTCATCTATTTGGTAGCTCAGGGTGTAAGATGTGGAAGGCTTTTTTTTGGCTTTCCTATTCCCTTCCCACCCCCTACCTTAGTGGTGTTTATTGTGTTGCTTTCTCCTCCACGGTGAACTGTCTTTTTTCTTCGCCCCCACGAGATCTGGCAGGCCCTTCCCCTCTTTGGGGTCCAAGGTGGTAGTTGCAGGCATGCACGCAGCCAATAGCTCCGCGCATGCGCGGAAGGTATGTAGGCAGATATAATAATGTCACTGCGCCATTCATGTAATCCTGCCGAAATTCACTCCATCCGAGATTTGAAGAGGAGAGGAGGCGTGACAGGCTTTGGAACACTCAACCACAGTAAAACGTGGACTGGATTGCGCCAGGGCAGGCAGCTTTGTTAAAGGGATAACAGACATTAGGAACTGTTGGAGCATCAGACAGTTTGTGACTGTGTGCTTAAAGGACAACTCCACCCTCATAAGAACCTCTTTTATTAAGAATGGTCTCTTTAAAATATGTTGATTTCTCATATTTTGTCCTATGAATTCATTACTGTATGCCTGCTATGCTTCTGGAGGCCTCATGGAAACTGAGCAATTTAAAAACCTGTACTGAGCATTTACTGAGCCTGGGCATGCTCAGAAGAGGCAGATGGGGGATAAACACTCAGTCATTGGCTGTGATGTCAAATGTCAAATCCATAACTGACAGTTGCTAACTGGAAGAACCAGGAAGCAGAAACAGGGGAAACAGGACATTGTGCAGGATTTCAGGTTAGACTTATATATTTCACATTTCAAACTATTACCGTTCAGGGTTTTGGGGGGTGATTTACCTGTATGTAAGTTTTCATTTTAGGGCTGGACCTGCCCTTTAATCATGAATGATTGTTCATGCCCAATTACACTAATATTTGTGTCATCCACTTTAGCACTATTTTTGCACAAGCATTATTTTAGCTCAATCTGACATTGTTTTTTGAGCTTTAGAGGGACAGTGTGTGAGCTTTTTGATTTTGTGAACATTCCAGACCTTTTTAATTGTTATGTTTGTTCAGCATTGACACTATAAACATTTTATTGCAACATGATATAATTTTGTGGGAAATTATTATGAGTGTTGTTTACTGTAATTAGATTAGGTCCTAACAACTTGTTAAAGGGGAAGTAAAAATTAGACTTGCAATCTCTTTACATTGTTTGGCTACATACTGTGTTAGCCAGTCAGAATGTTTACAGGGTAACCCTTTTGAAAGAAATAAAATAACAGAAGTGGTACAGTATAAAGGTGATACCATTATTGCCTAACTAATAGTCATAGCAAGCTTTCTGAACATTCTATTTCCTTTTTCAATCTGATTGCAATGAAACCGTGGTGCTCTCTGATATATATACAACATTCAGCATAGATCTTTTTTAGGGTTATTTGATCTATAAGCTGAATGTTGTATATAAATTAGAGAGCACCACAGCTTCATTGTAATCAGCTTGAAAAAGGAAATAGAATGTTCTGAAAGCTTGCTATGATTATCTTAGTTAGCGAATAATGGTATCACCTTTATACCACTTTTGATTTTTTTTTCTCTTTCAAAAGGTTTACCCTGTATCACAACCTACTTACACTTGTTTGCACAATATATTAATCACTTTGGGACAGAAAGTTCAAGGGGTGTTAGTTTATAGGGGGATGAAAGCACTAAAGCAAGATACAAACATAGAAAGATGTTACTTGTTTGTGGACACTTGTGAAACTGATCATATAGACATTGTAGGGGCCACACATTAACACAAATTGGCATATAATTTACTGGACATTTATAGTTCTATAAACTTTCTTCCCCCTTTCCCCTCCCCCTTTCTAGTACCCAGGGTGAGGACCAGAATCACTAATTCCTCAGTACACATTCTATATCAAGTAATACTTTCCCCAAAGTTTCCATGGTTCCCCAATGTAGCTATGCCTTTCCGACTGCCAGTGGCAGTACCAATGGGAAGACACTCCATGCAAAAAAGCATGACTTGCCATTGGCAGGATCATGGACAGTCTTGAAAGCTGACCCACACCAGCCCTATTCTTATTATTATTAGAATAGTATGCCTTTATTATAGTGGGAGAAACCAGAGTGCCTGGAGGAAACCCACACAAGCACGGGAATGTCTAAACTCCTTGCAGATGTGTCCATGGGTGAAAGGGAACTCAGGATAACAACACTGCAAGGCATTAGTGCTAACCACTGAGCCACCGTGCTGCCCAAGGCTTTTGGGCAAATCTCCTGTGCACTAATAATTATTAATTTGTCTTAAAGAGACAAATTACTGTTATTTCTATTCTTCCATTTTATTCTTCCGCATTTTTGGATTGTATCTCCTCCCACAGTTTTTGAGCTAGAGACATTAAATTCGGTACAGATGTGCGGGACATTTAATAGTGCGCTATTACCCAGGGGTGTCTCTAGGGTTTTTGCCACCTGAGCCAAACTGTGAATGCCGCCTCTATGCGGCGTGGATTAACAAGTGGGCATGTCTCCACCCAGTGGGCGTGTCTCCAAGGGTGAGCACTTTGAACTTGGCATTACTGTGGTATCTATTTATACAGTTCCTCAAATAGACATTTATCCTCAACATAATTACTGAAAAATAAAATATTTTGGCCAAAAGATCTGTAAGCCCTACTACCAGGTCAAGGTAGACTCTTTCAGCAGGGACCTAACTAACCTAACAAACTAGCTAAAGCTAACCTAACCATATGAAATGCCTTTTTACAACATCTATCACATTTAAACAAGAGAAATATGAAAAAAATTAATTCTGAAGCAACGTATGTTTGGTTGAGCAATCTAGGCAAGTTCAATAAGACTCATTTAGTTCAATCTTTTGGTCAAAAGCTTTCAATACTATGAAACAAAAGTAAAGTGCAAACAATTGGATAACAAACTTAAAGGTAGCAAGCAGTGTCAGGCGGCAACAGCCAGAGCCAGCATGGTATTGTCTTGTATAAAGAGAGGTATGGATTCAAGGGAGGAAAATGTAATTCTCCCTCTTTACAAAGCATTGGTAAGGCCTCATTTGGAATATGCAGTGCAATTTTGGAATCCTGTGTACAAAAAGGCCATCTTTGAAATGGAAAGGGTTCAGAGAAGGGCATCTAAATTAATAAGGGGATTGGGGGAGATTGAATATGAAGAGAGACTGGAAAAGTTACAATTACATTAACGGGCCATACAATAAACTATCTGGGGCATTGTTCACCAATAGAACATGCCAAAGGACACAAGGACATCCCTTAAGACTTGAAGAAAAAAGGTTTAGGATTCAAGCTCAGAAAGGGTTTTTCACTGTGAGAACGGTAAAGCTATTGAACTGTCTTCCAGTGGACGTTATGGCAGGTTCATTGGTCAGTTTAAAAAAAAAAGCTGGATGAGTTTCTGCAAACAAGGAATGTTGCAAGTTACTGGTATTGATACATAAAGTAGAGTTGATCCAGGGAAATTTCCGATTGCCACTTGGAGTCAGGAAGGATTTTTTCCCCCTTCATAAATTCCATGTTTTTTTTTTTTGCCTTCCTCTGGATCAAAAGTTAGGCAGGAAATAAGGATATTGCTAGATGGGATTTCAACCTCAAATACTATACTTACTATATTAATTAAAACCCATAAACTGTAATAAAACGGTATAACACTATTCTATCACATTACAACACACATTCAAAACAACGGTTAAAATGAAATCTTATCTGGTGCCGTCTTCTCTTCAGCAAGGTGGCGTCAAGTTTAACTGTGCTTTGAGATACCCTGGAAAAGAAACAAAAAGCTCAGTCACGTAGTGGGTGTGCAAGTATATGTATGTGTTGGAGAATAAAGGCAAAGACTTACCTTGATTTGCTGAGGGGATCCAGCCTTTATTCTGCACATCAGCTCCTGACTTGGTTGGAGAGTGCAGACCTTTTTGTTTGGGAAGACTTTGGACAGCTCAGTTCTGAAATCTGGATACCCTGAAAAAGAAACAAAAAGCTCAGTCACGTAGTGTGTGTGTGTATGTACAGTATGTGTGTATGTACAGTATGTGTTTGAGAATAAAGGCAAGGACTTACCTTGATTGCTGAGGGGATCCAGCCTATATTCGCCACATCAGCTCCTGACTTGGTTGGAGAGTGCATCTTTTCTTGCAGATGTGAAGACTCGGCAATACACAGTGGGTCCAGTAGTGGGTTAAATTTTAGTTGGAGGTGGACAGTCCCAGAAAGTCCAGCGGTATCCCACAGAAGACGGTCCCAGAAAGTCCAGCGGCGTTCTACAGAAGCAAGACAGCCCCCACACACAGGCCCAGCAGCCCCCACCCAACCAGCCCCCCCCCCCCCCCCCCCAGCAGCCCCTCACAGGCCCAGCAGCAGCCTCCAAACTACCAATCTGCCCTCTATCAGGCCCAGCAGCCCCCACTTAACCGCTATCCTAGAACAGACACCCCCCAAGGTTCCTTACCCAGAAATGCTCATCCAACAGTATGTGTCAAATCAAATATTTGCACAGGTCAGCACAGCACCAAGTTAGAGGCTCCTCCAACGCTCTGCGCTCATGGCTGCCTTATCCCTTTTATTCAAGTAAGGCCATGCCCCCCGCATGACATCAGCGCACACCGCATGCATTGGAATCCTGCGCTGATTGGGCATGCATCCATGATGCCAAGGCAGTGGTTACTTTTTAAAATCCACTGCCTTGGTTGGATACCGGCTCGCTTCCTTAGGTAGGTGGTTCTCCTCCTCTCCTCTACTGACAAGCTCCGCCTCTGTCTTGATTGATGCAGCGCAGCTTCCTCAATCCTCCTCCACTGACCAGAGCACTGTGCCGGTAAGCAGAACAAATTTTTTTTTCTGGGACACAAAATGCCGCTTCTCTGAGCCTGAGACATGATGCCGCTCTGCATCATTGTCTCAATTTGGCTCATTAGCGAGACGGCTCTGCTATTACCTAGCTAAGGAACCCGCATAAGTGTTATGGTGAATTTGGGGACATTTTTTCCCATAGACTATAATGGTAACAATCCACAAATGTGGATATTTCAAACCAGATTGTTTCATGGTCCTAAATTTAAACGCAGATACCCAAAACACAGACCTTTCTATTCACATGGAAGCCATACTTAAAGGGTAATTATAGTCAAACAAATACATTTTCACACTCATCCCTAAAAGTTAGTTATATGGCCATACATGCAAAAAACAACCTCACACAGGTACACACACACCAACCTTTTTATTTGTGTGGCAGCCATACTTAAAGGCTAAATATTTTTAAAAAATAAAGTTGAGATATCCTCAATAAAAGAGTTTTATGGCTGTAAACACAAATACATACCCCCTCAACCAGACCCAGGTACACACACCTACTGACATACCCTCCCATTTCTGTGACAGCCATACTGACCTACCCTTCCATTTTCATGGCAGCCATAATTAAAGGGTAACTATAGTCCACAAAAAATTGGAGCAATAATAAAAAGTAGTTTGTTTTTATCTTCCAACCTGACACAGGGACACACACCAACTGAGCTACCCATTCATTCATGTGGCAACCATAAATAACGGGTAAGTATATAAAAAAAAAAGCATTTGGAAAAATCATTCAAAAAGTCTTTGATCCCCCAACCTGACACGAGTACACATACCAACTGACCTACCTTTAATTCATGTGATAGCTATATTTCAAGGATAAGTAAAAACCAACAATGTTCCCATCAGTGGCATTATTGAATTTTACAATCTGAAGCACAAACACACACATTCCCTTCCAAAATAAGTAAGTTTACAATAGTGATGGTAAAGGTTCAAAAGTGAATATAAATGTATGACAGCGACCATTTCCAATTCAGCATTGGGGAACAAACTAAACTGAAAATTATCCCATAGAGAAAAAGGAAAGGCACCTGGGTGAAATCTTTAGTGCTTAGTCAGTTGTTGATGCAAGTACTTAAGTTTATCACATTAAAAAATAAACCGATTTTGTGAAAAATGCAATCTAAAAATGACTAACATTCAATTCTTTTTCCATAGTTTAATAAATGAAGTGTCATTATTATTAAAAATATCAATCCCAAAAAAATAAATATATTGACATTTGTCAAAATGACATATTATACAGTAAATAAAAGAAACATCAAAATTGCTATTGCCTGTTGGTATTAAATCTTGACATATGTTTATTAAGAAGACTAACGTTATGGGGCCTTTTAGTTCCGGCAATATTTTGTGGCATTTTGGGGGTTTTGGCCTCCCATGATTTATCAATGAGTCTTTCACAGATCTCCAATAGATATTGCAGAATGACAAAAACGTATTCATCCAAGCTTTTCTCATAAATTTTTGGTTACCCAAGCCTTTTTGGATTTAGGATGTGTTATTGAAAATCTTTTGCTCCCTTTTGGCTGGGAAGATTTGGATGTATACATTAAATTGGTGAATGAAGACATTAGTAAATTGAAAGAAGCCACATTTAGAAAATGGAGAGGGAGGAAGGAGTCTAATTTTACACACAGAGAGAGACAACTATTAGAAGAACTACGTAAAGAGGAATCATTTGTTTTTAAGCCAGCAGACAAGGGTCGAGCACTAGTGATAAAGAATAAAAAACAGACTATTGTGCTGGAATATTAAGACAACTTAACAATAATGAAGTGTATGTCAAATTGAACTCAAATTCTCTCAATATGATACAAATGTTACTAAATGACATTTTGCAAAGAGCTACGTCTAAGAAAATTATTGATGAGGATTTGTGTCGCTTTTTGACAAAAGAAGACCCTGTCACTCTGTTTTTTTACACATTACCAAAAATACATAAAGAAGCTATGAATCCACCAGGTCGTCCTATAGTAGCGGGGTATACGGTTTTAAGTCCCCTTTCAATATATCTGGATAAAATGTTACAACCTGCAGTAACTAATACACGCTCATATGTAAGAGACACCACTCATGTAATTACTATTCTACAGGAAGGGGTGTTACCAGATGAACCAGTATTACACTAGGCGTAAATAGCCTTTATACATCTATTAGACATACGGCTGGTATAGCAGCTATAGAAGAGAAACTTCTGGAGTTGGGCTTTGAGGTAGACCTCAAGCTTCCTACTTGAACTGCTACATATGGTGTTATTTTACAATTATTTTTTGTTTGAAAATGACTATTATATTCAACTCCAGGGCACTGCCATGGGCAGTAATGTAGCACCGACATATGCCAATTTATATATGGCAGTCCTGGAGGATGAATTTATATATAATAATAACTTGTTTCAGAAACACAGTTTACTATACTTACGTTATGTAGATGACCTATTGCTGATGTGGAGAGGGCCACTAGACACCCTAATGGAGTTTGAGTATATGAATACCGTGAATGAAACTATCAGTTTCTCCTACAAGGTTGATGACACTATGATCAACTACTTGGATCTCAAAGTGTATAGAGAGAGGAACAGTATATGTACGGATATGTACACTAAGGACACTGATAGAAACAATATATTACACTATCAAAGTTACCACCCCACACATATGAAAGACTCTATACCATACACACAGTTTATGAGGACCAAACGTATAGTATCCAATCCGGACACAAGTGAGGAGAGGTTAAAGGAGATGAGTCGAAAATTTGAAGAAAGAGGGTATCCACTAGAGTTATTAGAAAAGAAGAAAGAGGGTATCCACTAGAGTTATTAGAAAAGAGTAGAAATAAACTTAAACAGAATCCGAGGGAAGACCTTTTAAAATCAAGACAAAAGAAACAACATGATAAAAGGATAACATTTGTGAGTACCTTTAATACAGAAAGTGATAAAGTATATAGAATTGTACACAAGCATTGGCACTTATTGCAAACATGTCATCCAGATATAGAGGAGTTTAGAATACCACCTAGGAGAGCATATAAAAGACCACCCAATATAAAGGACAAACTGATTAAATCAGATATAGGGAAACAATTCACTTTCAAGACACCTAAAAATGGCACATTTCCCTGTTTAGGATGCACTCATTGCAACAGTGTTATTAAAGGTGATTGTTTCACCCACCCACATAGTGGGAAGAAATTTTACATTAGGGGACAATACACATGCAACATGTCATATGTTATATATACATTGAAATGCCCCTGTGGCCTTCTGTATGTGGTAGAGACACACAGCCAATGAAGGAACGTTTGACGCAACATAAATCAACAATTAGGAGGACAGCAACATACCTCATGGTTCCAGTTCATACAGCCAAACATTCTATAATTTAATAGAAAGGTATTGGGTGCTACTGTATGGCCACCCTAGAGCCCCCCCAGTTCACTTACCTTACCTGGCCAGTCTTCATCTCTCCAGTCTTCAGCCTTCATCTCTCCAGTCTTCAGTCTTCATCTGTCCAGTCTTCAGTCTTCATCCTTCAGTCTTCAGCTCTCCGCCGGTCTTCAGTCTTCAGCTCTCCGCCGGCTGCCGCTCGCTCATCGCGCACCCACGAAGAACTACTGGGAACTGCCGGCTTTCCTTCCTGAATCGCGGCTGCAACTGGAATCAAGGTAAGTTTTTGCTTGACTCGAGTATAAGCCGAGTCAAGGTTTTTAGGTTGATTTTTAAACCTAAAAACCTCGGCTTATACTCGAGTATATACGGTATGTATGTTTGTATAGGTATATAGCAGAACAAGCAGTTTTTAAGTGACTGTATTTATTCTATGTAACTTATTTACTATAACTTATTGTTCTTATGATACATAGGTATATTTCTTTTAAGGATACAACTAAATTGAACATTGTGGACTGATATGTTTTGCACAGAATTTGATTTTAACGAGCCTTGTGGAATATGTTCAAAGATGGACTTGTACACACTTTTCACTATTGAGACACTGTGAAATGTTGTCAGTTTGAGTTCCCACACTTATTCACTCCAATATTTTTCATTTTCTTGGTGGAGGTATGGGTCGCAGACAAAGCTTGTGTTTGAGTCGAAATGGATAGCCTTTGAACTTTTGATCCATGCAAGTCACATTCCTCATTCTCCTCTTCTTTTACATGTGTTTGCCACATGTTGCGTGAAAATAGTTGGGATGGCATCAGCCTTGAGAAAACGTTTTCCTTTATTTTCAAAATAGCATTCATCTGCTGTGAGCAAGTGAGCTGAACACATGCGATACCAACCCTTTTTTTGGTTTTCATAAATTTTTAAACCAAATGCTTCCAAATCATCAGAATGTTCTT